>WNWU01000021.1:1133019-1198846 GCA_012654045.1 Ptyas mucosa
TTTCCCCACAAGGTCATGCAGGTTGGAAAGAAGCTCCTGGGAAAGATATACCCTGCTCTCGACCGTATCGATGATCGCCCCCAAATGTTGGATGCGAGTAGTAGGAATAAGTTGACTTTTGGCCCTGTTGATGGAAAAGCTGTGGTCTCAAAACCTGAAGGGTCTGTCCTCACCAGAGACTCCGAGCAAGACTGGATAAGGAGATAGTTTAAATAGAATTGGATCCTTATCGGCATTATCCGGAGGTGGCCCACCAGGGCGGCCATCAGTTTGGTAAATACTCTGGGGGCGGAGGAGAGACCGAACGGCAGGGCACAATATTGATAATGGTTCCCCGCATGGCAGAAGCAGAGGAACTTCCTGTGGGCCGGGTGGATGGGAACATGGAGGTATGCTTCTGTCAGGTCCACTGACGTGAGGAAATCACTCTCCTTGATGCTCTCCAAGATGGCCTGGAGAGACTGCATCTTGAACAGCCTGTAAATAATGTGGTGGTTCAAGGACTTGAGATCGAGAATTGCCCTCCATCCCCCCGAGGATTTCTGAATCACGAACAAGTGGAAGTAAAACCCCTGTCCGTGTTGCTCCCATGGAACCGGCTGTACGGCCTGAATGTTGAGAAGATAATTTATGGCCAATTCCAAAGGAGCCACTTCGTCCGGTCCCTTGATAGGGGACAACGGACGAGCAGGCTCGGAGGGATGGAGAGGCCCAACCTGACCGTCTCCCTGACCCAAGCGTCTGTGGTGGTAACCTCCCATTGGCTGGCGAAGAGCGCCAGTCTTCCCCCAATGGGAGGATCAGATGTGCAGTCAGCAGGAGTGTCGAAAAGGGCAACCCCTCCCGCCTCAAAAGGGCTGCTTGGAGGGCCACTCTGTCCTGGGCCACCCTGTCTGTCCTGACATCTACCCTGCCTAGGGGGAAAGGACTGTTGTGATCTCTGACATGAAGCCGGGTGTCTGAGCCCTGAAAGGGATGAAAATAGGGGGACGGCCTGGAATTTGATCTGTGGGATACGTTTAATAAGATTTTGTGCTTATTCCTGGATTCCACCAAAAGGGGTTCCAGGGAATCATCGAAGTGTGCCCCCTGAATACAGGGCTGATGCCAGTCACCATTTGTTCTTGGCTTCTGCATGCCAATAGTGGCACCAGAGTAAGCGGAAGGATGATATTGTGGATCTGATGGATTTGGCCGCAAACTTGGAGGTGTTCAGCGTGGTGTCCGCCGAGAACTCAAGGGCAGCAACCATCTTGCTTAAGTCCTGTTGCAACCTGGTGTCAGTAGGAGGCAAGCAGTCCTGTAACTGCTTCAATCATAATAGGGATGCCCTGTTAAAAATGAAGCAGTGGAGGACGCCCTGATGGCCCAAGCTACCGACTGGTAAGCCTTAACCAGCAATTGCTCTGCCCTTTTGTCCTTTGGGTGGAGGATTTCTTCAGGGGGTCCTGTTAAAATGGGAGGAGCAGACAGGACCACCACCAGAAAATCCACGGTGGGTACCTGCAAGAGCTTGGTGAAATCAGCACCCAAATTGTAAAGGCGGCAGTCCAGAATATTAGGGTTGGGACCTGAGATAGGTGCAGACCATTGTTTGTGCACCACATCCATAAACAACTTAGGGGTTAGTACCTCCTCTGCTTCAACAGTAGGCTCTGAAAAGAGGGGAACTGAAGGGTCAACCTCACCTGTGGAGAGGTCAGAGGTGGAACGGGCCACTCCCAGCCGGGTAGTGACCTTGGCCTTATGTAGCAAGGACCTGAACAGTTGGGGTCGGAAGAGATCCACAAAGGATGGTTGGTCCAGGACCAGGTCATCAAATCCGGATCCCTCAGTACGTCTCTCCTGCCAAGGAATCCCAGGTAGGGGAAGCAGCGGAATAATCAAGATCCTGGGAAGGGCCCCACTCCCTCAATAGCTGAGGGCCGTGGGGGCTTACTTGGGATCTGGGGTAATCAGAGACCCATGATTGGGTCCTCTGTTGCATACTCGCTGCTATGCTGCGCTAAATGGCTTCAGAGATTAAGGCTGCAATACCTGCAGGTAACTGAAAATTGTCCTGCTGGTCATGCCTGAGGCCAGAGGCCATAGGTATAAATGTGGCCTCAGCCGAAGAAGCCCTGTGCCTCTCAGGTTGTGCCCAGTGAATATCCACGGGGCCTGGACCTGAGAGAGGTCCAAACAGGAGATCACTAGTGCCATGAAGGTGCTGGACTGCCCCCCCGCCTCATCTGGGGACCAGATTGCAGTGGCACACTGCTGTGCAGAGGGGCTGGCAGTGCTACCTGGTCTGCAAAAGAAGCTGGTTGGGCAGGATGGTCCACTGCCTGGCAGCCCCAACTCTTCTTGTCAGCCTCCTTGATGGCTCATTCTATGGCCTTCTCAATCGCCTTGTGGCATTTTCTGTCCTCCTTCTCCGAGGCCTTAGAGGCCTGTCTGGGAGGTTGGTTGATGGAGAGTGGGCTGCCCTGCCCCGATTGGGGGATCTGGAGCTTGAGGGGCCTGCCTCCGCCTGGGAACTAAGTCAGTCAGTGGCAAATGCCTGAAGGGCCCATTTGCTAGGCCGCTTGGATGGAGTGGCAGCCATCTTGATCAGCAGCAGAAGCCTGGATGACTAGGCCTCTAAACCGCACGTGGCAGAAGTTTTCTGGCAAAAGGATACTGGCCTGCGGCCAAGGCAGAAGAGCCTCTGAAACACTATGCAATGGGATGGATACCCCGTCCGCAGCCTTCCCGATCAAATCGAGGAAGGAAAGCCTGTGTTGGCAGGCCCAACCATGTGGCCATTAGATCGCACAATTGTTGATGTAGGTTATAGCGCTGGAGCAGTCTTACCAGGCTCCTGCAGCGTCTCCGCGATGCTGGAAAGTCATCCTGTAGGGCTGATTGCCGCTAAGACCGTCTGTGGGTGCAGCTGCCACGCGCTCCTGCGCCCACAGTCCAATGGGGCTCCAAGGCTCGACGATTGGAACACAGCCTGGGAGTGCCGGTCAGACACCCTGCCACTTGTAGTGGTGTCGACGCGGAGTGGCCTTCAGCGGGCTCCGGCTGAGCGCTGTTCACACTGGGAGGGCAGAGGGAACGATCCAAGGAAAGAATCCCTCTTGATCCTCAAGCCACAAAGGCGGCCTTCAGCGGGGTCAAGCTGGATTGCCCTTCGCGCTGGACGGGGAAGGCTCAACCAGCCGCTGGGAGCCTTCCAGATGGTATTCGCTGCAAAGCAGCCTTCAGCGGAATCAGGCTGGATCACCCTTCACGCTGGAAAGAGGCCAGCTCGACCAGCAAACTGGAAGCCTAACCTAGATGAAAGGTAGGGTTAGCAGTTAGGAATAGAGCAGCTCAGAAAGGCACGTCTGTCCCAATCAGACCAAGTCTGAAAGCTGGGAAGCAAGAAGAAGAGGAGGTGCTTAACAGTTTGCAGACTCAGTCCTATTGGATATCAGACGGAGCTAACCCATGCCTGGCTGCTGGTCCCACTTCCATGGAGAATTTATGGTATTTTGGTGTACAGTATTAGCTACTCCATAAACAAGGGAAGTGAATTCTGGACCACAGCAAGTTTCAAACTGCCTTCAAGAGCAGCTACAACCTGTAAACCAAATTGCAATTATCTACAAGGTAACAAGGATAAAAATTACCATTATCAGTTTCAGATCTAGAAACTGCATCATGGTCAGCAGCTGAAGCTCAGTAAAAGTCCTGCTGTTTAGTGTCCACTTGCTATATCAATAGGAGCTGTGAGTCCAGGACTCTCAAGTTGTTTTTTTCTTTCGAAAGTAATGACATTCCATTCAGAGCTAAAAGTAATGAAGTTCTGGAATGTAAATGCTTCTGAATGCTTCTGAATAAACAGTACTCATACCGCACTTCTCAGTCATCAAATCAAGACTTCTATCATATCGCCAAGGCAAGATGGAATTGATATACAAAGTTGGGCGTAATATTGGTAATTACCTAAACTGAACCAACAGATAACTTTCCTAAATGCTTCATATATATTTGAAACAACTTGAGCACTAAGGCATTCCCACATTGATTGGTCCAGCATCTCCACTGACCTGACTGGAATAGGAAAGGAGAATATTCACTTAATACCCAAACTATTTACAAGCTGGAATTACATCCAGACATCCATTACTGTAAAGTTGAGAGATCATTAGGAACGACCATTCTTCTGATGCCAATCTAAAAGCTGCTACAATCCACACCCATTCTTATTTTGTATCTATATTTCCTCTTCCAAACTTATGGTAGCCAAAATATCACTTCTGTCTCTCCTTTTCTGTAATGTAATCGCTTTCTATTTCTTCATCTACACCAATTTCTGAATCCACTGTGATAACAACCAAAGGACAAAACTGTTGCACACACTGTCATAACCAGTTATACAATTTAACAATCCTGTTTTCACTATTCTTGCTAAATCTAGCACCTCCAGACCTCTTCCCCAATGCTTTATCTAATGTTCTACAACTTCAGCTTTCTACTGTTGCTGTCTTCACAACCAATGATTCCCTTTTCTTCAAACTCTGCTTTTCCAAGTTTCTATTGTTAGCTCTTTCCAGTTTGTCATGATCATTCCTTGTGAGAATCCTCCAACCTCCACAGCCTCCAATATGATTTTTTGCTCAATGCTCAATTTCAGTGTAACTGACTCCTACATCCAATGTCACACAACTGCTTCCCTAAACCATAGGCAATCCAAAGATTGCCATAAAGCATCTAAGTAACAAAAACGGCAAATCACCATCAAAACAGGAAAGGGACAGTATTTTTAAAAAAACATTCCAGACCACTATAATGACAAAAAAATGGGAAACAAAAAAGTTACTCTTTTGCTCTGTCAAGCAGATCTGGGGTCAACAGCATGGAATCTATAGTTACTATTATACCAATTATGCTATACAAACAGGCATCCATCAGACCATTTTATTTGCTAGTGAATGAAATGGCACTTTCATTTACATATGGGGAGGTTGATTCTTGCCAGAAATTGACTGGAGAAGAAATAGAAGCCATCTATTGCAATTATCCTAGACAGAGAGTGAACTTCTCTCTTGTCAAATTCCAGCAAAATATATTCTCCCATCTCACACAGCAGGGCAACTGATCTAATCTCCAATGATATGCATTGAAAAAAAACCTTTACAATTGTACATTTTATTTTAAAAATGAATAGCTGCATTCATTTTTCAAACAACCAAACCACAGACTGGTAAGCCATTAAGTTGCAGGTTTTAACAGTATAGCTAACCATGGCCCCTCTAAATGATAATAGTAGCTGGAGAATATTCAGCACAAACTACCACATATCTACTTGTGTTCATCTTGTGTTTAGTTATTTTAGAACTTTCTGAGTCAGGTTTTTTTTTAAGTGTTTGAAGTTCTGAATACATTTTTTAAGCCTCAGGCAACTTTATGATTTGCCCTCTATACATATAAGCATCATTTCTTGAAAAGAGAAAGGATACTACTCTGGGATAATTCTGAAGTAGTTTCAGAAGGATCTTTGATACAACAAAGTGCAAACGTATTGCAGCTGAGAGCCACATATTACTCTATATTGGGTATGGCTGGTATTATCACAGGAGGAAGTCAAAATATTTGAATGGGGAAAATTAAGAGATTAAGGGCAAAACTATGCTTCTGCTATTAGGCCTAGATTCTTCTCATAGTCATTCATGTCTTTAATCACCTAATGTTCGGACTATATACAGTACAGAGCTGCCCTTGAACACAGTTAGTCCTCAACTTACAATCACAAGTGGGACTGGACTTTCCATTACAAAGCAATACAGTCATAAAACCAGACATCACATGGCTGCATTGCTTAACATTAGAAATCCTGACAGTCATAGTTGTTATCACAAACCAAGAATTGCAAGATGTGAAGCAGTACACAAGCCAAGCCAAGCCATTCTGGCTTGGTCCTTCTCAGCCCTTAGCCTCAGTAAGGTAAGGAACTGCTTCCAACTCTCTTCACCCTATCTCCATCTCTGCCCTTTTGGTCACTCTGCACCTTGCTTTGAGGGGCAATAGGCAGTCCCCGAAATATGCAATGGGCTATCCTACTCACTCATCGCCCTGTACTCCCAAGATTCCTGCCATGCCAATGGCAGAGCAGAGTGTTTAGACCTGAAACCAGAGCAACCGGTTTAAACTAGGGGTGAAATTTACTTATCTTTGCTACCAGTCTGGAAATATGAGCGCGTGCGCCTCCTCCATGAGAAAAGAAGGCTCTGTGCATGCACAGAGGGTCAAAAACGGGACGTGATTACATCCGGGTGGGTGGGTGGAGCCTCCTGCCACCGACGCTACCAGTTTGCCCGAGCCGGATAGAACCAGCTGGATTTCAGCACTGGTTTAAACTCTCAACTCACCAACTCTCTCTCCCTCCCTGTCTCTCATACAATTGATAAATAAAAATGTATAAAAATTACCATTAAAATTCAATTAAGGCTTAAAAAAATTAAATTGTAGAATAATGACAATTAAACATCAAAAGCAGAAAAAAATTCCTATGATGGCCATTTAACATTGGAGTATTACAGGGGAATTCTCAGCCAACCTCAGTTGCATGGTCCTCTGTGCCCCCCACACAAGGACAGAGAGCCAGGTTTTTTACCTCTTTGAGCAGAATGTTCCACAAAGTAAAGGCAGCCATAGAGAAGGCTCTCTTCCTAGAGCCAATATACCACATCACTAAGCTTAGAAATATTACAGTCACCCCAAAAGTGCCTTCTATGTAACCTTTATAGAGTTGTCGGTAATCTTTGATTTCATTTCATGAGAATGACTCAGGAAGAAATTACCCACTAAATGACTAAAACAATAGACTGCCTTCTTCTTAGATTAATAATGCTATTTGTCAGGTGCAAATCCAGAAACAACACCCCCAAATCCAATTCAGTCCTCCTTGTACTGTCCCGAGATATTTCTTTTAACATCTCACATGTTCCATATAGGACATTACATACTTTGGTGGAAATTGCATTACCTATTAAAGCAACAACTGATTGATATATAAAGTTCCTATATGTAAGCTAAACTTGCTTCTGTTCAGACCAGGAGACGGATTCTGTCTCACACGTGTTACTAAAATGTTCATTATATACCAACTGACAATCAATTTTAATACTTCCAATTGTTTATATCTCAGATTGCAATTGCAACCAAGAGTTCATTGCCTTCTCCTAGATGGCTACTCTTCAAAAGCCTCTATGATGTTTGCAAAATCCTGATCAATAGCTATAGCTAGTAGTAGCTATGAGTTCCTCCTTTATGTTATTGTTAGTGTTAATTGCTTTAGGATTTTCACACTATTTTAAAACTTCATTTTTATTGCTATTATACTTTATTACTGTTCTTTTCTTATGTTTAGTCTTAGACTGTAAATAAATTTTGATTGGTCAAAAACCAAAAAAGTTCCTGAAAACTAAACAATTCCACAATTTGTAATTTCTGGTTACTTCAAAGGGTCTTCAATTCAAACTCACAAACTATTGAAATTATAGTACAATTGCCATTTCATTTTTACACATAAGAGAATAAAGTTCTTACATTGCATAAGTGGTAAGAAAATAAATTGCACAAATTTCATTTTATTATTAAAGGCCAGGTTTTTCAAAACATGTTTTATATACCAAGACTTTTGTACACTGCATACTTTCAATTATTGCTGCTTAGACATATAACATTAGTCTCAGAATTTGTGAATATCCTAGTCTGTTACAGGGTAAGAAAAAAGGTTTGGTATGTGGAATCACTTTGTTAGAAATATCACTTTTTCCCATGAGTTCAAATATGTTACAATTTAATCCAAATAGGAAACCTCCTACAAAATGAACTACATTATTTACTCCCTTAGTAACTTCAGCATCTTAAGCAGGATGTACAAACCATTTAGGCTGAGACCAATACTTGGTTTTCAAGTGGCATGCTAGGTAATTTTATTTCAAAAGGTGGTAGCATCAAGTAAATAAATTTTCATTAATCCATTAAAATGATTATATTCTTATATATACCCTCTCTCATGCTAAAATTACAATTTGGTGCTAACTTTGGGGAAGTTACATCATTACAAACTAATTGCAAAACTCTATAAAGAAACTGTGCTTCCTGAATTTAAGGATCAAATAATTTTTGATTCAATACAAAATATATTTAACTTAGGTTTAGCTAGTACCTCTAACTTAAGAACTATTTGATATATTTTTAAATTATCTGGTGTTTTATAATGTACATTTTATATTTAAAAGTTAAATACCACAAATAAGAATTCTTTTTACCAGGACACTGATCTGTGAGCATATTTTTTCTATAATCATTTTTTAATAGAAATAGGAAGATTGGTTAAGTAGCTACAGCTTAATAAACCACCTAATTGGACAATTGTATTGTCAGCTGAAAATATACTTCTTTCTGAAGATGTATGTAAAATTTAACTCTACTATAATCCCCTTCATCCAACAAATATAATTTATAAAATAGAAAAATGCAATTTGCAACATTGACTAAGAGTACTATGTCAATTGTAAATATTTTGAAAAAGCAGAGTTTGGAAATGATGGTTACAAACTTTTTAATTTTAAAATTGAAACTTTCAGTTTCAACCCTAAAAGTTGAATTTTTCAGCTTTTAATCCATTAAAATCCTTTTGCTTTAGTTAAAAAAAATGTTCAATTAAACTAACCAACAATTGTTTTGAAGGCGTGCACTTTCTAAAGTATTTGGAAAGCAGATGCTTGTCCTCATTATTATGAACTAATGCATCTTCTAAAATATTTGCATGGTTCGTCTAAAACTGGTAGCCTTTTTCAAAAAAATGTTTTACTACATGCAGGGTTAAATAGATCAATTAACTGAAATACATACAAAGAATCAACTAAGCAACTGATGCTCTATTAGCATATAAGCAGGAAGCAGACACATTAATACGGCTTCCTTCCCAAATGAAACATAGCTGTGCTCTTAACAGCTGCATCAGTAAGATAATCCTATGTGAGGCTTTCATTATGTGTATTTCCTCTTTTAATAAATATATTTCTGACATGGATCAAAGGGAAATATGTAATTTTCTTAACAAGGTAAGGGTCCCGCAGATTGACCTTGCATTCTAATGACTATGCTGATATTATAATAATTTTTTCTTGGCAATAAATCAAGTCATTTGCTATTGCCTTCTTCCAGGATGTTTCTTTCATTCTTTTTTCCCCCCAATTTCCCAGCCTAGTCTGTGGGTTTGGGATTTTCTGGCAGTTTCCCATCTAAGTCTTAACAGTTCTGATTTGTTGAACTGTTTTAGATCAGCTAAATTCAGCAAAGTGCCTCTAGTTACTGTATATCTAATAAAAAAATTAATTATACTATACTTATATGAAACTAGACAGTGGAAACAGGAAATAAATCTACTTCTCAAATATTACCATACCATAACCATATATAGATGTTCTAAAGAAATATTCACTAAATGACAATGCTTATAATAACCAGATTTCAAATCCAAAATAGTGAAGCAAAGTACACTATAGAGAATCTCAAATCCTAAATGAATTTTACTTTTGCATTGCAAAGAAACACAAATACATTTTTATACCTAAAGGCAGATGTTTTTGATCATGTAAGTCAAAGGAAATTAAATAACATTGCAATATTATTAATTGTACGTTCACTGTCCATAATATGGTGAGGACACCCCCGAAACCCATCATGAAATCTAAGAATCAAGACTCAGCAAAGAAAAGAACATTGACACAGAAAAAGCAAGTTTCTTACCTTTTTATCTCTGGTCCTTACTTCCCCATAAAAATCTAGAGCTTCTTGTGCTTTCTGAAACCTTCCTCGATGTAACAAATAAGCACAAATCATTACACCAGTTCGTCCCTTTCCAGCTTTACAATGGATTGCTGCAACATGATTGCCATCTTCACTAAGCCATCGATCAAGATCTTCACAAAAAGGTTTTATGAGCTCTAGCTGTGGTGGGTTGTGGTCTTCAAAAGGGTACTGTGCAACTAAAAACCAAAAAATTGTATTATTAAATTGAACGCTAATTTTCAAAGATATTTGTAGTATTCCTTGCTAAAAAAATCTCTTGCATAATTTCTTGAATTAAAAAATCTGGATGTTTTTAAGTCTAACTCTATTACCGATTGCCATGTACAGATTATTTTAATAACACTGGCTTCACAACTCAAAATCTTCATCACTCCCCATTTCCTCCAGGAAATTCCGATGAAAAAAATCTAGAAATACTGAAAACTGTCTGACCATTTAGGTTGTTTTTTTTTTAAAAAAGTTAAGAGATATACCTATGGTTTTGGTTTTACATATGCGCAGAAACAATAATTGCAACTAGATGTAAAATATGATTGGGTTTCATATGAAAACATCTTTAAACTCATTGACTCCCTCTGTCAACTTTTGCATTTAGCACCAGCAAGATAAATGGAAGTGTCTGTTTTTATTCTTTGTTTCAATCAATCAATGGCTAAGATTCAAACGCAACTGAATTTAACAGAGAATGAAAGAAATTTTCTATTACCTCTCAACCAGGGAATGTGTGGTGAAGTATGAACTACATAGCATTAAAGAATCGTTTATGAATCATATTAAATCAAGTTCGTGGGTGGTAAAATAAATGTAATAGAACTGAAATAAGACAATTACACCTTATTTCCTTAGTACAAAATTTAGTTGCAAGGTGTGAAATCAATGAGGTATATTCAGACAAATCAAAAGCTACCAAGCTGGTCAGCAACAAAAAATATTTCACCACCAAATGTAAGAAAATAGTCTTGTGAGTAGCTTCAGCCTGCATATCACTAAGTATCAAAAGTTCCTTAAATCACTAAAAGTACCAGAAGAAGACTGCTGGACTTTCTACAAAGCCATATCCATTCTTGCAGATTGGCAATTCATATAGGGTATTCTTCTCACCCTGACAATTTTATCTGCATTGCAGCGCTAACAGCCCCTTAATTCCTTCTGGATTATGGTTGGGAAGGGGTTATATAGTTACATTTCTCAGTGACTGAGGCAATGGGGAGGGGGGGAACTCCTTTTGATGAGATCACTATTGAGAAGTTGTGGTACAATGGATACTTTTAAACAGAGGCTGTAAGCCTTTATGATATCTAGATCATGAAAAAATGGGGACCTTATTCAGGCACATGATCAAACACGTGAAGGGCTCAATCTGAGTAGAGAAAGGGCTGCACACACAGGTCTCTAATACTTGCTCTAACCTCCACGCCTCCAGCTGGAAATTTTTGAGAAAGGCAGCTGCTCTTAAATTCTGTTGAATTAACCACTAAGCACAACATGCAAAACAATATTCTTTATGGTTGATATATGAACTGTTTTCTTTCTTTAAATTGTGACTTCCAGTTCAAAAGTATACATATTTTACCTGTTTTTACAAGAAGCCCATTTGCTGCTGCTCCTCAGCAATAGCCCTTTACTGTTAAATATACATCCATTCCCAATAAGGCCCAGAATTAAGAGCCCCTATCTTTTACGGTCTTTAAAATTTTGAGAAATGTTATGACCACTTTCAGAAAATAGCTACTACAATGTGTGTAGACAAAGCAGAGCAATTATTTACAAAAAAGCTACTCCCCTCATCATTATTTTACACCTTGCTTTCTGTAACATCAGTTTGTCATGTATTTTACTAAGTCTGTGGGCAATTCTTAGGAGAGAGGCCCCTAAAATGTTTATTTTCAATATACCACAGGGACTACCCTAAATATCAGAGAGGCCACAAAACCTTCTGCAGGCTATAAATATATTGTTTCCCCTTTTAAAAAATTAAAATAATCCAAAAATAATAAAATCCTATAGGCTATGGAGCCCAACAAGTAGCATATTGATGGTTTTTTAAATCATAAGATGGAAATTTTACTATATGAAATAGAAGTACATGATCACACAGCTACAAAAGCTGATGCATTAACAAAATAAATTCCTTGCTTATTGCATGCTGGATTACACAATTTATAATCCATGAATTAACTCCTGTGACCTTTAGAGGAGGTTAGATGGCTAACCTTTTTTTTCTCGGGGGCCAATAGCATGCGTGTGCGCACGACAGCAGGCGTGCTCACATTCATAATACAATGCCCCCCCCCCCCCCCCCTGTTCCCTGCGCATGTGCGCACAATCCCCCGTGCTGCCCTGTCCCCCCTGCACAGGTGCATGCAAGCATCTGTGTTCTCCCACCCACCACTGTGCATGCATGCACGACACACCCACCCCCACCCGTTTTGGTCCTAGCAGGCCTCCCTGAAGCCTCTGAAGTCTGGAAACAGGCCGTTTCTAGACTTCCGGTAGGCCCGTTTTTCACCCTCTGGAAACTCTGGAGACTTTCCTGGAGCCTCGAGGAGGGCAAAAACAGCCTCCCCCGGCCCTCCGGATGCCGGAAACAGCCTGTTTCCAAAGTTTCTGTAGGCCCATTTTTTGCCCTCCCAGAGCCTCCACGCGAGCCCTGTACTTACCTGGCATCCAAAACGGGCCGCATGGAGACTCCTGGAAGGGGAGGCATGGGCATGCACACACGTCTCCCGCGTGCACAGCAGAGACCTGAAAATCAGCTGGCCGGTGGGAGGCGCACGCGCATGTGCAGTTGGGCTGACCTAGGGCAACGGCTCACATGCCTGCAGAAATGGCTCCATGTGCCACCTGTGGCATATGTGCCATAGGTTCACCATCATGGCCTTAAGAGTATCCCCAGACTACATATTGAAATTATTTAATTATTTTATGTGCCTTAAACTATGAGTGATGAAATCTGACCAGAGAGTCAGGATTTGGGGGGGGGGGGGGTAGGGATTTCTCCTTCAAAAACAAACTTCTTAGAGATCTAAGATACCTGCCTTCTCTCCAATGAGATGAATTTTATTATTGTTTCGAAGAAATCGCTTCAATTCCTCTCTTACCAAAAAGCTGATAGGATACAATCTGGAGATATCATCACTTCCTTAGCTGAACTTCTTGCTGCCCTCAGAGATCAAATTAAAATAAAGTGCAAATTCTGACTATAAAGAAAATATTAGTCCTAATTTACTAAAATTTACAAAGAGCCACAAATCTATATCTCATATAACATTCCTCTCTCTCAAAACATTGATTCTCAAAATATGAATAAATATATATCTACTCATAGACAGTTGAGCTACAGGATAACTATCAGACTACTTATGTGCATAATAACCTTTTAATAATAAGCAATTTCTGAGGAGTTGGACAATACAACTCAGCATCCCAAACTTCTGAAGGGCTGTTGAAAGAGCAGGATGGTTCTCAGTTTTTTTAAATATGAAATTCTTGAGATTGAACTCTTGCCTGAAGTTCTAGGAGATATCTGGTATGCTTGAAGGTCACTAGGTCATGAAATGTTTGTGAAGAGGTCACCCTTTCAAAATTAACCCCCCCTCCCAAATAATAAAGGGGAAGACACTAAAAGAAAAACTCAGGTTACTAATATTAACACATAACACTTCAGAAATGGAATTATTATTGAAGGGTATGCTTACTCTGGTTTCTTAAATTATAAAAAAATACAAAACAAACATACCTCTGCAGTTAAATTTGGCGGTGTCATAATGTCTTTCAGCACATCTGAAAGAAAAAAGTTAAAATTGCATGAAGCATTATCATTTAGTAGGGGTCAAACCTATTACATACAGTACAAATTCCTTTCTACAATCTAATTCTACAATCACAAAGAAAAGAGTGAAGCACTGCCGTTTGGGTGTTCTTCATGCCATATAGATAAATAGAACAGTGGTGAAATGTAAAATTTGTTACTACCGGTTCTGTGGACGTGGCGGGGGTGGGGTGGGGGGTGGTAATGTAACTGGGCAGGCGTGGCCAACTTTTTTTTTTTTACTTTTAAAAGCATTTTTTGTACATTCGGCTGAAGAGGTTGTAAAAAAATGCTTTTAAAAGGCTCTGACGATCCCAGATGAGCCACGCGATCATCAGAGGCCTTTTTTACTTTTAAAAGCATTTGTAGAAAAAATGCTTTTAAAAGTAAAAAAAAAAGCCTCTGATGATCGCATGGCTCAGCTGGGCATGGGACGTGGGGGTGAGAGCAGGGATTTCTGCTACCGGTTCTCCGAACCACCCACCTCCATCGCTACTGGATCGGGCGATCCGGTCCTAATTGGAAGCATTTCACCCCTGAAATAGGGGTACAAATAGTCCTCGCCAATAGCTCTTTTAGCAAGGCATTCAAAATTGCAACAGGGCTGAAAAAACAGATTTATGATCACGCCTCAAACTTGCAGCCATTGCAGTGTTCTTGCAGTCAAGTGACTGCAATTCAAGCCCTTGGCAACTGATCCACATTTACAAGGATCGCAATATCCCAGTCACATGATCATCATCTACAACCTTCACAGTCAGTTTCTGACAAGCAGTCATTGGGGAATCTGACAGGAAGCCATAAATCACAGTCACCTGATGTCGTGCTGAGAACTGTAGGTGATTCGTTTAATCCCAATTACAGGTAGTCCTTGATTTACGACCACACTGGAGCCCAGAATTTATATTGCTAATTGAGAAATTTGTTACCGTATTTTTCGGAGTATAAGACACACCTTTATCCCCCCAAAAAGAAGGTGAAAAACTGGGTGTGTCTTATACTCCAAATGTAGCCCGGCCCAGCCTCTCAAACGGAGGTTTCAGAGGCTGAAAAATGCCTCTGAAACAAAGCTTCAGAAAAAAAGCCTCTGAAACTGAGCTTCAGAAAAGAAGCCTCTGAAATGAAGCTTCAGAAAAAAAGTCTCTGAAACGGAGTATTCCGGGGGTATTCTGGGAGGCTGATCCACCCACCAATCAGATTTTTTCTTATTTTGCTCCCCAAAAGCTATGGTGCGTCTTATACTCCGGTGTGTCTTATAGTCTGAAAAATACAGTGAGTTTTGCCCCATTTTACAACTTTGCTTGACACATTTGTTAAGCGAATCACTGCAGTTGTTTTAATATGATTTTAATATGAATATATTGAAACTTTAAAAAAAAATTACACTAAGAAAATCAGTATTAAAATATTTTTATACCTGTTTTTCCTAATAAGGATCATTAGGAACAAAACTGCAAATTCTCAATTACCTTACAGAATAAAGTATCATCTCACTTTATGAGTTATTAATGTTTCAATTCTCTTTTTACTCATTATGAAGTCATTCACTTGCTAAAACTAAAACAAGTTAGGTGACATATCATTGTTTCATAGGTTTCCTATTAAAGAACCAGGCTGCACAAGTGGGTAGGAATGTGCAAGTGATCAGGCAGTGCACGAAACCACGCCCCCAGCCCATGGAAAAACTGCCCATGGAACTGGTCCCTGGCATATAAACGGTTGGAGGCCACTGCTCTAATGCATTTTAATATATTTAAGGCCAGTATCTATAGAAGCTACATAAAAAAGCATACTTACAGATTGTATATCTTGTAATGGTTTTTATGTTTTGAATCCAGAAACCTTGAAAGAAAAGTGATACATTAAACTCATTTGGATGTTTTAAAAAAAAAAAGATTGAATAAAATATGTTTGAGAGCAATTTTGATCAAATAATATTTTATGGATATAACATATCAACTGCTGCTTTTCACTATAATCTTTCCTTTAGTTATAAATCTTAGGAAATGTTAAATTTTACTTATATATTACTGTTACTGAACTAAAGAAAATTGAATTTCTAGGCACCATCTACATTGAAATTTAATTTTAACTTCCATACATCTATCTGAAATAAAAATAAATGCAACAGAAAACAAGCAGAATGAGCTTCAAATTTGTCTGATATCAGTAGAATAAACCCCTATGTCAAACAATCAGGTTTTAAAGCAAAAATATGGTTCTATGCATTTTAATTACAACCACAATATAGATTGTACAGTACTCATTTTTTTTCACTATTCTAGGAAATCCCAATATACTAGTATTTTAACAATTTAAATAGTTCCTTCAAAATGCTGGGGCACTGCATCATTTATCAAAAACCACTCATAAAATGTATCACACATTTTTAGACAAATGTGATTATTTCTTGCATAATCATAAACTAACTTCATGAATCAATATTTCTCAAACTGAAAACAGTTTAACAGAACCAGTTCTTAATACATCAAACCTCAATGAGATTTAATAGAGGTTAAATAACTTGAGAGTTTAAATGGGGATCCAAGCTTCTTAGGGCAAAGATGTCAGTTATCTAAATAACCAACAGCTTCAAAACTGAAAAGTCCAAGGCAACAATCCATAAACTATGAGAAAGGCAGGACAAAGAAGCACCAGATTTTAAGCTGTAGTTAGGATAAGAAAAGACTATATGCTAATGGCGGTAGAGAAAATCAACTGTTTATATTGGCTTCATCTTGGTATGCAATAAAGATTCCTATCTAGTCTTGTTGAGTAGACTGTCTGGGAAGCTTATGCTGAGTTCTAGCTTGGACACCTGACAAAATCTGTATGCTATGGTAAATCATCATTTCAGGATTTCAAATTTATTTATGAATTCTTGTTTACTTAGAAGTAATTCAATCTACATTGTTAGTATTAAGGTAGCTGTTTAATTGTGGCTTCCATGGTATTTAACTACTTGGATGAACTGATTAAACTCTATGCATGAGTACATTGCTACTGCACACTTGAGACAGAATTAATGGTCTAGTGTTATTGCAAAAATGGACAGAGGTATTTGTTATACATGCCAGCTCATTAATTATCATGATTATTTCACCCATAAATCCTAGGGAAAAATATATAAAAATGTAATCTTATAGCAATGTACTGAAACATACCCAAATCCTGCGTCCTATTATCAAGCTTCAATTTTAGAGTCATAAATAGTGTTAATACATAAATAATGCAGTTTTTATACAGAATTGCACCATTATTTTACTCATTTTATCTTGGGAAAAAGAATCAGAATGCCATTCCTCAAATTCTAAATCTCATTGTCCAAAATATTATGCCATACTATTAGTACATGATACATGATAGTTAATACTTTTCAAGTACTTTTTTCTGAATAATTTGCTATAACAAGCTAACCATGATTCTTTTAAAAGCATGTTTTTTTAACAAATATATTGTAAAAGCAAGCTAAATTTTAAGATTTTAGATTTGTATTTAGTTAATGTATTTATTGTCAAACAGATTACTTTTAAAGTCTAATTTAGTTAAAAATTGCATCAAAGTGTAATAAATACTTAATCAGTATGTATAACCTGATAATATATATTGAAGCTTCTTTTTTCAAGTATTATTTGCTGAAATGCAGTTCATGTAACTGAAATACCTCCAGATTTGACCTATCCGTGAAATGTATTTGCACAGAACAATTCTCAAATCACAAGTGATTCTTGTACTTTTGCCAACTTACTACCCTCTTCATAGTCTATTAAGTTTGATTGTCAAGTTTCTGGATGAGAAAATGAATCAACAGAAAGCCAGTAAGTCAAAACCACAAATGTAACCACTGTTTAACAGCTCCAACATTAGAGTACTTATTTCAAGATTCTTTTGTTTGCTCTATCTAATACCTATTTTTAAAGTATTTCAATTAGTCAGACGAATTAAGTCTTTGGAAGAAAGGCACCCTATTTTAGTTTTGCTTTTTAAAAAATTGTTTTATCCTTTTTTAAATCTCTGGACGCAACTGGATGCAACTGAAATACCAAAATTCTTGCAATTTCTCTAATATTTCCTACTAGAAATAGTATTGATTAATTCTACACATGTAGGAATAGATTGAGTTTCTTTGAACAAAAACACATTATATCATTACTATTTTAATGATACCATTAATATTGAGTGGAACTACCGGTAGTCACAGTGAAACTTTTACCCTCAAATTTAAATCAATTATAAACTGTTAGACCTCCGAAAATCAAGTATCAAAGATTTCAAGGCTTCCTGTTTCAAAATATGCATCCAAAGTATGATATATGCAGATTATATAGGGTATAAGGAATGTTGTTATACATGTAATATGAATGTAATTTGTTTTGTAATTACAATATTTTAATTTTTTTCTTTTGAAATTTTTAGGTTTTCTCTTTTTTTAAAGTTTTATTAAATATTGATTAATGATTACATGCCATTAAGTCTCTGTCAATTCTTAGTGAACACATGGAAATTTTGCTAGGATTTAATAAAGAAAGCAAAAAGGGCGTTGTCTTACCTGAACGCCCGTTCTGATCTCAACAGAAACATAATCACTTTATCGCAGCTTCTTCTTGTAGTTAAAATAGGACAACTGGAATGGCACTGGATACTAGTTTTACTACAAAAGTAACCAGTATGAACACTAGGCAGGGTAAACATGATAGGAGACTGATCTGTGTAATATTTCAAAAGCCATCTGAATTGAGAAGTTTATTCTCCAGGTTAGAATTGATAATATTTGAGTTTAGGAATCCTTGTAGAAACATCTACCATAAAAACAGCTGCTTTTACAGCTATCCCAGGCTGAGTACATATTTAGGCATGACCCATAGTTTGAGGGGAAAGGCACCTGGAAAAGCTACAAAGCAATTGTGCTGTGCTTTCTAGAGGACGTAACAGCCTTAATACTATGAGAGGGTTTTCACTTCACCTCTCTGAAAGCTTTAAATTAAATATGTGATTCAAGGATGTCATCCTCCAAATTCTAACTGTGACATAAAAAACTGTGTCTATATAAATGTATTCAGGCCTATAAATCATATGCAGTAAAGAAGATGCTACGTCTGAGGGAACATTATTATTTTATTATTTTAACATTAGTTTAGCAGTTTTAACTCAAAGTACTATTTATTTATCAATGGCATTTTTTTCTCTTTTAAAACAATCCTATTTTTACCACCCTGCACCATACATATGTACTTCAATTGATGAAGTGGAATGATAAAACTTGTATGATAATAACATTAGATAATACTTTTGGTATTATAAAACATTTTTTAAACACCAAATTGTTTTGTGTTAAGTTTCTGTTCTCACATTCTAATGAAAGTTTTCTAATCTCTGTTTAAAAATAATTTATTTTTAATACTTAATTTAAAAAAAAATAATCAAACAAAGGAAGCAGCAACAATAAAGGGAAAGTTTAAAAAAAGAAAATATATTTGCTATATCTGTGGCCTGGTATTGGAAGAATATGTTCACAGATAATGACAAATTAAAATGGGATTGTTACAGTTAACATCCAGATAGTAAGAGAGATATTATTTGAAGCAACCAAATTCGTTCATCACCTTTGTGCGGTTATTGTGCTTTTATGGAAACTTTGTCAAACTTTTTTCAAGGTAGTAAGATAATTTCAGGGCAATTCTCACAGGTGGGATGATAATACTTTTTGCAACAATGATCTGCCTTCCACATATAATCATCTCCCCAGCGATCTACCAGTTTTTCCATAGCTTCCTCTGCTTCAATAATATCCCAAGGGAAGACATTATGAAATGGCCTTTTCAGATTTTGAACCTCGGGCAGCTAAGGAGGCTTTAGAATTCTGGAGGGTTAACAAATATGCACATCATTTGTGTGTGTGTGGGGGGGGGGGGGAGACCAATAGCATTCAGTACAATATAGCCAATGCCAAAGTAAAAGAGGGGAAACTATCTTTCAACAAAAAAAAATTGAAATTTGATACAGTTTTTATTTTATTATTCAATAAGCAATACTTGGAATATTTAATTCCTCTATCATAAATTTCATAGGCAAACTGTTTCAGACTAAACAGTGAGGCTAACAAACAAGTCCAGCCTACTGAAAGATCAATACCATATAGTTCTACAAAGTCATCATGTGAAAGAGCAATTCTTCTGTTGATGTTTGAAAAGTATGTTTATTAAAGCTCTTTTTTTTTCAGATGACAGGGCAGGAATAAGTTAACTTTTTGACAGCTGAAAGGGCATTCCCACAAGGATTAAGGACTTCAATGGATGAGGTAATGATGCAATTACTGAGAGGGGATGATTTTGGGGGGGGGGGGATACTTTTATATAAATTAAAGTTTTATATATATTAAATTTTATGTATATTAAATTCAAAGCTTAGTACTTTCTTAGCTGCACAGAATGCTTTTGCAAAACAGAATCCAAATTTTCAAAATATTTTTATTCTATAATCAATTCTTATATACTGCAGCACTAGTTCCATTCATTCATTCATTCATTCATTCATTCATTCATTCTATCCAGAATGGTAAACATTTTGACAAACCACAAAATATTAAGCTTGTCAATGAGATAAGACATTGAGAATACATTCTTACCTTACAACGTCATCAATATTGTTTCTGTACACGCCTTCAAGTCGTTCTGCCGGAAAACCCATTGCAATGATATTTGGATAAATATCTGAATATTCGTGTTAAAGGAAATTTTTACAAAATTGCAGAATAATTGTAATAAATACTTCAAATATTTAATTATATAATTTAAATTTTTAAAAATTGCAGTGCTTCCCTGGCTTATCATTTAATTAGTTGTCCAACTTAAAAGCAACAGCACCTAAAGGGACTATTACAGTGAAACCTCGCTAAACAACCACAATTGAGCTCAGAATTTTAGTCATAACTAATCATGGAACAAACCATAGCTGTGAAGCAAGCCACATGATCACTAAGCAAATTAATTCTCACAAATGGGCGTTTTTTGCCAGAAACCACTTAATACTACAAGTGGTCCTAAATGCAAGCCAGCTACCAGGCACCTGAAATGTGATCATATAATCACAGGGATGGGGTGTGTGCATGACAGTCATAACTTTTGGGGGACGCTTCATAATTTCAAACTATTGTTAAGTGATTAAGCAAGTAGTACATTTAAGAAAAATTGTCTTTCCACATCACTGTTTCAGCAATATGATATAGAATTATAAAAAATCTTTTCCAGAGAATCTAATAAAACCATTGCCTTCATTATGTATATTAGTGCTTACTTTTAATATATGTACTTAAGGTCAAACAGTATTTTTGCATCATGAATACACAAGTTCATAACCATATACAACACCAAAGGAGCTCTGGCAGCTCAATAGACTAAGGCAGTGATTAACATCCACTTACATCTGCTGCCTGCAATTACTGCAAGTTCAAATCCCACCAGGCTCAAGGTTGACTTAGCCTTCCATCCTTTCTAAGGTAGGTAAAATGAGGACCCAGATTATGGGGGCAATAAGCTGACTTTGTATAAATATACAAAAGTATGAAGGCTATTGCTTAACACATTGTAAGCCGCTCTGAGTCTCCGGAGAAGGGCGGCATATAAATCAAATTTTAAAAAAAATACTACGCCCAACTAACCATTGAATAGCCAGCTACTTCCACAAACCACAGCTTAGTACTGGAAGACTAATATAACAAAACAGCCTTTCAGAATGTAACCTGTTTGTAAGTAGAGGAATGTCTGTACTACAATATGCTATATTTGACAGGTAGAAACAGATATAACAAGACACCGCCATGATTATTGTAAAGGTAGATAACAGGCAGGAGAATAGAACAGAACAGCTTTATCATCACTTTGAATGTACATTAATTGGCATACATTAAAATGAAATTTTGTTACATACAGCTCTCAAAGGGTCACTATCTCCAATATACACTACATAAACATGACTAAATAAATAAATACAAAATTATGTATCGTATTTTCTGGCATATAAGACTACTTTTTAACACAGGAAAATCCTCTCAAAAGTCGGGGGTCGTCTTATACGCCGGGTATAAGCCTACTGATGCTCCGACTTCCCCAGCTGATCCCCAGTGATGGCGAGCCCCAGCTGTCTGGGAAGTCGGAGCGTCGGTAATATCCACCTGGATGCCTGGGACGGTGGGGGGAGCTCCACGCAGCAACCAGCTGGGTCCAGCATTCAGTGGCATGCAGCCTTGACGAAATTGGCACAGCTTCCCGAATCTGAGTTGCTGGTGCTGACCAATGACGCTACAGGAGCGCCGACAACATTGAGGGGTAGTCTTATACAGCGAGTATAGCCCAAACCCTATATTTTAATAGGAAAAGTAGGGGGTCTTCTTATACGCCCAGTCGTCTTATACGCCGGAAAATACGGTATATATCCAAATATGAAACAGTGTAAGGATTTCAAGGAACAAGTATTCTCCATATAATCATTTTATTCATTTAGCTAATCACCACTGACTTCCAGTGAAACAAAAGAAACACATCATGGATATAAGAATGAATATTTTTTCTTGATAGGTTTTTTTCTCACTAAAGTTTTTTAACTTGCTAGATTTGTGTAATTTAAATGTAAGCAGAAAAGCACAGATTTTCTCTCCCATGGTTGTTCTGCTTCTGCCTCTTTTCTGAAAGGAGGAAATAGCCCTATTAGACCATGTTGCTATCATGTCATTAAATAAGGAAAGCCACAATTTTATTAATGAAAAAGGCAATCATTTAATCCTCCTACATTGTGGCTGAAGATTTCTCAAGTGCCTTAACTCTTTTGTTAGAATTACATAATGAAAGAGGTCTACAGAAAATACTATTCTTAATTACTCATGAAAAGTCACCAACTTATAGCCATTTTTGCTGAAAAAAATTATATCTATATCTATCTGTCTGTCTGTCTCTGTCTGTCTGTCTGTCTGTCTATCTAAATAAAATATTTATTGTTTCCCAAGGCCAGCCCTGGATTACTGATTCCCCCCCAAAAAAGCATGGAAACTGGAAAAAGAACGAGGAATAAGGGTTTTTTTTTCTTAAATTATTTTGTACTATTAATAAAAACAAAAATTATAGAAGGCTTGCTCTAACATAGAATTGTAATATCCATCCTTACCTTTAAATTTTAGGTACAAATTTTAGGTACAAAGAAATAGATAAATTTAATTATAAATACATAAGAGTTCTCTTATTTGCCCAATGCTACTTTCTTTCAAGTGGAAAGTAAATAACCAAAGGAAAAAGTGCTACAAATTTCTGGCTAGCAACAAAAAGTCTAATAATAGATAAAAAAACAATCAACTATCCAAAATCCAGCTAGGTAAGCTTGCATTGATTAATCAAGAACATTAAAAGTTATAAATGGATTTTTAAACAATTAAAAAATCTAACGATAAGACTGAGAAAGCATCATAAGTCATGGTAACCAATGGCCAAGTTAAAAACAAAAAAGGTGAAGTATATTCAAATCAAAGCAGATTTAATGAGTTCACTATAGAGTCCATCAAGGTTAGCTGGGTTCTTAGAACCATTAGCACTCATATATGACAACTCATGCAAAATTGAAAATCCTAAAATATTCAAACACAGAATGCTTGAATGGAAAAAGAGAAAAGGAAATAAGCAAGAAAAAAAGCTAAAATACTTTTGAACTGTTTACTATTAGCATTTATTGGATTATTTATTGGATTTGTATGGCTGTCTAATTTGAAGACTAACTAAAAACCATGATTATTTGATCTAAAATGATATAGTTAGTCCTCAATTTTTGACCATAATTGGGGCCAGAATGTCTGCTGCTAAGTTGAGCACCATACCTGAATTTATGACCTTTTGGCCGTGGTCATTAAACAAATCATGTGGTCATTAAGCAAATCTGTCTTCTCTTACTAACTTTGCTTTTTGGAAGCACCCCGGAAAGTTGAAATAATGATCTTTCGACCCTCAATCTCTGCAACCATCGTAAATATACGTTGGTTGCCAAGTGCCTGAAGGTTGATCACATGACCGTGGGGATATTGCAATAGTTGTAAGCACAAGAGCTAGTTATGTCATCTTTTCAGCACTACTGTAACTTCACACAGTAATTAAATGATGGGTGTAAGTCAATGACCACCAATCTATAGTTTCTAATACATTGTGGCAACGTGTTTTGCCTTTTCAGTATAATGACTTAGTAAGGAAGATGTCCTATTTTTTACATAGAGTAATTCCACAAAATCTTCTAACAAAAGTCTTTAGCATGATACCATAAGGCTCAACTGCAAGCGGTTTTTTTTTAAAGAAAATGTATCAATGTTAATCCAAAAGGGATATTTAGCAATGCATTACAAATCCTTAAAAACAGTTAGCTATGACTTGGCTATAGAATATGACAATACAATAAAACAAATGCAAAAAGAATCCAAAATGAAAAATATGCAAATTGTATTTAAGTGGACAGTCAGATATTTCTCAGAAGAAAAAGTATATGTGTATGTGATTTGTCTATATGTACAGATTCACATGGACATTTACATGTATATACATAGTTCCAATGGAGAGAAGGAAATGTAACCAGCTGCACTTCTATGGAAAATGTAGAAATAACAGTAAATTAAATAAAAAATAAATTATGTAAAGAACATGCTGGCACAAAGGACCAACGCCCTCAGAAACTACTCTAAGTGGAGCACTGTTCAAAATACTCAGCACTGTTTGAAAATATTTACAAAACCATTTTGTACCTTTGCATTCAATATTGATAAAAATCTATTTTTTGTTCCCAAATATAAGAATTTAGATTTAAAAAAAAACCAGAATCACAACATAGAAGCAGCTCAGTTACATGAGAACAAAGGGACATCTAGTTCAGCATCTTGTTTCTAACATGGCCAAACAGATGCTTCCAGAAACCTTCATGCCCTGCTTGCAGACTAACAGCCTTTTTCCTGCTTACCAGCTGTTAGCAATCATAGAAGTTCCATTTAGTAATCATAGTTATTCAGTGCTGACAAATCTCGTCTTCTTAAATTTGTCTTATCTAAGTCAGAAGACACTCATCGAAAAGGAAGTTTGAAATTTTATCACAACAAAATATTTTATGAGCCAAATATATTCAGCATATTCAGAATGATAACAATTGGAAACAATACTTTCAACAAAGGAAAACAGATTTAGATTCAAAATTAGAAAATAAAAAACTTGCTAGATTAGGAAGACTGAAAATTTATGGATGTAACATTATACATCCCCACATTAACATTTTGGATTAGCTTAACAATATTTTCAGTATAAAATGAAGCAAGGAAACTGGACAAATATTGCTGATTTAGAAATCAGGAATATTTTGGAACTACAATTTCAGCAAAATCCTTTATGTTTACTTCCATCAAAGTTGGCAGGAAATTGAAACCTGATTACAGGTAGTCCTTGAATTACAACCATAACTGAGCTCAAAATTTATGTTGCTAAGTAAGAAATTTGTAAAGTGAGCTTTGCCTTATTTTATGACTTTTCTTGGCAGGTTTGTTAAGTGAATCACTGCATTTGTTAAGTTAGTAACATGGTTGTTAAGTGAATCTGGTTTCTCCAGTGACTTTGCTTGTCAGAAGGGTGCAAAAGGGGATCACATGATTCTGGAAGACTGCAACTGTCATTAATGCATTAGTTGTCAAGCATCCGAATGTAAGTCACATGACCATGGGGATGCTATAACAGTTGTGTGAAAAATGGTCTTAAAGTCACTTTTTAGTGCTGTTGAAACTTTGTTCACTAAATGAACTGTTGTAAATGGAGGACTATCTGTATTATTATTCTATTGAGAGTTCCTTGAGATGTAAGAAGATAAGCCAGGTCACATTTTAGTTCTGTATTTATTTATTGATTTAATTTCTATAACTGCTCATCTCAATCAAAGACTCTGGGTGGCTTACAATTCACAAAAATATTGTTGCTGTTTTATTATAGTCATTTCTGATGGCATCCAGACTTACATTGTTCAAGCTGAGCAGCTCTATAAATATTTTAAATAAATATATTACCAGACCATTCAGTAAGATTTAAAGCACAGTGGGCAAACCTAGATGCCCATTTACAAGTAAAATGGAAGAAATTCTGGAAATATGTCTATGGAGATTTTCAGCATTCCAGGTCAATAGTTGTCTCAAAGGTACAATTTCAAAAAAGCAACTGGACTGTTTTTTCCTTGAGGAAGACGACCTTTTGCTTCTCATCCAAGAAGGTTCATCAGTTGTCTTTCATCCCTTCCCCATCACAACTGATAAAGCTTCTTGGATGAGAAGCAAAACATCTTCTTCCTCAAGGAAAACAGTCCAGTTGTCTTTTTGAAAAAGTACCTTTTGAGACATTCTGGAAAATATGTGATAATTTCCTTCCATTCTTAGCTGGGAAATCAAAAAACACACACATTTTACTAGGCTTGACACTTTTTTTAAAAAAAAAAACCTCTACTCCTCAGTAGAGGGAGGGAGCAAAATAAACATTTCAAGTATATATATGCAATACAACCTCTTCCATTTTGTGTAATCATTCAATTGTACTCCTCAGCATACATACAAAAGCACACATGCAGGCAAAAGGCATCTCATCATCTAAAGTTGTCCATCCCTGATATAATTTTTATATTATTACAAGTTTAGTCAGTTTGGACTAGTGGTTAAGGCACCAGGCTAGAAAGCAGGAGACTGTGAGTTCAAATCCCACTTTAGTCATGAAAGAGAGCTGGTTGACTTTGGGTCAGTCACTCCATCTCAGTCCAACCCACCTCACAGGGTTGCTGTGGGGGGGGGGGGAATAGGAGGAGGAAGATGTGTTGGGTTTGTGTGTTGGATGTTTGCAGGCTTGAGTTTTTTCTAAAAATAATAAAGGTGGGATACAATCAAAGAAATAAAAGTTGAATTACATGCACAAGACTCTCATTTTAATTTTAAAACTGTAATCATGTGCCAGGAATAGCAACTAGCCTAAAGTAACCCAACAAGTTCCGTGGTTGAATGGAAACTGGAATCTGCATCTCCACATCCCCAGTCTGAATTCATAGCTTTGAAAACCAAGAACATTCTGGAGACAAGTATGCTCTCGCTTGATGCAAAGAGAGTTTTTGGAAAAACATAGAAATCCAATCCAGCATGGAAATAACATAAATAGATATATACTTTTTTCAACAGAATGTAATGAAATATACATATAAGACAGAGTTTGTGAGCAAATGAAGCATGTTATACTGCATAAAAATTGTATTGAGTTTTCAGGCAATACTCTTATATATATATATATATTTAACTTCTGTTGTTTAGACAGTATGCACTAAAATTTGTAGCAATAGTAGCTTCTATGCTAATATTCTAAATTTCACATGGATTGAAATATTTTTGAACAAACGGATGGCTTGTTTATAAGGAATGCAATTCATTTCTGAAGATACTAATAAAGTTGATTTCCTCAAGAACTGTAGTGAACACGTAAGGCATAAACTTCCTTTTTTCTCCAATATCTATTCTTCCTATATCCCTTGTTGTGAAAACAATCGAAAGGGTTCATGAAGTTTCTGAATTAAAAGTCACAGCATAAAGTTGATACCCCATGATAAAACCCTCCAGGATAAAAATGTGATAAGACACAAGCATATAGAATAAATGCCTTTTAAAAAGTATTTAAAATCTCCTAACCCTTAAGATTTATAGTCTTCCAAATTAAAATTCTGTAATCAAAACTGCTTGATTTCTAAAACACTCCAATATAACAACACACCTTTCTTTCACTGAAATCCAGCACTCTCATCTTTGATCACAAAAGGGTTTTACATAAATGGAGAAAAAGAAATTCTGCTACAGCTGCTTTTCACATTCTGCAGAAGCCAGTAAAAGGTACTTAATCCTAAAGTCCAGAATTATCTACAGCTAAATTCAGGCATATCTCCAGAATAGTGAACATCTCACTGAAATTATCCCATTCTGCTAATTCCACCGATTTGAGTCAAATCAGATGTACATTTCTAGAAATTAGCTATCAACTTTTTATTCCAAGATTAAATAAATTAAAGTTCTTAACAAACCAATATAAGCTTGCAAAGGTGCTGACACATCAACATGTAGCATTTTCGGCATCAGATGAAAAGAAAATACAGAAATGAAGACATTTTTACACACTAATATAGTGTGTTTTCCCCACAAATCCAGGAATGTAATCGGGTGGGATTGGGGGAGAGACAAGACAAGGAAGAGTTTTTATAGAAATATATGTGACCTGAGATTACATCCTGATTCATTCATAGTCAAATGGTTATAAAGTTATTAAAACCCAATGATTTATATGAACAAAACACAATGAAATATGATGGCCTTTACAGAATAGTGGAATGAAGATGAGGGGAACTCTTCTTTGCATCTGGGTGCTTGTGGCTGTTCCTTGGGGTACTATTTGTTTTGCTGTTGTTTATTATGGTTTTATTGTTATTGTGTTTGATTGACTGGCAAGCCATATCTAGCTCTATTGGAATGAGCAGCAAATTAACTAGTAAATAAATCAAATATTGCAATGGCACATTAGGAATACAAAGCTATGGTATTCCTCTGCTGAAACTGTGCTAATGAAGATTAAACTTTCGAAGAAACTTATGACCAGTGTTGCTGACCATAAAATCAGCAGCAATATTGATTTTACAACAGAATTAAGAAGCTTCCAGCTGGAAAATTATATAGTTAAAATGGAACTGTATCTTTTACTTTAAAAGGGGAAGCAAATTTGGTAGCAGGGCAGGAGAAAGCAAACAAATGAATAGCCTCTCATTAGCATCTTTGCTGAAGGAACATGTGAAGTAGAAGGTACAGCAATCATTTAGTATTCCATAGTCAGCAGGAACAAAGTTCAAGAATGCTTATATCATATTTGTTGAATATGTTATAAGTTAAATTAGATTATAATTTATGCCCTTCTATATATTTGTTTTATAAAATACAGATAACAATGGGTTTGGCTTGAGACTATAGATGTGGAAATCTGCTTGTGTAATGTAATTTCCCTTTCCTCCCATTGTACCCCCAAAATGTGCTGAAGAGAATACAGTTCTGCCAAATTTGTCTCCTTACATGGACAGATATAAATTGTACCCCTGCAAACAGGAAAGTTTCATTATTTGAGTGAATTGGGATTTAACAGAGACTTCTTGTTAAAAGAAGGGGTGGTAGTGATTTCCTTATCCAGCAGCTGACAGGGTAACCATGTGGAAGATTCCCACATGGAATCCCACAGAAAGCTGGGACAAAGTTCGAAAACAAGCACTGCCATATTTCTAATGGAACTCTCTTGACCACAGTCCTGAAATCAATGCATTGTTGAACGATATCTTATTGCAACCAATCCAGGTAGATGGAATAAGCTGCTAAAATCTTGAATGTCTAGATACTCTAGAACTTCCAAATCATTAATTTTTTGAAATTATATCAACTCAAGTACCACCCATATGT
Organism: Ptyas mucosa; assembly: GCA_012654045.1. Taxonomy (NCBI): domain Eukaryota; kingdom Metazoa; phylum Chordata; class Lepidosauria; order Squamata; family Colubridae; genus Ptyas; species Ptyas mucosa. Next base: position 1,162,173 of record WNWU01000021.1, read on the forward strand.
AATATTTTACTTTTAGCATACTTTATTTGTTATTTACAGACAATTTATTTTATTTCAGATACTATGGAGAAAGCTAGTTTAAATATTTAGACACCACAGAAACTTCTTACGGAATAGAACACTAGCATATTTACTGATAGAATACACACACACACACACACACACACACACACACACAAGCAAGCAAATATACATTATTGAATAGTTATTTTTCCACACAGAACTGAAGACTGGCACTGACTTTTCATTTCCAGTGAAAAGTCTATTTGTATCTTGGAATGTTTCTGAACTACAACGCCCACAATTAACAACCAAGATATCAATGCATAGAAACATGAGCTGTCACATACATCAAGCAGCAGATACCAAGCACTCCCTATTCATGCATCAAATTTCAACATACGATTGTCAAAAATTGTGATATTTTCTTGCCATACTGAGAGCTGAAAACACATGAACTATAAGCACAATTCCTCCCTAGTGCTTGTTATACTGTTGCTCTGCTCACCGAAGCCTCAACCAACGCATAACCCAAACATGATAGCATTGCCCACCAGAATTACACAATGTTTACTTTTTTGAAAATATATTGCATTGTAGATTATAAAACAATGACAAATCATGTTCATGTTGTTGTAAAGAATACTATATGGATATGTCCTTAGATCCCTAGGAGCTGAACTTAATTTAAAGGAGACTTTACTTTTTATTCTAAACTAAATTAACCCTACTTATCTGTATTTTTATCTATACACCATATGGAAGCAAACTCATTTATACTTATAAAAATAAATATATAAGCAATCAGGATATACACTCACCCACACTTCTACAAATACAAGCACTCATATTTCCAGTTAGAAAAAGACGACTTGACTCTGCTCATGATTTTAAGGAGCCCCTGGCACCAAGGTGTACAATACAAGGCCATATAGACTTTAGGGAACACAATGATAGGTATAAATGGGTCATCCCATGCTTCACAACCAACACTTTATATACACATTTATAATTATCTGAGGGAAGAGGCCAATTTCATCCTCTCTTTTATACTGCAATTAATTCATACCTTACTCTTAATAAACACAACATCTGGCTACTTGCTTATACTGCAACTTTTACTGTTCAAATTCGACAAAGCTATAATTTAACTGTGGACTGTGTACATAAGCAAGTGTGTTAATGTTTAACTTCATGTTTAGTTTCCCCAACTTTATTGTGCACGTTCCAATTGCAATTTTTAAATACAAAGCCATTTTTCTTTTACCTTAATAGGACACTGTTTTACAGCATTTAGAAAACTTAAGAATCCAATTATTTCATAAATGGAAAGGTTAATCTACCACCAGAATGCATGCTAAATTGCATGGTAACCCACAGAAAGTATGAATTAACAAAATATTACTACTAAAATATAAACCTATGTATAATTTCCTTGAAAGTTACATATTAAAAACACTCAAGATATCTTATATGAAGATGTGTACTTTCACTTTTATTCACACATTATGGTTTATATCAGTCAGATGGCCTAATGGGGTTTTTAATTAAAATTTTAAGCTTATTCAACATGACTAATCAAGAAGGTTTGTAGGAGCTGCAGTAAAAAAATGAACTGAAAAATACTTCTCACTTCTCAGAACTAATATTCATTGAGTTAGAAATCTTTTTCGGTTTAATCTATTTGGTTTAACTACAATCACAAACACACTATAAATATTATTACACAGAAGTACTGTTCTTACAATAAAACATCAATTTCCCTACCAGTAATATATGGGTCATTTAAAAATATATTTTAAAATTTTAATCTCTTGTTTATATGGACACGTACATATCAATGTACATACACATAAATCACTGCTAACTATGATAACTTAAATCTATAAAAACTACTCAACCATTCAGGACAATTTCATTATGCTGGAAACAAATAAAGATCTAAATTAGATACAACTAAATTCTACTAAAATGGAGGTTTTCAGTTAAATTCTTAAGCGTGTTTACTTTCAGATGAGTTTCTCAAATTTTACAGGACTTGCTCTCTAATTACTAACTGACATGGTACTGCAGTTAACATGGAATGTGATTTGATTTTAACTCTTTATCTTAATATTAATATATCATTTATTGTTTCATCCGATAAGAAATACAAAACCATTTCAAGAGAAACTCAACCATGATTACAGAAGGAAAATACTGAAAGGTCTATAGCCAAAAGATAATTTTTAAAAAATCTATCAAGTATTCTGCACATGACCCATAATAGAATCCATAATTCTATTGTTGAACGACTATGTGGAAGACTTTTTGCTAGTCTAACATGGTTTGCAGTGTTCTAATGCAGAAAATAAAAACAAGCTTAATGGGAAATACAGCACATTTATGTATCAATTAATGTTTTTAGCAAGTTATTTTTTTAAATCAGATTTACAGAAAGAATTCCTTTTTTCCAGCGGAAATCTGTGCATACTTATTTGAACATACCTTAGTGACAGCACACTATGGATGCAGTGTGCTGTAACTTCAGTCCCTAGTATCTTCAGCTATGCCAGTGAAAACCTCTACCTAAATCTCAGGAGTGATGCTGCCAACTAATGTTAATTGATATCTATCAATTGGCTAAGCTAGTTCAATCAATGTAATGACTCAATGTAGGGTGCTTTCTAAATTCTAAATACAGCAACTTCAAACAAATGAACTTATTTTTCAATAGAGATGAATAGAATTATATTGACTATATACAGTCAATCTGCATATATTTTAAATTGTATGAATTTTGTTTTCTTAAATAAATGCATGATTTTATGTATATGTATTTTAACTGTAGTACCCCTAACTTACAAAGAAAAGCAAATAATGTGTTAAACAAATTAGGATAAAATTTGGGCCTACAATTTGAACACTCAGTAACTACTGACATCTCAAAAAAACCTCACTGAAACTGAGGAAGATTCCTATAATTCTACAATTGCAATCAAATAATGTATGGCAACATAAATATATGCGCACTCATATATGTAACTATAACCATGTAGCTCAACAGTGTTCTAGCTGAAGTTGCATTAATGAAACATTGCTAAATCAAAAAGGAGCCTTACCTCCCAATTAAGATAGTACTGTATTTCCAAAGTTTTCTATGCTATTATACAAGATACCACCAACTAGTACTCCTACTAAAACTATTTCTGCAGAAAGACAAACGGAATCATCACTATGCTTTAACATTTACAGTCATAACTCAAATTATTGGATGGAGTATGCAAATGACCAACTTCCTAATTCTAGTAGCTGTACGTTTCTACTACTGTTAAAAATGCAAATACTTAATAATGGTCTCTTTATAATTAAAACAAAATTGTGAGATGACACCAAGAACCAAGATCCATAGCACATTGGCCACGCCTCCCAGAACCTATATAAGTGAAAAGTAATTTCTGCTAGACATCAAAATTGTACATTAGAAAATTCAAATACTATTTTATGTGTGTGTGTGTGTGTGTGATTCTAAATGTCTTTGAATGCACAAATATTTTAGTCCACAGTATATATTTAGAAGCACTTTCTTAAGCAAAACCACCTTTGTAGATAGGTTTACTTAGGTAAAACAGCAATTTTCAAAATCTTATCTGGAGAACATCAGCTATCTAAATTTGTGAGTACTTACTCCAGTTATGTCAAAATCAAGCACACAATCGTATAAAAATGTGAATACTAGCTTTAATATTTACAAGAATCTTTTGTTGCATATTTACCACCATTTATAATCCACTATTGAGCCTGCTTTTTAACCAAACATAATTACACTGACTCACTCAGCCTTCCATCCTTCCAAGGTCAGGAAAATGTGGAGCCAGATTGTTGGGGGTAATGTGCTGACTCTGTAAACCGCTTAGAGAGGGCTATAAAGCGGTATATAAGTGCAATTGCTACACCAAAACACCATTTAAGCAGATTTTTCACCCACAGCCAACTTTCCCAATCCACTAAACTAACTGTGATGTGATAGATAGAAGGCTTTCTACATTAACTTTTTCCAGAAGACAAATGCAATGGAACTACTCAGCTCTTTGTCACTATTAACTGAGCAATTTTAATACAAGTAACTGCCATAATCCACATAACTATTCCAGATCACAAGACCTAGAACTGCAAGGAGCATACCGAATATCACCTTCGAGTTTCTGATGCAACAGCTGTATGGGCACGACTCATTTCCATTTCATCTCTCTCTACCTTGTAACGCCGGGCTTAGGCCCATGTCTGCCAGATTCTTGCTTCTGCACATAAGAAGAAAGGGAGGGAGAAGCCAGAAATCACAGCCATTTTTCTAAAAAAAAAAAAATATGGCACCTAATGGGGAAAGGGGCGGGAAACACAAGAAACAGCGACACTAGGCCTCCTGGGGGGATCGGGGTGCAGTAGCGAGAAAGGGGGACCCCTCTTAACGGGAACGGTCCCCGGCCTCCAAAAACGGTTGGGATACAAGTCAGATCTAAATCGAAGCCATCCTCCTGGTATCGCCTTTTGTTCCTGCTGACGATTTCTTTGATGATGGCGGTCATGTCTGGGAGCCGGGAGCCGCTCAGGAACAGCGCGGAGAGGCACGGCGGCGGCTGCAGGGCGCAGATGGCTCGAAGCCTCGGCGGGGGAGGCTGCTCCCCGAACAGTCCCCGCCGCCGGTACGACCGACGGCTGCTAACCAAGCGGCTGACGGGCAAGGACGGCGCGGGGAGGCCGGCACCGTGGACAGGGCCTGCCCCCGATCGATCCAGCGGCGACTCCCGGGAAGGCCCCGCAGCAGCGGCCCCGACGGAAAGCGGGAGCGAGGAAGGTCCTCCTGCAGGCTCCGCCACCGGCGCGGCTCCCCGCGGCAAGCAAGATCCCGAGAGCGGCGGAGGCAGTGGCGGCGGCGGCGGCGGCGGCGGCGAGGAAGAAACGCGGCTCCGACTCCCTATCGCGCTCCTGCGGCTTTGGGACGAGAAAGAGGAAGCGCCGCCGCCGCCGCCGCCGCCTTCGGGCCGTTCCTTTCCCCCCTCAGTCAGGCAGCGGCGCTCCAGCTGCAGCGGTGACAGCAGTTCCGCGACGGGCAGCCCCCCTCCCCCGGCCCGCTCCGCACCCCGCGCGAATTGGGGGTGCGGGCGGGCGGGCTCCCTCGGATTCAAGGGGAGGCGGGCGGCTCGGGGCTGGGACTCTATGGCTCGACGCGACGGGCCGGCGGGCTCCCCTCGGAGAAAGCGGCTGGGCCTCAGGTAGCGGCGGTGGCGCTGCTGGTGGTGGTAGCGGCGCGGCGGCCGCGCAGGACCAAGGCCGCCGCCGCCGCCGCCGAACTCAGGTCCTGAGGAGGGCTCGAGGCTGGCGGCAGCCGCCGCGGGTCATGTTGCTCCGTCCGCCGGTGGTTCGGGTTTCCGCGATCCGCTGGTGGGGGGGGCGCACGGGGGGCGCCTCGCCGGTCGGTCGGTCGGCCGGCCGTCTGCCTTGGCAGAGCCCTCTTCACCCGCGCTCGCTCCCCGTTGGGGCTGCGGCTCCGAGTCTCCCCGCGCCAACCGCCTGAGGAGCTTCAAACTACCATCATGGCTGCAGCTTCCGAAGCGAGAAGGGAAGCAGGAGGGAGAGGGAGGGAGGGAGGAGAGGGAGCCCAGCACCAAAAGGAGGGGAGAGACAGACAGACAGACAGACAGACGGCCCAGGCGGAGGAGGAGGAGGGGGTGTCCAACCACTCCGCCCTCCCTAGCTCCTTCCGCCGCCGCCGCTGACGAAAAAAGTAGTCCCGCACCGCCACATCACCGCCTCTTCGGCCGCCGCAACAACCGATTCGCTGCTTTTCCCGGACGGCTCCCTTTCTCCCTTCTGTCCCTCCTTCTTTGCCCTGCAAAAACCCTGCACGGGAAGCGCCCGGGTCGTTCTTCGGGGAAAGGCCGAGGCCCGGATTGGGATCAAAGAGGAGCGGAGGTGGAAGGGGGGGAGGGGCGAGGGAAGGGAGGAGCGTGCACACGTTCTGAGTGGCGGAGGGATATGGCAAGCGATTGCCTCATCGCCATGACGGGCTAATTCCCTGTGGGGTCACGTGACGCGCGCTGGGCGAAAGCGGGGGGGGGGGAGAAAACGCTTCCCCCCTCCCCCCCCCCCCCCCTTCCCGTTTTCCGAGCGGCCTTTCGGCCCTTTTCTCCCGTCCCCTCTCCCGCCTTGCGCTTTCTTCCTCCCCGGCTCTTTTTTTGTGGAGAGTGAGTGAGTTGAGAGGGTGACGAGGCTTTTTTTTTTTTTGGACGCCGAGATTGAATTTGCGTCCAGCGCTGCATCCTTTTGATGGATGTTGCCTCATGAAACTGTAGGCCTTGTAGTTAAAGAGTCTGGACCCTCTTTTTTTTTTTTTTGCAAATATGGTTGCCGAATAACTCCAAAAAAAAAAAAAAGCAAAATGTCTGGTCAGCTTTTTAACCTTTTGTGGAGAGAGAGAGGAAAAAAACGGCGAGATTTTGTAGAAGCCAGCAGGTGCAACCTTGCAAACGATACCGAGCAAAACGAGTTTTTTTTTTTTTAAACATCCGCAGAGGGTGACCGCAAGCGTCATTCCTGCGGGCGTGCTGGGTGTGTGTGTGTGGAGGGGGGGAGGCCACTCTAGAACGGATGACGAGACCTGGGTGGCTGCAAAGCCGCCTCGTGAGGGAGCCTTTTTTGAAGGGGGGGGGAGAGCAGAGACCCTCTGAATGAAAAGAGGGGGGGAAGGGGGGCTTCACTCTGCAGCGGCGCCGGATTGCACCCAGCCTGCAAAGTTGCGTGAGGGGAAGAAAGGCGCCCGCAAGCGGCTGCTGCCTCCGTAGCTTGTGTGTGTGTGTGTGTGTGTGTGTGTGTGTGCTCGGATGCGCTGATGTCACCCGGTGCTCAAGACCCTCCCCGAGCTGCCGTTGGGCAAGTGTCATCCCCCCACCCCACCCCACCCCACAGCTTGGAACTGAATCTCGGCGGGAACGGTCCGGCACGCGAGACGAATGAGAAGCGGAGGCCGCGCTCCCAGCCGACTGTTTCTTCCACCGCCGTTCAAGCCCTTCTTATAAAGAGCCGCCGAAGGGGGGGGGGGGGGGGGGGGGAGCCGAGGCCGCGACGTGTGGCCGGCCCGATTGCGCCCCCTATTGGCTCGCCAGAGGAAAGCCGCGCTTCCCGCGGGCCGCTCAAATCGCAGTACAGGTGATCCAGGGGTGAAATCCAGCAGGTTGTGGAGAACCGGTAGTGGAAATTTTGAGCAGTTTGAAGCATCAGCAAATATCACCTCTGGCTGGCCCCAGAGTGGGGTGGGAATGGAGATTTTGCAATAGCTTCCCCCAGGAGTGGGTAGGGAATGGGGATTTTGCAATATCCTTCCCTGGAGTGGGGAGGGAATGGAAATTTTGCAATATCCTTCCCCTGCCATGCCCACCAAGACACACCCCAGAACCAGTAGTAAAAAAAATTGGATTTCATCACTGGGGTGATCATCGAGGTATGACCTCGATGGAGCGTGCGCCCCCACCCCCACTCCACCCCAGGTTTCTGGATGCTAAACGAGACGCTTGTTATAACTGAACTTAGCCCCATTGAGGGCTTTTCTTGCCACAGCTGTTAAGTGAATCCCAGCGGTTAGTAAATTAAGGAATAGGTGAAGTGTTACTAAATTGTGAAGTGAAACTGGCTTTCCCGTTGACTTTTGCTTGTCGGAAATTCGTGAAATGGGATCCCATGACCCGCATGGACACTGCAACTGTAATAAATGAGAGTCAGTTGCCAAGCAGCTGAATTTTGATCATGTGACCATGGGGATGCTGCAATGGTGTGAAAAACGATCATAAATCACTTTTTTCAGTGATGTAACTTGGATCACCAAATGATCTGTTATAAGTCAAGGACTACCGTACCTATATTTCTCGAGGCCTCCAGCCTGGGTACTCAAACCACCTTTCGTTGGCCTCCAGAGCTATCTTCCACTAGCTGGGTTTGATCAACCTGCAGCTGGCTAGTTCATTATTCTTTTGGTATCATTCTCCAAAAAGGTCTGGCAAATAATTTTGAGTTCTTCGGGCTTCCATTATTTGCATCAGCTTTTAAGTTGCCAGTATGCAGGGACAGGGTGGCTGAATCGTTAACATAATAGGGAAAAAGCAGGATGACCCAACTTTTTTCCTTTTTCAGCAAATGGTAATCTGTTGCAGAGAGGTTGGGTTTTTTTCCAGTTTATGTAGAATGAAAAGTGACAAAAAGGAATTCACTAACTTCTTGCAATTCTCTCATACCATAGTCCCCTGAAGACAATCTAGACGCTTTGCAACAATATATCAAAATGTATTGTTGCAAAGCCTCTTTACACTATGTATAATTACTTGAGTGAGTTTCATTTAGCTTCACTTCCTACACCACACTTCTCCATTTTACTTTCATGGGGAAAAAAGTTTTGGAGCAGGGACCATTGAAATGCCAGAGAAAATGTACTGTTTTTCATTCCCCTTCCTAATTGTAACATTGAGTTCACACAGTGCTAAACTATGGTTTCACTAAACTCAATGTTTAATAAACTGCAGTAATCTACATTTGCATCGGAGTGGGTTCTACTTACCTTTACTACCGGTTCGGAACAGGAATTTAGAAACCCCAGGGCAGAAGACTGCTTAAAGAAATATCAATCCCTTAAAGGAAAATTAAGCAAACCTCAGTCTGACATCACATGTCTGGAACCACACAGACATTGATTACAATTTGGATCTCCACATGGCATCCCAGGGTGGTTGTATGCTTGGCAACAGCTCCTAGTACCCATCTGATTTTATTTAACTAAGGAAAGACAGTTCATCCCTTGTATTTTAGGATTCTTAGGATTGAACTGTGGAGTCCTTGGTGCTCTCTGAGATTTATTCATGTAAATGTATTTTAATTTAGTTGAAAGCTAGCACACTCTAAAACAAAGCACAAGCCTCATCCTTTCTAGGCTCAAAAAGCATTCTTAAAAAATAATGGAGAATTAAAGTACATGTAGAGAAAATAAAAACAATAAAAGTGGGAAGCCTTGATATAATTATGCTGTTACAATAATTGCTACATTTTACAGCTAGCTTGCTCATCTTAAATCACTTTCACTTTCAGATTCAATCCTGCTGATGAGTTGTTTTTCACTAATTTTGCCTTGTATTTTGGGCCAACATGGCTTAGTGTGATTTGTAGACTTAGCCAAGTATGACTTATTCCACAAAACACAGTTAAAAACATATACAACCTATCAGCCTGTGGACTCCAGAAAAAAATAACATCAGAAATTTTCCTATAGAATTAATTAAAATGAGTAGAATGAGTCTATTTACTAGAGGCCCCAAACAGGCTTTATTTTCAATAGTTAGCCTCACCTAGCATTCATTTTTCAAACAGTAATGACAAATATAAAGAGATTTATTGATATAATAATAGGATGCCCACCCTTCACCTCAAGATTAACTGATATTTTGTGAAAGAATTTTCATTGGCGGCATGGGAGGATACAATAATTAAGAAAACAGTGATTATATAATATGGTGTCAGTCTGGCCAATGAAACACCAGCTTTTCCCCCCAGTCTATCTGATGTGAGTGCATAATATACCAATAATATGCTCTGGCAATGTATCCTTATTCTAAACCTAAAGCAACTGGTCTGTATTATTACATTAAAATTCCAAATCAAGTTAAAGTTGACACAAATACCACAGGCATAAATTGCTTCTGCAACAATATTAGATTTGTCTCTTCGGCCAACTTCAAGGGCTTGCAAATAAAAATCCAGAGCTATTTTTAGAAGCCTGTGATCTTAAGTTCCAGCAAGTTGCATTTTATATATATATATATATATATATCTCAAAAGAGAGACCATGTGGGGTAGTGGCTCTGGTATTGGATCTGCCCTTGGGAGATTCAGATTCAAATCCATCCTTCAAGTCATTGAAGTCCAGTGGGTGCCTTTGGCCCATTTGCTATCAGCAAAACCTACTTCACAGGAAGGGAGTTATGAAGAAAAATTAGAGACAATGCTATATTTTCTGCCTTGAGCCCTTGAAGGAAAAGTAAAATATAAATCTTACAAATAAATGTATATCATGCAAAAGGAAAAAGAAATTCAGTCCCTATTGCTATATCCCTGAGCACATTACATAAAATTGCGTATCACCTATATTGATAGAGAAGGTTTACTCTCCTTGCTTTTTAGAAACCATTTTATGCCCACGTACTTGTGGTTTTTATAAGGCAATTTAGTTGTCTCTAGGGATGGATTGGTATGGTTTCGTTTCCATTGTTTTCCAACATTCTCTTTATCTTCAAAAATTTCTCGTGAGAATTGTACAATTGTTGGTTTATTGAGCTCATTTGTACCTGCTTTTAATTTAAAATGCTTTTGCATTTTCAAGGTTATTTCTTGTCAAGGAGACTCTAGAGACACATGAACTGCATACTGTGAATTGAGCAAGAGTGGGAGGTATTGAAAAAGGGAGAAAAGTGCTACATTTTGTTATCTAAGGAGGGTTTACCTTTATATACATGCACACTGTTTGTTTTTGCAAACACTTTAAACTAGAAGGAACAGATAAAGGTACAGGCTAACAAGCTCTGCTCATATATTTATGTCCATAAACATTTACTAAATAGGAAAAATGGTTTAAGACAGCAAAACATTATTTTCAGCAATACTCCATGTTGATATTATGAGAGAAACCAGAGAAGGCAAGTGGATACATTATCTACACATTAAAATGTTATTGATTGCAGTCATAGGAAGCTTGTATTTTCAGTTCCTACACCAAATTTCAAAGTACTTGGTGTCTCTCCAGTGATTAGTCCTTATGCTTGTACAGCAAGGCAATTTTTTTCATTTCCTATCAAAATCACATATGAAGTGAACAAATCTCCCTGTTTTTTTACATTTCAGATCAATCTTCCGTGAATGTCCATCAGCACACACAAAGGGAATTGACAGTCTTTAAAAATGATTAGCAAGAAAGTAATATATTCCAGTCTTATGACAAGCGATGTAGTTTTTCATTTGCTATTAAACATTCCTCAATTCTTTCATCAAAAACCAACTACATTGTTAGCATTCTAAATCGGGGGGGGGGGGTCAAACTCATATTGTCATGACGTCTTTTTTCCCCCTTTGCTAAACCTGGCGTGGGCATGGTCCAGTGTGTGATGCATCTGGCCTGCGGGCCGCTAGTTTGACAGCCCTGTTCTAGATCCTCTTATTTCAATTTAAATGAAAAAGTATCCAGAAGTTCAACCTATACTGAATGTTATCTGCAAACAATGAAGCAAATATACCAGATGTAGCATAACAATTATGACTAAAGGTGCTAGGGGCAATTAATTTTCCCAAGGGACCACATGAGAAACTGAGACTTATCAATAGGGCTGTGAAGGGTGCGTAGGCACAAATGTATGCACATAAATAAACTGGGGGGAAAATACATCCGTCTCCTTCAAAATAAAAGCAAAGCGGTTGTACTGCATGCATGGCATACAGTATACTTATTTACATTTACAGTTGCAATTTCCAACTGACCTCACACAGGCCAGACAGGGACAATCAAAGGGCCAGATGTGGCCTGAGACCCATAACATGTCCAGGTCTGGTCTAAAAGCTATCAGCCCAGGATTCTTTATTTAGGTTAACTTTTGCAACTTTTTACTATTTATATAGTAAGTTCTTGGGGTAAAGAACAAAATTTAATCTATATTTGCAATATCCAATGTAAATTTAAAATCCTGTTGAAGTGGAATGTTCAGGTTTTATATATAAGTTTTATAGTGCAGTGTGCCTCTCAAATTAGACGAAATACAGTCCTGCTGTAGGCCTGTTTGATTTGGTAACTGTCTTCTCTTCTTCCCCTATTATTTTTCAGAATGTGACAAGATAAATCACACAGACCTGCTTTGTCTGATACATCTTCATGGATAGTACCACTGGTACTTTGTTCACAAAATCTCAAGTACTTATAGCTTAGAAACAATGTAGCATCTCAAACATGGAATTCTCTTCCTACGAAGTCGGTAAGTATTTCCAGCCATCTTTGTAAAGATTATCTCCTTGATTTGACATATTTTTCAACTTTTTAACAATAATGTGAATCAGCAACATGCTGCTTTCCAAATGCTTTCAAGGACATTCTGCTAAAAGCAGGGAAATCAAAATGCAGGTGGCCTACTTACAATATTACAGCTTCAGGTGACAGAGATAGAGAAAGCAAGCACAGCTGAACAGTTAGGAAATATAGCATCTGGAACCATTTTATGCCTCATCTATCAATCTGCTTTATGGGACTAGAGAATTAACATTTCAAACCACACATCATTGCTTCATGACCGATAAATCCCAAAATTGTGGTAGTTACTTCACCCCAAAGCATTTCAGATGGACATCTGCAGAGGTCACATTGAATAATCACTTTCCAATGTCTTTAAATTAAAAGTTGTAATAAAATTTACTATGTAATGAAATTAGCAAAAACTGTAAGTGCTACTCCAGTATAAGCATCTATTATCAGACTTCTAAAGTCTTTTAAATGTACAGTGACAGCTCAGGTCAATGAGATGATAATGTGAAATATGTAAGATAAATGCAGAAGGTTAGTTGCTTTTGTTAGAATATTTATATAAATCAACAATGGGGTTTTTCTTTTGTACCTTTTCAGTTAAAAAAAATAATCAAAATTGCTAATGAAGTATCCTGTAAATTCTTACCTTGTGGTCCTGCTGTTAACAGTTGAAAATTATGTGTGCCTTTGTCTAGGCCACGGGTGTCAAACTTGCTGCGTCACGTTGCCATCACATGATGTTTCATGACATTTTTCCCATTCATGGAGCTGGGATGGGCGTGGCCTGAGCGTGGCACATCTGGGCCGCCGGCCGCTAGTTTGACACCCCTGGACTAGGCACAGTGCTCCAACCAATAGACAGTATCTTCACTGCTATTTAATGAGCATTTTACACTAGGTGTAGGCATCTAAATTTAATAAATAAATGCATTCTAACAAACTTCCTATTTCTTTGGCACACAGTATTTGGTTATTCAAGCTTTAAAGAAGCTATATGTGTATGTATAAGCATAAGTATATATGCTGATGGCTATATGCTGCTCCCATGTCCACCATACATTATGTATGCCATCATCACAAAGACATTGTATTACCTATGTACAAATCATACAACCCTTGTCCTGTATGGTTTCACAGATGTTTTTAAATATGTCACATTATGTAATTTATACTCTAAATTTAATTGTAATACACAATGACTGTATATAAAAAGTTCAATTTCCATATTAAAAATGGAATGGAATGAGGGTTGAAAAATGAAGAATGAAATTATAAGAAGGGATTCACTAGTTAGGCTCTATTAGAGAGAAGTATTATGCCATGTAAAAGTATAGTTTCAATACAGTAAGAAATATATTAAGTATTATATACTGGTATGTGCACCAATACATTTTTCAATTTTGGAAAATGTGCACAAATGAGACATGTAAATGTATATGCTACCACATCCAATTTATTGACAATCTGAAAGGAAATTATTTCTGCAACTAATGACAAAGGTCTACAGATCGGCATAAAAAAGGCAACCTAAATTCCTGATTAAGATTAGATTAGGAATTCTAAATAAAGAATTAGGCATCATTAAGTTTTAAATTAAATTAATTAAATTAAGTTCAAATCTTGGCAGCATAATCCAATGTTCACTATTTCCCTATATATGTAGCAATCAATGCTAAGGCCATTCTTGTCATATCATTTAGTCCCTCTACTATATTTGTGACTTCTCTCTTCCTCTACTTCCATTAACATTGCCAAAGATAACATATTTTCAAGTATATCATTCTGGGTGTAGAGGCATAATTAATATCTCCTTTGTCTTCTAGCATTTGGATATTAGACTGAACCCAACAAGGAAGATTGTTATTTATTCACAGTTTTTGTTACCCACCCACATCCATAGATTCCAAGAAACAGAACAACAGTAACACAAAATATAGAAAAAAGCTCGATGGTGTTCGTAAATTGAGGACTATCTGTACTGAATTTTGGGTTTTCTGGAGTTGGTCCAAAAGGAAGGCAGGATAGTTCATGGTTAGTTAGACCAGATTGGGGAAATCCCCCATCTAGCCCTATTGTGCGCAAACTAAATCGGAGCCGTCCTTGGCTCCCTCTCTAATCCTCAGAGGGCAAACTTTTTGAGACCCGCCAAGACCGTCTTGCTCGCCTTCCCGCAAGACGAAGAAAGCGAACTCCGCTCTACGTGCGAGATTCCTCGTCCGTGCGTTACAAGGAAAATTTCCCCCGTCTTCCACCTTAAAAGCGGAACGTTAAAAGAGAGGCGCGTCGTCCGAGGGGGAAGGTATTGAGCGTCGGCCCAAAACACCCGAGCGACGCCTGCCGGGAACGGCCGTTTCCTCCATACTTCTCGAGGAATTTCGCGCGCTGCTTTTCCCCCCCTCCCCCCTTCGGCGCACGCCTTTTACGCGCCGCAGTCCTTTCCGTCGCCCCGGTGCGGAGGAGGCAGAGGCGTCCGAAGGATTCCCGCGGAAGGTCACCTCGAAGGCTCCCTTTCGCTTTCAGTTCGGCGGCGGGGCTTTTGCTCAGAAACCGGTGGGAGCGTTTCGGCCGGCGAGTTAGGAAGAGGGTGCCCGGGTTTTCCTTCTCCGTGCCCCCGCTGTTCACAGCCTTTGGGAAGCCTCCCTGAAAGCTTTGGGAGAAAGAAGGTGACTGCTCCATTTCCACTCTCGGGTTTGTGTGTGTGTGTGTGTGTGAAATAACGACTCTCTTCTTCCCTCGCCGCCTCTCCATGTGCCCGGCTTGGTCTTGTGTTATTAAATAAGGTTGTGCGGAATCCCAGTTACGTTCAAATTCAAATTCAAACCTTTATTGTCAAGAGTACAACACGTGCACTATGAGATTGGCTGAGCCTCCCTTCGTGCACCCGGAGTTGGACTACATGACCTCCAAGGTCCCTTCCAACTCTGTTACTGTTACGCCCCCAACACAATACTGCAATACAACGGAGGCCCTTCTTTATAGACCGCTGGTCATATTTGATAAGCTGCTTCCTTAAGTGTAGTTTTGAAACTCTTGAGGGAGAAAAAGAAGTCAGGAAACTAAAAATATAAGAAATGGCACATTTTTAGGGTGCAGGTGGAAAGAAAAGTTATGCTTCTAATTGAAAATGCAACATACTGGACTTTTCTGCCCTGTTATTTTGCACTGGCTGTAGTTTGGCAGAAATTTTTATTTATTTATTAGATTTGTATACCACCCTACTCCCGAAGGACTCAGGGCGGTGAACAGTTAAACAATAAACACAGACTGTAAATGAAGCTAAAACCTTTTACTTGTTTTGGGTTTGGTTGAAACTTGTTCCACGCTGCTGCTGGAGCGATTTTATGGTGCAAAGAGTGAGGCTAGTGTGCATCATACACAGCCAGATACCCATTTGTGATAGTCTACTATTGGTATGCCCCAAGCTTAGTTTTAATTTACTTAATTTTAGTACCGTGTTTCTCCGAAAATAACACCCTGTCTTAATATATATTTTTTTTGCCACAAAAAAGGCACCAGGTCTTATTTACAGTGGGGATGTTGTTCACTGACTTACCTCACTTGCGCATGCTGCCCCTGGCTGCCTTTTTGCTGTCAGAGGCCTTCAGGAACTACTTCTGCGGCCACCTGCAAGGCTTTCCTGAAGGCCTCTGCAAACAGGTGTCGGGGTATGCGAGGCCTGGCTGCAACTATCCGAAGGTAAATAGTAGGGCAGCTTCACCCTTCCATCCCCATCGTAGCTTAATTTTTACCTGTGTACCCTGGAGTGGGCGGGGTCTTAATTAGGGCTTATTTTGGTGGTAGGGCTAATATTGGGGGCACATGTAAAAATCAAGCTAGGACTTACTTTTGGCGTAGGTCGTATTTGTGTATCATGTTAAAGAAATACTAGGTGCTTCGCAATAGTAAGTATAAAATGCAATAAAAGTCAATGAATACAGACTTAAAAAAAGAACTTGTTCCAATCTTTAGCCTGCTCCAGAAACCTTGTAAAACTTCCCATGTCTTGCTTTAGATCCCCCCAAACATGTTTTTTCTCATGCATAATAATGAAGCCAAGTATCTATCAATCTTTTTCTCTGGGCCAACTTGTCAAATCAGCTAATAGCAATCTAATAGTATCTTCCTTGCTTCCCCCCTCCCCCCCCCCCCCCACTTCTCTTGCCTGCTTCTCCTCAGCTGCCAGGACTAGTAAATTGGCCTGTGTATCTATTCCTTAATGCAACTGTCTCAGCAATTAGGAATAGAATTCCAGAGTGGCCAGTCCCACTAGCTGCTGTATTGACCAGTCTCCCAACAATCTTCTTTTTCTTTTACTTAGTGCATCATATCTTTCCAGTGTTTTTTTCCCCCTTTGTTTCCTTCTTCCTTCCTCACAGCTGGTCCACATATGCTATCACCCAGGAAACCCTTTCAGTCTAGTTTTCTTTCAGTGTCTCTTCCCCCATCCCCAAACTACATTTCAGTAGGTACTAGAATCAGCCCTATTTCATTATGCATATGGATAAAACATCTGAAAAACCATATTTTGGCTTGGGCAGAAACCATTGAAAACCAGCTGTGCTGTATATGGAACATTCTGCACATTCATAATATATTTAAATCCAGTATTTTAAGTCAATTTGTAAAGCTGGATCTTACTGGTTTTGACTACTATCAATGATAGTACATGTGCTAATAAACACATGTATGACACTTTCTCTGAATATTATTGTTTTCCAATTAATATGTTCCATTTTTAAAAAAATGCTTTCCCTTTTTGATGTGGTCATTGACAAATATTGAGTGATAACTAATTATCCCTTTCTTTATCTACAAGGAACAGAATCACACCCATCTTGTGTACAAAATCTCTTATATGTGAAACTCCTCATATACGAAAAAAATCTCAACCATCTTGTGTATGAATTAACAGCAGGTTAGTAATGTATCAAGTATAGTAATGCATATCATGTACCAAAAATTAATACTTCAAAGCTTCTTAATTTTATAAGAATGCACATTGACTTTCTTTTCTCCATTATTTGGTATAGGGAAACAATGGTACATGCTGAAACGTTTTCTCGTCCGCTAACTCGGAATGAAGTTGTTGGTTTAATTTTCCGCTTAACAATATTTGGCGCTGTGACCTATTTTACAATTAAATGGATGGTAGATGCAATTGATCCAACGAGGAAGCAAAAAGTAGAAGCCCAAAAACAGGTAATAAATAAAATATTTTAAATATAAATGTTATATAAATAAGGAACAGAAAGCACGTTCTTTTTGAACTGCTGAGTTCAGCGTGAAAAACCAACTGATTGAGTTTGCCTATTCATTTATTTACTTGCTAGCTTGCTAATCTTGCTCAACATCTTGATCTTCTGACTCTGGGTGTTGTGCAACTAAACAAAAACAAATTTCACAAGGTATAAAAATAACCAAATACAGGTAATCCCCTGGTTACAAGCGTTCCCTTAGCGCAGGGGTTCCCAAACTTGGCAGCTTTAAGACTTGTGGACTTCGACTCCCAGAATTCTCCAGCCAGCATAGCTTTATAGCCTTAGCGAATGTTCGAAGTTACATGATAAGCACCCCCTAGCGTTCGCGAACAAGGCCCGAAACGACGAATCTTGCAGCACCACGGCAGTTGTTTGCCCTTACAACTGCAGAGGTTCTGCAACATTCGTCCTGCATGTTGCTGGCCAAAATTGAGCTTCTGAGGGGCAGTTCTGGCCCTTCAAGACTCCATTTGGCCCTTCATGGGCCAGCGAGGCAAGACCTGTGGAGGCCCGAATGGAACTGCAGAGGGGCGCACATGTCTGAGAGGCTGGAGAGAAGATTGCTTACTATATCTTCACAAGACAAGTGATCTGGTGCAGTGGGTTGGGTGGCGAGGGGAATGCAATTGTGTGGAGCATGAGGTATTTCAGTGGGTCAGGGAAGCCTTGGGTGGTCTTAAGCAGGTGGCCTGTTCCATCAGTAGCCCCCCCCCCATGGCCTTTCACACCCTGAAATACGTAATGTGCACTTAACAAGCCTCACATTTGATTAGTGAATGTGTGAGCAAAAGGAGGGAGTAATCCCGTTCAAGGTATGAGATTCACTCCCACAAATCCTCTGATTACGAATGGAATGGGCAGGCTCCATTACATTCGTAACTTGAGGACTACCTGTAATCAATTATGCAGACAAATATATACAAGTATAGAGAAAATTCAGTTCACCCAGTTTTAAAAAATGTGGGGCTAGTATAGCCCCTGTGACATGTTAGCAATATTCAGTAGACACTTGCCAAACAACATACCATATTTTTCAGAGTGTAAGGCACACCAGAATATAAGACGCGCCTTAGTTTTTGGGGAGGAAAATAAGAAAAAAGCTGATTGGCAGGTGGATCGGCCTCCCGGAATGCCCCCAATCAGCTGTTCCCAGAGGTGAATTTTAGCAACAGGTTCATTGGTTGTGAGCTCTGTGCCTTGCTTTTTTTCAGCCTCTGAAACTCCTGAAACTCCATTTCAGAAAAAAACTTTTTTTTCTGTCTCTGAAATCCTCTGAAACAGAGCTTCAGAAAAAAAGCCTCTGAAACTTTGTTTCAGAGACTTTTTTTTTTCTGAAGCTCTGTTTCGGAGGCTTTTTTTTTTGAAGCTCTGTTTCGGAGGCTTTTTTTCTGAAGCTTCATTTCTGAGTCTTTTTTCAGCCTTTGAAACCTCCGTTTGAGAGGCTGGGTGGGGCTACATTCAGTATAAAATGCACCCAGATTTTCACCCTCTTTTTTGGGGGGGAAAGGTGCGTCTTATACTCCGAAAAATACGGTAGTTCAATTTCCAAGCCATGACTGTGAGTAATGTATAGAAAATTTGGGCACCCAAAAACGCTTCTTAAATCTCAACCCAGAAAATAGACACAATCACATGCTTTACTTTCAGAGAGGTCAGTTAAATTACTGGATTGCTGCTCTGTCTACATTAGTCCTCAAACTATTGCAATAGAAGAGAATTAAATTATTTTGCAGTTCATGAAATAGAGAAACGTTATTGAACTTCGTGGTACTGACTTCTGAGTAGTCCTGTGTAAAATTATGCTTTAAAACTGACACAATCCTTTGTTCCTAATTATGGTAATGTTCTAAAATAATGGAGTCAAGCTGTTGTTTTTAACAGCATGTGTGCACTACATTAATATGAAAATTCAAAGACCTCCCTGTATCCTTTGCATGGAAATAATCTGTTACATTGAGATAGGATGTCTTGAAAGTCTGTCTCCCTGCATTAGCTTTTTTTTAGATCTATAAAATTAAGGGCGACTCATTAGGAGCTATTGTTTTATAAAGCCTACTTATAGAATGCTGCATGGAAATGTTCTTTGTTTTTTCATCACAGATCTTTATAGCTAGAGAATAGTTTTCCCCAGTAATGAATATAGCATTCTGAAAGTTGTCTGCATATTTTGAAAGAGTTTCTAAAATGCTGTTTAAAAGGCATACAAGATGTCACATGACTGCGTCACTTAGCAATGAGAATCCCCATTAACATCGTAACGCGAAGAGTTTACATTACTGTGCTTGCTGGTTTCTCTATTGGCTTTGCTTGTAGAAAGACATGCAGGGAACATATGAAATCACAATTATGTGACTGCAGCTTGCTGCAATGTCCAGAACTTAGAGGACCAGTCGTAAGTGCCCCTCATTCAGCACCGTCATGCCTTTGAACAGTCGTTGAACAAATGAATGGACTCAATCGAAGGACTACCTGTAATGTTTATGACCACCTGTAATGTTTATGACTGCAAGAGCAGTGGGGGCACAATGGTTAGAGTGCAGTATTGCATGTTAATTCTGCCAACTGCCAGCAGTTTGATTCTTAGCAGCTCAAGGTTGACTCGGCTTTCCTCAGTGGTTAGTAAAATGAGCCAGATTGTTGGGGGCAATATGCTGACTCTGTAAACTGCTTAGAGAGGGCTGTAAAGCACTGTGAAGCGATATATAAATCTGCTATTACTATACTCAAATGGAACATTGCTCTATTATTGAAAGGGCATTGAGAATATTAAGACAAAGATTAAAATATCTTCGAATAATCTTTAATTATCCTGGATAGACACCCCGAAGTATTGTTATTAACAACAAGCTGGCTTTATTTTGCAGCAGAGAGATGGTACATTCAAACCAATGAAAATGGGGGGCATTATTTTTTCAAATTCCTAATTCACAATTAATGGAATATTCACATTCCTTAATAGCACCCTTGCCTTTTCTGACATTATCTGAAAAGATCAAATGAAGTTATACTGCTGAACTCTGGCTTTTCTATAACAGGCAGAAAAGTTGATGAAGCAAATAGGTGTGAAAAATGTGAAGCTCTCTGAATATGAGATGAGCATTGCTGCACATCTGGTGGATCCTCTTAGTATGCACGTAAGTGTTCTTTGTCTTATTCATATGTAAATTGTCTCGGGGCAAAATGTTAACATGGATGCACATGTGTTCATAATGGAACTGTATTTTAATTGAATTTTCTTAATTTTGGGAGCAGGTGGACCTTGTGGGACAGACACGTGTGTCGGCTTTTTATTCCAAGTAGTACAATTATCATAGAGGTCCAAACCTCTGGGACCCATATCTTTTTTCCCATTCTCTCAGTATAAACAGTGTCTTTATAAGTTAGTAATAATACAAGCAATCACACACACAATTCAAAAACCCGAAATATTATTTGATAGAACTAGGGCATAGTGACTATTTTCAGATATTGGAGCATAAAATGCTATGCATGTGCAGCTAATTGAAGCAACATTGTTTTGGGGGATAGTATGAAATAGGGAACAAAATGCTGCAATAACTATTGTTACGTTTATTAAATATCAGAACTGATCATTGACTAATATTCATGTTCTTGGATTTCTTTGTGTACTAGCTTATTTTAACATTGCATCAAGAGTTTTACTTTCCTTCAGTGAATTTATGCAGTTTTCATGAAGCTAAAAGAAACCATGCTTCAAAATAGTATTTAGAGTTCTCTTTGTACGCTTAAAGACTGGATTACAATAATTTAATCTTGTTCGTAGATTAATTCATTGTATATTGTATCTATATCATGCTCAAATAAGATTATTACAAGAATTGGGTGTAAGCATCAAGTACTCAGGTACCTAAAAATTAGCACACTGAAAATATTAGTATACTGTTTCCTTGGGAAAAAGTTATATTGTTGCAATTAGCTATGTCAAAGATTGAAATCCCGTAGGCCACATTGGAAAACAGCTATTTATTTAACATCTACTCAATTTAACCCCAAGAATTCCTGGAGATAGAAATGGACCAAGGTACCTTCTTATGGCCTGTCCATTAGTAATTCCTCTACCAAACCATCTGATTTTGACCTGCCTCGCTTTGTCTGGTCAAAATTGAATAGAATTAGTTGTGATACTGGAAGACGTGCCCTCTGCCCTGTATCAGTGGAGCTGGAAAGATTCCCCTTGTTGCAATTGTGGTACTGATATGCAGACTATAAAACATATTGTACAAGTTTGCCCATGATGTGCATTCTCTGCTTCCCTAAAATATCTGCATGAAGCAAAGCCAGAGGCAATTATTGCCTGGGTAGCTGAATTTGACATCCAGTTATAAGGCCACTGCCATACCCTCCATAGTAGTTTTACTTATAATTATATGGACTCTGTGTGTGTGTGTGTGTGTGTGTGTGTGTGTGTGTGTGTGTGTATACGTACATGTGTGTACGTACCATGTTTCCCTGAAAATACGACCTCAGAAAGTAAGTCCTAGCTTGATTTTTACACTTGCACCCAATATAAGCCCTACCCCCAAAATAAGCCCTTACTAAGACCCTACCCATTCCAGGGTGCATGGGTAAAAATTAAGCTAGGGTGGAGATGAGGGTGGTGGAGCTGCCCTACTACTTACCTTCGGATAGTTGCAGCCAGGCCTCGCACACCTCGGCCCATTTCTTTTGCTGCAGCTAGCAAGGCTTCCCTGAAGGTATCTGTAGCTGATAATTACTGATAAATTTATTAATAGTAAATTTATACTAGTAAGAAGACTTATTGGCAGGAGACTTATGCTCTCCTGCCATACTGCTTAAGGCCAACATCTCTATTTCTTAGATCAAGGATCAAAATATTTTTCTTCAGAATCAGTAAGAAAGCAAAAATAATCACATGGTATATTATATAAATGCATTCAAATCCTCCCAACACTAATCTATTTTAACCAGCACCAAGAAAGTGAAGTCACAACCTCTAGGCTATATTTTGTTTTATTTTTCTTTTCTTTTCTTTTTTAAACAAAAGGGTTTTTTTTATATTCAAGTAACCAAACATTACATAATGGATTGTCATTCATCATTTTATCCCCACCCAAAAACCCCCTCCCCACTTCCCCCCGACTTCCCAGAGCAAAAACAGAACATACCATTTAACAAACATAAACTAAAATATGCTATTACAGAATTCAAAAGTCTCTCATACTTGTTAACTCCCCTTTTAAAAATTATACTCCCACCTTCCTTTTATAAATTCTCTCATCACATTTCACATTTATAAAAAATTATTTTAAACATTTTAATCCATTAGCAAAACATTTTCCAAAATATAAGTTTCAAAGCTTTCAAAAAGTTATCCATTAAACTTTAAATTATCCATCTTTAAAATACAGTACTATAAACTTATCATAAACTATAAAAGCTATCCAAAATATGTACCAAAATATGACCAGTCTTTCTTTCTTTCTATATTCTTCACCTTTAAACTTCTATACCTTAAAACTACCATAAAATTAAAAAGTTATCCAACTTTAATTAAATCCTTTTACTTCATAAAACAATCTCCAGAATATGGCCACTCTTTCTTCTTTCTATATTTTTTCCAGTCCTTCTTCAATAAAACTTTCTCCTTCATCATTGCCCCTCCCCCTGCTCTTATTTTCGAAAGTTTTTTGGTTTGAAATTGTAAATAATATGTCTTAGAAATTCATTCTCTTCTTAGGATTATTTCCTTTATTTTGAAGCCCCTATTTCAACAACTCCTGCATTTGTAATCCATCAGTTCATAAAGCCAAACCTTGTCAAAATTATCAGACTGCAGTAAAGAGTCCTCTTGCTATTTCTCAATTAATTGAATGGATGCCTCTTCCAGGGCCTGTGGTTCTGATGTAATAACCTCCATTTTAGCTCCAACAGTGTCTCTTTTACCTTCCATAAGCACATTGTCCTGATTGATTTCATCCTCTTTTTCTTCAGTCAGCAAAACATTCCCCAATTTAAAATCTTGAATAGATCTGTTGATTATCTGTCTTATCTCAGCAGTAAAAGATTTTACAAAATCTTTTAAGTCCTTCACAGTCACCACTTGTAAATTTGCTGACTCCTGTAATCCTCCTTTATTTTCAGCCATTTTTCAATTGTCTCTTTATAGTTGTATTAATTCAGCTATCAGATCATTAACTTATTTCCAGACAATTTAAAAATGTAAGTCTATTAAAGTCAATACCACAATCTTCTCCATTCCACTTCCACTTTAAATCTTTTTCGTAAGTAGCCTGATAACTTGTTGCTAATGTTAACAAGGACTTTCACTTTTAAGTTTCAGTTTTCATGCCCAAAGGCGCCATCTTTTTCTTTTTATTTCTTAAAACAAAGTTAGCATAGAATACTTGCTTTTTCAGTCTCCTGAATTAACTCTGCCAGCATCCAAAGTCAAAAATCCGAATTCTTTTTAATTCTTTTTATTTCTTTGCTGGAGTGGACGCGACGCTTTGGTCTACTTTAAGCAGATTCATCCCGGCTCCGGAGCATTTGAAGGGCTTTCAGGGAGCTCTCACCCTGCAAGCCCCAGGCTTTAAAAAAAAGAAGCCTGGGGGTCTAGGGGAGCTCTACCCAGACCCTTCTGCTCTTCTCTCCCCCTTTTCCCTGGGGGAGAGTTTTGAAGCCGCTAGACAGATGATTTTCGCTGTTCTAGCAGCTAAACGGAGACACAGGGCTGGAGCTCTTGAGGAGAGCTCCGTTAGCGTTACGCGGAGCCACCAGAAGTCGACCTTGTTTTATTTTTCTTGTTCAGTGAGATACATGCTTAATATACAAATGGCTTTAAGATTCAATGTAACTTTCATCTTTATCCCTAATTTGAGAATTTAGCTGTTTAACTGATGCCAGCTCAGTAATTTTTTAAAATCTTATATTTGTGCCTTAGGTAACATGGAATGATATTGCAGGCTTAGATGAAGTTATTACAGATCTGAAGGACACAGTCATTTTGCCAATCAGAAAAAAACATCTATTTCAAAACTCAAGACTTCTACAACCTCCAAAAGGTAATGTGAAGAAGTACAAATTAATGTTTTTAGAAAACCTGGCCATAATAGAATTCCTCAAGGACAAAAGCTCAAGTTGTATAAAAAAAATCAAGTGATTTTTTTTTATTTTAAAATAAACTTAGAAAGATCATTTGAACTTGTCCCCATTTATAATAAACTGTTTTCGTGGAAGATTAATTTAGATGTGGAAAAAGTAGAGATTTTCTTCCAAATTCTGTCATTCCAGTTAAATATATACATTTATGTAGCTTTGCAATATTGCTTAGTACCTCACTCTTCAATTTAGAATACAACTCACAGGATGGCTTAAAGAGCAAAAATATAAAATAAGTAGCAAATGACAGTGCAGAACTTTAAAATAATTTCAACATGAATAAAATATTTAATTTGGGTAAATAAGGTCTGTATCTTGTGTATCTTTTAATATATAGGCGGAAATTCTACTAAACTCTGCCTAGTTCAAAATTCAGAATCATATTTTCACCCCATGAGTATATTTTTCTGCCTGTATAGCTTGTTTCTGTCCCTCTGCATTTGTGCTCATTGTAATAAATGGGCAGATAAATGTCAGGATTTTATGGCATATTTTATGGGTCTTGTGGAAAAATCAGGTGGAACAACGACTGATGACTTCCTTTTACCGGTCTATGATAGGAAGCGTCCTTACATATTGTGTTACGGTATGGTATGCTGACTTAACAGGCACGGACAGAAAGGCATTATAGAGGGTGATGAGCACAGCACAAAAAATTATGGGCTGTCCCCTGACCTCACTGGACGAAATCGCCAGGACCCGCTGCCTCAACAGAGTGAGGAAAATTCTCAGGGATGATTCACACCCTGGTCAGCACTTCTTTACTCTTATCATTGGGCAGGAGATATAGAAGCATAGCCAGCCAAACAAACAGGCTGAAAAATAGCTTTTATCCATGGGCTGTCAGACTCTGAACACAACATAACAACACAATTTGGTTTAATATGATAGACTTGCAGGGCCAGCACAATGTGCAACCTGTTCATATTGATGTAATATAATATAATGTTACATACATATAGGTAGGTATATGTGTGTTAATTATTACTTATTTGGGTTTAGGGATTTTATTTCATTTATTTATTGAAGTGTATTTTGTGTTTCCGGGGAGGCGGGGCCTGCACCAAGGGAGGCTCATTCAGTTTCATTGTACACATGTGCATTGACAATAATGGTTTGGTTTGATTTGATTTGATAGAGCAGATTGTAAACAAGAGTGCTGATGTGGGGACTTTTGCAGAGTTTTATTAACTGCAGCGTGTATAAAATGCAGATATTATGTTTCCCTATGTAGAATGGCGATAAATTTATTAACTGTGTTTTGGTTTTCAGGAGTGCTGCTATACGGCCCTCCGGGTTGTGGTAAAACCTTGATTGCTAAAGCTACAGCAAAGGAAGCTGGTTGCCGCTTTATTAATCTTCAGCCCTCAACGTTGACAGACAAGTGGTATGGCGAATCTCAGAAGCTGGCAGCGGCTGTTTTTTCTCTTGCTATAAAGCTCCAACCCTCTATCATCTTTATTGATGAAATAGGTAAAGTGGAATTTTCTACACATTTGAAAATATTACGTTCACATTTTTAAAAAAAATTCATAGTCGTCTTCATTAGTTTGGTCACATGAGATCAATAATATTTAGTATTATCAGTACCAGAACAAGAGTTATCTTTATAGAGTTTTTTTTGTTTTGTTTTTTAAAGGAGGCTGCTGTTTAATTTGAAACAGCAGTGTTATATTGCTATAATTTTATATGTATATTTAATATTTAAAGAAAAATAAAGGTCTTTCCATGGTCTATTTGGATAGAGCAGCATCATTTTTTCATCCCTTCAGTATTAGCATATATCCAGTATGAAATTCAAAATCTTGTGTTAGATATTATATGGATTTTTTTTTAAAAGATAACATTTATTTTATCCCATCTTCTATTATTTTTATAAATACCTCAGGGCAGTGAACATACATAATATTTACTCCCCCTATTTTCCCACCTCAACAGCTGTGTGAGGTGGGTTGAGCTGAGAGAATCTGGCCCAAAGTCACCCTGTCAGTTTCCACACCTAAGATGGGGCTAGAATTCACAGTCTCCTGGTTTCTAGGCCAGCATCTTAACCACTACATCACACTGATTCTACATTTAGCTTGGGCACATTTAGTTCTTAACTCATATATATGTAAAATTAGATATGATGCTTATTGCTTAAATCCTGGTAATATAGTACTTAACTGGATGACATATCACTGGAAAAAGCCAAATTCTATAACAAAAAATAGTTTTCTTTCTCATTACAGTTAGTATAAAACAGCGGCCCCCAACCTTTGCAGTTTGGCAGCCCAGCTGGGGGAGGGGAAGAGGGGAACTGAATTGCACAAGTGGCGGTCTGGCGCACACGCCTACAGCTTGACTTGTGCCAGCAGAGGGCCTGCGGGCATGCGCGTGGTTGCCCACCAGCCCATTGCTCGCACAAGTTGAGCTGCTCCGGTTAGCCACTCACGGAGCCCAATAGGCTATGGCATGCTAATGCGCTGCAGCCCAGGGGTTGGAGACCCCTGATATAAAAAGTCTCCCCTTCCATGTTGTCTTAATTTTCCTCAAGTGTAAATTAACAACCAATTTCTATTCCTAGCTGGTTTCCTTGGCTAAGTGATGGGATCAGATATATCCTAACTGGAATACATACATACATATCTTCAGATTTTACATATTGCTCCAGTCAGACTGACTCTAAGTAGCTTACACAGTCTTCAGTATACTGCTTGGATTAAAATATGATAAAACATCAAAAGTTTTAAACTTTTTAAACTTTTTAAAAAATCCCACTACTATGGTCACCAGTTTCGCAGGGAAATGTTCCTCCTATTTTCCCATTCCTCAAAGGGTTTCTGAAAGAGCTACATCTTCCTAGTCTTCATGAACATTAACAGGGATGGGGCCAGCCCTTACATCAGGCTCAGGATGTCTGTGAGGAAGGAGACCAGAACTGAGAAAGCTCCTCCCCGGAATCCTAGAAGAAAACAGTGCCTAAGGGTTGGGACCCATACCAAGCCCTACCTTTTAGTTTTCACCAGATGAGAAAGTTCCACTTTGTGTGGGCACTCCTGCAAATACCCAAGTTCTGTGAAATAATACTGAATAGTGGCTTCAAAACAAGCCAGCCATGAAGCTACATTTTAAGGTTGACTTCCAGATCCTGTGAACCCATCCCCGAACTCCTGCATGCTATACCAATTTTACGCCAGTTTTATACATTTTCATATTTTCTCTGGACAATTGAAGGACTGTTATTGATTTATTTTCAATAAAGAGATGGGTTTTAGACGTCTTGTGATGTATTACATTTAAATACTATCTATTAACAGATACAACAAAAATGTTTTTACTTTAATGTCCCTAGTTGATATGTACCTTTTCAAATATATAAAACAGAGGGAATGTTAACCAATCCAGTTAAGGTATTACTAATTTATGTCTAAGGATCTCGAACTGTACTGTTGTTTAAGAACTGAAATTACTTTATCAAAACCAGGTCTCCCAGTTCAGCATTTTTTTTTGTAAGACTCCTAGAAACTGAAGACAATAAATAACCAACTGAAAAAAGGCGCATGGGGCATCCACCCTTCTTGGTTGCATCATAATCTGATTCTGGAAATTTCGTCCATTTGCTAGAAGAGCCAAGAACTGTTGTTTCAGAAACACTGTCCAGCACTCCTCTTAACCACATAGGATGCTATTCTGTGTATCTTCTTGTATGTCCCATATGTTCTCAGTTGATGCATGTGCTTTAATTAATTCATTATGCAACACATATAGCTTCATACTCCAGAAATACAAGTTCTACTCAAATCCTGGTTTTGTTTTGTTAAATTCAGATTCTTTCCTACGAAGCCGTTCAAGTTCTGATCATGAGGCCACAGCTATGATGAAAGCCCAATTCATGAGTCTCTGGGATGGTCTAGACACTGATTTTAATTGCCAAGTAAGTAGCAAATTACTGTTTTTATTGATGCAGTCATGCAATGCTTATAAAAATGTACTTTTCATTGCTTAGATGCTCAGTTATAGGCATTTATGAGCAAGCACTTTGCATATAAAAATTGTCAGCTTGAGAAATGGAAGCACAAAAAAGTGGCATATTCATTTATTATTTTTCTTTCCTTCAGGAGATGTACTTTACATAGTATTTCTTCCTTTAATTTTTTCCCACAAGAACGACCCTATGAGGTTATGCTGAGAAAACATATTGTCCAAAGTGACCCATGGCTAAGTGATAGAACCTGATTTCTCAGGTGCCAATCCAACATTATAAACCTACTGTGTAGCAGGAATTTGCAACTTTTTCCAGGCTAAGAGTGCATCTCCTGTCATACTTGATATTTTTAGTTTCATATTCTTGCTTGTGCTCAGAAGAAAGTTTTGTCTCATTCTGGTAAAACCTACCTGATTCAGTTGAGATCAATATCTCTGTAGCTTCTCCAGTTAAGCAACTTGGCATGGTTATTTTCTAACCACAAAACGGTGTGATTGGCTGAGAGTCACAGTGAAATGGGGAAAGAGACATCCAGCCAGCTTTTCAAAGAGAAGACAGTTGAATTGCAAACTACTTTTTAAAAACTTTCCACTCAATCTAATCTAATGATAGGAAGCCTAAAATGTCAGTACCTGGGTCAAAGTGAATTCATACATCTAAGAACCTTGTTTCTTTACTTCTAATCATTTCATGAGAAATGGAAGTGCGCTAAAAAAATAATTTAGCTACTTTCCTTTTTTCATTTGGGGAGTTTCTCCTTCTCTAGGTGATGCCACCGTATGTGCATACTCTTAAATAGCATGTAGAACAATATTATTAAATAATTTTTCTGAACTACTTTAAACATGATACATTTTATTCTGTGGTCCAAATATTTGTCCTATTTATTTTGTACATTGTCTTGTTACATACTGTAACAAGATAATGTTTTTGTACAGCATACAAAAAAAAGATGCCTTAAATGATGGTAAAAAAGGTTGAATTTTTAAAAAAAATATATAATAAGAATATTCTCTTTTTCATAAATTTTTTCATGGTTAACCTACATTTCAGTACTGTGCATGTGATTTTGAATTCGCTTGGTTTGAGAAATGGTATCTCAAAATAGGATAATTTAAAAATAATAGTGACATTTTGAATATTAATATTAAGCAAGAGGAGGTCTTTATTTTCATTTGGAACTGCTTTTGTATGTCTAAAACTCTTTAAATCTAATAATTGATTCTAAATGTTTGTTTGATGTTGATCAAACAAGCTTTAGTCAAATTCAGGATGGATAAAAGTTCCATTTCTATCACCATCAAATTAATTTGGAAGTAAAAATCTCAGTTGATCAACAATTTCTTAAATCAGTTTTGTTTCCATATGCAGATAGTAGCAACATTACTACTACTACAACATTTTCAATTCTGACATATTTTAGATGCAGTTGTAATCATGTACTTTGGAATCAGTATTTATAAACACCATTTTGTAATGCCTCTCAATTAAACGTAGGATTTTCTAGATAAATTTAAACATCTAGAGATTTATTCAGATTCAGATAAATTATGTCCTAATGATATTAATGGGAAAAAACATTCTTTAAAAAAAACAGGGCCAATTGTTTGTGAGACATGATACGTCAATATTCATGTATTTCATCAAGAATAACTGTTCCTTGTCATACATTACATTTAGGTGATAGTGATGGGAGCTACCAATCGCCCTCAGGATCTTGACACTGCCATTATGAGAAGAATGCCTACAAGGTTTCATATCAATCAACCTGTAAGTTGATTAAAATGGTTTGCCACAACCTTTTTCCTAAGGTTCAGAAAAAGTGACTGGCCCAAGTTGACCCAACTTGCTTGGTACCTAAGGCAGGACTAGAACTCATGGTCTCCTGGTGTCTAGCTTAGTATCTTAACACTACCTGATACTAGGTTTCCAAAGTAGTTTATCACAAAGAAAAACAAAATAACAAGCCAAATACACAAACACAAGCTACTTATGATGAAATGAGAGAACAAACAGGTTCTTGACGGCGACATACCAAAATTTGGGCGATCTGCTTAGAATGTTCCCCTCCTATTTCTGTGCCATCCAATATTTCCCTAAGGTGATTTTTTTTTTTAAAAAAAATGATTTATATGCCGCCCTTCTCCAGAGACTCAGGGCGGCTTACAGTGCGTTAAGCAATGAAGTATTGTAGGCTGTTCCTTGAAAATTTCACAGGGAAGAGAGTAATAACCTGCTTCTGAGCTACATAGGGCTTTAAAACTAGGACAACAAATTATATTTTCCTCAGAAACATCTATTATGCAGTGAAGATTGGATCTAATAACTTATGTTTGAGATAGGCGTTCCTGTCACACCCATGGAGTTTTGCTTGAGTTATAAGTTGCAAGGGCAGGCTGAGGAGTTTGCACAGTATCTGCATGATAAAATCGCTCAGATTCAGGAAGGGTTGGACTCTGACTGGGTAGATCCGGGCGGGTTGACTGAGGCCGGTCTTGAGAATGTTATTTGGGACGAGTTCGACCCTGTGACTCCCGAGGACGTGGACAGGATCCTGGGGAGGCTTAATGCAACCACATGTTTACTGGACCCGTGTCCCTCCTGGTTGGTACTGCCACCTGGGAGGTAACACGAGGCTGGCTCCAGAGGATTATAAATGCTTCTCTGAGGGAGGGGTCCTTGCCTCCCACCTTGAAAGAGGCGATGGTGAGGCCCCTCCTCAAGAAGCCTTCTCTGGACCCAGCTGTTTTGGCAAATTACCATCCGGTCTCCAACCTTCGCTTTACTGCGAAGGTTGTGGAGAGTGTGGTTACGCGACAGCTTCCACAGTACCTGGATGAAACCGTCTATCTAGATCCGTGCTAGTCCGGCTTCAGGCCTGGGTACAGCATGGAGACTGCATTGGTTGCATTGGTTGATGATCTCTGGAGGGCCCGGGACAGGGGTTGCTCCTCTGTTCTGGTCCTGTTAGACCTCTCAGCGGCTTTTGATACCATCGACCATGGTATCATGCTGCGCTGGTTGGGGGGGATAGGAGTGGGAGGCACCGTGTTGCGGTGGTTCTCTTCCTATCTCTCTGACCGGTCGTAGTCTGTGTTGGCAGGGGGGCAGAGGTTGACCTCGAGACACCTTGCCGCTCCTGTTCAACATTTATGTGAAGCCACTGGGGGAGATCATCCATGGCTTTGGGGTGCGATGTCATCTGTACGCTGACGATACTCAGCTGTACATCTCCACCCCAGACCACCCCAATGATGCCCTCGAAGTGATGTCCCAGTGTCTGGAGGCCGTGCGGGTCTGGATGGGGAGAAACAGGCTTCGACTCAACCCTTCCAAGACCGAGTGGCTGTGGATCCCGGCATCCCGATATAGCCAGCTGATGCCATCGCTGGCTATTGGGGGCGAGTCATTGGCCCCCACAGAGGGGGCTTGCAACTTGGGTGTCCTCCTGGATACACGGCTGTATTTAGAAGAGCATATGACGGCCGTGGCCAGGGGGGCTTTTTATCAGGTTCGTCTGATACGCCAGTTGCGCCCCTTTCTGGATTGGGACTCCCTATGCACGGTCACTCATGCCCTCGTCACGTCTCGCCTGGACTACTGCAACGCTCTCTACATGGGGCTCCCCTTGAGGAGCACCTGGAGGCTCCAGCTGGTTCAGAATGCAGCCGCGCGGGTGATTATGGGAGCGATGCGGCACTCCCATGTAACACCCCTCCTGCGCGAGCTGCATTGGCTCCCATTGGTCTTCCGTGTGCGCTTCAAGGTATTGGTTCTCACCTTTAAAGCACTCCATGGCTTAGGGCCAGGGTATTTACGAGACTGCCTGCTGCTACCGATAACCTCCCACCGGCCAATACGCTCTCACAGAGAGGGCCTCCTAAGGGTGCCGTCGGTCAAGCAATGCTGGCTGGCGGCCCCCAGGGGGAGAGCCTTCTCAGTGGGGGCACCCGCCCTGTGGAATGAGCTACCTCCCGGAATACGACTGATCCCAGACCTCTGGACCTTCCGTAAGGCCCTGAAGACATATTTATTCCATCAAGCGGGCCTAGCCTAAATAGTTTTTTAATGGGATTTTTAATTTTATAAGATTTGGGGTTTTAAATTGGGAGGCCGATTGATTTAATATATTTTTAATTGTCTTAACTTTTGTATAGTATGTATTTTAATTTTGGCTGTTTACCGCCCTGAGTCCCTCTGGGGAGAAGGGCGGTATATAAATTAAATTAAATTAAATTAAAATAAATAAATAAATAAATAAGTTCCATGTACTTTTCAAAAAACTTTTAAAGCAGCATCCCCGAACTTTCTGGCTCCATGGACTGGCAGTGGCGGGGGAAGGGGGCAGCAATGGTTACACCTAGATTCCACATTGGCACAAATGAAGTTTTGTGTGCTTGCCTGCTAATTCCCCAGCCCAGTTCTCAACAGCCGCAGACTAGTAGTGGCCCACAGACTGCGAGTTGGGGGACTCCTATTTTAGAGGATGTGACCAAGAGAAATCACAAAGTTGCCATACCTGTTTTCTCTAGGAAGCAGGAAGGGGGGGGGGGACTTCTACCCTAGATACATAGAAAGGAAAATTTTATAAAGCTTCCACTTTAATTTAGCAGGGGAAACGTACCATTATTTAAGAGCAGCTACTGTATTTACCTCTTGACTTAATCAGTTTCTTGCTCATCTGAAATCCAGAGGCCTTGTTTGGGATAAATTTCAGCTTTTTATTCAGTTTTCTGTCCTTTATAATCTGTATTAAAACTGTTTGGTGGTATCTTGCTTTTTATTGTGCCTTTTTTATTTGTATTTGATTTGCCTTTTGTATCTGTGTTTAAGGAAGTTCTGGAAAGACTGTGTGTGTATTGAGGAATTAGCTGTGTTTGGATATGTTTTTCTTGCTGCTCCAGACTCAGTTTTTGACTGACCTCTCCCAGATGGGTCTATGACAACTCACCACGGTCAATTCACCATGGCTAAGTTGCCACAGGACAACTCGTTGCAGGACAACTAGCCATGGCCATCTCGCCACAGGACAACTCGCTGCAGGACAATAGTTACACTAATATCAAAGAAATGGTGGAATAGACTCACTAAAGAAAGGATGCAAAAGGAGGGACAGAATGAAATGTGAATGGCAAACATTAAAATAATTTTTATTTATTTTAAATATTTAAATAGAATTGTTAAATTGTCCCGCAGCGAGTTCTCCCACGATGAGTTAGCCATGACAAGTTGTCCTGTAGAAAGTTGGTATTGATGAGTTGACCATGGCAAGTTGGCCGCAGCAAGTCGACTATGGCAAGTTGTTCCATTCTTCCTAAATAACTTTCAACTATCTTCCATGAATCCCTCTTATCAAAGGATTTATTCTCTCATGAGTGCTTCTTGCAGAAGCAAGGAGAAGAAAATAAAGAACTTGAGTGCTGTTGATGTTGGAGAATGATGACATTTGCTTGAGAAGCACTTGGCATTTGATGATGGAAACTACCTTCCATCATCAGTGCCTTCTCTGGGAGATCCAGTGGTACAACAAGGAATTTATAGCAGAATAGTTTTTTCAAGGGATCATTAATGTCATAAGATAAGGTTGGAGTTTAAAAATTCCTGTTTTGTATTAATAACACGTTTTCTTTCTTTTAATTTAAAGTCACTAAAACAGAGGGAAGCAATCCTGAAACTTATTTTGAAAAATGAAAATGTAAGTTGGTCATTTTTTGTACTATAAAGTACATTATTTTGTATTCCTACAACAATATCTCATGGTTGTAGACAAATCGTTTCTGCAAGTTCTTATATCGTGGAGGTTTTTGTCCTCTGTAAATGACTCAATTAAAAGATAAACTTCTGGCTCGTAGACTTTCCCCAAACATGGATTGTAACAAAATTTTGCCAAATAGTCTTATATCTTTAGAAATCTTATTGCCTATTGGGAAAACGTTAAACTATTCCAATTTATTGTGCGTCCATAATATTTACCATTTTGTTGGTCCCTATATCAGTAGAGACCTTTCATATTATCTGCATATGTAGCAAATTTGCTTCAGTTTCTGCCACCTGGTTACCATGAATTTATGTGTGTATTTACTCATTTTATATAGTTGTCCACTCAAAAGAGTGGCTAATGACATGAAAAACAATTCAGCTGGTTCCCAACTTACGATTGTTTATTTAATGATGGCTCAAAGTTACAACAGCTTTGGAAAAAGAAACTTGAGACTTGCATTCACTATGATCAGTGGTGGATTGCTCCCGGTTCTGTCTGGTTCTTGTGAACCAGTAGTAAAAGCG
The DNA here is from genome assembly GCA_012654045.1 of Ptyas mucosa. NCBI lineage: Eukaryota > Metazoa > Chordata > Lepidosauria > Squamata > Colubridae > Ptyas > Ptyas mucosa. The sequence goes on from WNWU01000021.1 coordinate 1,196,899, forward strand.
GCGGGAAGCTCCGCCCACTTGCCTGAACATCATAATTGACAATCTGCGCATGCGCAGAAGCTTCTGTGCGCGCGCTCCCGTTGCAAACCAGTAGTAAAGGTAAGTACAACCCACCCCTGACTATGATGGCCATTGTACCAACCCCCTCTCCCCAAGTCTCAATATGAGTGCTTGGCAGTTACTAGGCCTTATAACCAGTTGCAGTGTCCTGTAAACTACATGATCACAAATGCTCATGTGCTCAACAATTGTAAAGATGAGCTGGTTGCCAAGTGCCCAAAACATGGTCATGTGACTGGAGAGGTCATATAGCCATTGGAACTCTGGAACTGGGTTCTAAATAGTTTTTGGAGAGAACTCCCTCATATCATCAAACAATTGCTAAGCAACCAAATCGTTAAGCAAGGACTGCATTTATAATCTCTTGTAAATGAAAACGACTTCTAGAACAATTATGTAAAATATCCAGTTTATCTCCAGTTAGGACAACAATTTATCAGAGCCATTTGACTATTGCTATTAATAATTGCCAAAATCATAAGGTGCTCATCAATAACCAAAACATCATGCTCAGGTATAATACATGGAGATTTCCTAATTAATATAGCCATTCTGTTCGTTTTTGAATTTCCATAAATAAGAATTTGATCAACCAAAATCCTTAATAAGTAATTTGTTTTTAACAAAATCAAGCATGACAAATTATTTGTTTCTATTTCAGTCTGAACTATTCCTAATAGTTTATAAGTTAATTCTGTGGCCCTTGTATGTGCTGTTTTTTTCTTTGCTGACAGGTGGACAGGCGTGTGGATCTCTTTGAAGTCGCCAAAGAAACGGATGGGTTTTCAGGGAGTGACTTGAAAGAAATGTGCCGCGATGCTGCACTCCTATGTGTCAGGGAATATGTAAATACTGCATATGAAGACAGGTACTTCTATTTAATGCCCCAGAATGCTTGATATCTAGGAGCCAATTTTGCTGGTGTTTTTTTTTTTTAAAAAAAAAACAGAAATGGATTCTCATAGCCTAAAGATTGGGTGAACTGTTTACAAGAATTAGGAGGGGATTCCTTCCTGTTTCCTTACTTTATGTAGCAAGATGGATGTGCTCTTAATACATGACTTCTTGCATCTGGAGAAGTGAGAATTACATTAATGCCACATAAGATAGCAGAGAATTTCAAATGTGCGTGTCAGCCTCGAAGCCATTTTGGGAGCATCTTCAGGGCTGCCATAACAAGGCCGGTTGGAGCTGTGGGAACGTGAGGGGGTAGATAGAGATAGCTGGCAGGATGGGTAACCAAAATAACATTCTTTCCTGTGGGAGCCAAGGACACTCTACCAGGTGCTGGAGGGGCATAGACAAGAGCCAGCTGGAGCTGAGACTGTGACCTGATTGGGCCATGTGATGGATGTGTGACCTGGGGGCAAGAACTTGGGGTTTTGATTTGGGTGGGGAAAATCTCACGTCCTTCAGAGTCAGGTTTTCACCAACTGTGCCAATATGACATTCCTAATAAATTCATACTTTGGGGAAACTCTAGGCCTCAGGGTTTTGATTGCTTTGGGTCTGTTACTTGGAACCCTGACAGTGCGAGTATCCGGTTTAAATTATTGTGAAACACCTCAAAACAATTCTGAAGTAGTCAAAATGCTTCCAAAGATTATTGTTTTGAACGCAAGAACAACTGTTCCAGACTCAACATTTGGAATGGTTTGGTTGGAATTTGAAGCAGGTTTCATACCGCTAGATCAGGGGTGTCAAACTTAATTTCATTGAGGGCTGCATCAGAGTTGTGTTTGACCACAGGGGACCAGGGTGGGCGTGGTCTGCGGATAGAGTTCGGGACCCCGTTTTTGCGGGCAGAGTGCTCAAACCAACACAAGTGCCCCCGACATGAGTGAGGTTGAGCTGGCCATGCTCATCTTGACCATGGTGAACATGGCCA
>WNWU01000021.1:1199246-1227653 GCA_012654045.1 Ptyas mucosa
CACTCTGCCCGCAAAAACGGGGTGCCGAACTCTGTTTTCGGCTGCGACAGCCTCCTGCAAACCTCTGCCAGCAAAAATGGAGCTTGGGAGGGCCACACATGGCCCTCCCAAGCTCCGTTTTTGCTGGCAGAGGCACCGCAGACCAGTCCCAAGCTCCGTTTCCAGGGCGGCCCGGCGGGCCAAATCTTCTCCACGGGCCTTGAGTTTAAGACCCTTGCTCTAGATCAGGGGTGGGCAACTCTGGCCCTTTTATGACTTGTGGATTTCAACTCCCAGAATTCCTGAGCCAGCCATGTTAGGTCAGGAATTCTGGGAAGTCCACAAGTCATAAAAGGGCCATAGTTGCCCACTTCTGTTCTAGATTATTCCCAAATAGTGCATGATACATAGTATACTCTGTCTCTTTTATTTTATTAATTGCACTTTTTATACTTTATCTTTTTTCTCTTCTTCTTCTTCTTCTTTTTCCAGCAATGACGAAGATGAAATTCGCCCAGTGCAACAAAGGGATTTGCATCGAGCCATTGAAAAGATGAGGAAATCAAAGGATGCAACGAATCAAAGTGTTCTGATGCATGTTAGTTTAGATTAAGGTTATCCATCGCTTCTTTTGATGACTGGTAATTTAAATAGTAGAAGTCAATTGAAAACAAAACAAAAATCCCCATCCTTTTAACAACTGTTTCTGGAATTGTTTTATATGCTGATATCTAAGTTATTGAAACCTAGTAATTTTGCAGAATTGGATTGGGCCCGTGTGACAGATCATGACAAGGAGGGATATAGTCTTACTTCAACCAATGTCCTTGTTGCAGCCTTAAAAATGTGTTGGTAGGTTTTCGCATGGCACATGATTGCTCTGAGAGAGAGAGCAGAGCCTGGGTATATATGTATGAGACGATGCGTGTGTATATATGATATGTATGTGTATCCACAGGTTTTTATAGAGAGACATAATATGTAGGAGACTTGAATATGAAATCCGTTCATTTTTTTTTTTTACTTACTATCTGGATCGAGTTAGATCACAGGGTTAAAATAGTAACTGCACAGTTCCCTAATGCACAGTCAGAAATTCTGCTTTTTTGGGGAGTCGAGGTGGTGATGGTGTGTGTGTCTGTAATGTAGGGAAATTCTCATTTCTCCTTTGCATCATAAGTGACAGTATGCGCAGGTGCCAATGATCTAAACCAGGTGTCTGCAACCTTGGCAACTTTAAGACTTGTGGACTTCAACTCCCAGCCAGCTTGGCCGGCTGAGGAACCCTGGGAATTCAAGTCCACAAGTCTTAAAGTTGCCAAGATTGGAGACCCCTGATCTAAATATAAAATGTGTGCAAAGTCTCATGAATGTTTTCATCTTGTATGATCCTACAAATTATTATTTTTAATACCTTTTTATATAATTGACGCTTACCATTGTAGGCAGAACACTGGAAACTACAGGTTGTTAATGTTTTCTTTTATTTCTGAATTGTGAATAATGTCCTTTATTTAATTACCGGACATAAATGCTGCCATTGCTAAATTTCCTCCTTTGCTGCTCTAAACCTTCTAACCGCTCTAAGTGGAAATCACAAAAATTATAACATCAAGGACAGTGGCTTTCAATTTTAGTTACATTTCTTTCTATAAGACAGGGATCTTGCAGAGTTGGAAATAATCATATTTCATATTCATTATGAAATAATAATAGGAAAGATTGGAATAATGAGATTTCTTTTCTTAAATTCATTTACTGTTGTGTCTTCCCACAAATTCATATCTGTGTGCTAATTCTAGGTATACTTGTAAGCTTCTTTTCTTTGGGTATAGAACCAAAATGTCTTTCACAGGTCATATCCTATTTAGAATGATTTACTTCTTTTTTCTATGTGTCCATTTCAAAATGGAAAAACTGTAGCCAAGGAAAACACAATTCAGTTACTGTTAAATAAAGCAGATTTTGTCAAATGAAATAATTCTTTTAAAAATCCATCCAAGACAGCTCATCTTAGAATTTTAGTCCCATTTAAGTGGCTTCTTAAAATATTTGGGGTAAGAACTGAGTGGGTAAATATGTCTAATGATCAAATGCTTTTGCATTATGGACGATATTAAATCAAAATGGGGATGGGGTGTCATTCCCCCATTTAATTTTCCTTTTATTGCTAAATCAATCCTACCCAATCCCCTTGTACATATCAGAGGTATGTACATATCTGAGGTATGTATCTGAAAAGAAAAATACTTGAAAAATATCTATGCTTCTGGACATGCTGCTCTGATTTTCAGCCATACATACAAATACAGCTTGAGATATCAGTAAATTGACCTTTTAAAGTCATTTACAGAAATCTCTTTTGCAATATTAAAGCTTAGGACAAATTCCTTAGGTAGATTGTGGTAAAGTACTTGATTTAATTCTTCAATTAAGCCTTTCATTTTAATGGGTTTTATTGCATTCTGATAGTAATTCTTTGTTCATGTCTCAAATTTTATTCTACTTAATTTCAGCCATACCTCAAAGAAAAAAAAAGGTATAACTTTATCTAACCATTTCATTAAACCGCTGTATCTTTCCAGTGTTTTCTATGGCCTATAAATAAATGTCACACAGTGAGTCTCTGTTGTACCTCATGTTCTAAACATTTATGAATGTCAATGAATAATCTTTTGCCACAACAGCAAAGCTAGATATTAGTTTTTGTGACCAAATATATTCATTTTAAGATGTATCATTGCACTTCATAATTTTCATAAGCTCAGAATAGTCCCATTTATGTTTATTGTAGCATAAATCATACTTTGTTTCTCTCTCACTGAGTGAAACAGATTTATCTTTTTCTCTATTCCTTTAAGTGTTTTGGTTTATTTGCAAGAGAGAAAATTAAATGTCACTGATTCCAGGTTTGTTTTAAGGACAGTGCTTAGGATCCAAAGATCAGCTCAGAAAATTTCAGCAGATGCTCTTTATGCATGAGGTCTCTTAAGACTTTTTAAAACCTTGGTCAATACTTCTGATGTCCTTTGTCACTGTATTTAAAACATGACTTAAAATCTCAAGCCTGTTTGCCTTCTGACTCCATCATTCCATTTATTCCACCAGATGTATTGCTATATAGTAGTAAGATATAGATTTTTATCACCCTCCTTGGTCACTAAGCTCCATTAGCTATCCCTGGGACATAGCTGTATAGTTTTATAATAAAATATTTATCTGCATTTATAGACTAAAGAGCAGTATTTCTAATATTCAGAGGTACTAATGGTCAAGAATGGAAATTATCTTTTCATTCTTGATAGTTATGGTCCGATTGTGGTGATAGAAACTTCCAATTGAAAATTCATGGCAACTTCCTTCAAAGGAACAATTTTATTTATGATTTCCAGACAAATAACTTTGTTAATCTGTAGCACCAAAAATAGCAGTCTTTTGGCATCTTCATAGTTCATGGCATACATTTGCATATTAAACAGCCCAATGTTTGCCTTATAAAATTATTTGACTTCCAGATGAAAATATTAATATTTTTTGTGGGGGGAAAATAGGGACTTTATTTATAAGATCAGCTGACTTAAGAAAATTCATGGCAAGTTTCTTGTTGCCTCCTTCTCCTCCTGCCCCTACAAAACTTCTCCAAGGATTGAGGGATGTTTCTCAAGTAAGATAGAATGGATGCAGAAGGTTTTTGGAAGAATTGTACCAAACAAAACAGAAGCTTCCCAGTGTTGACTACTTCTTCCTTGTTTTAAGAGCCATGATTTCAGCAGAGCGCCTTACTTTATAATGGAGCCATGTTAATGCCATTGTGGCACTTTGTAATTATCATACTTTTAGCTCTTCCAACATTCAGATAAGCACTTACTGAATGTTGACTCTTTGCGCAATCAAGATAGTTCTTGAATAGTTACAAACAATTCATAATGTATTTACAGTTGAGGTGGTTGTTGTTCTTGTGCACTATTCTAAAATTAAATTCCAGTCCCATCATTGGCTTGACAAGCACTTGTTTTCATACTTCTTGTGAAAGAAGTGCCTAGCTTTTTCCTCCTTCCATCTTGCAGTTGACATGGTACGTTAGAGCTCCAGGTGAAGGCCCAATACCTGCAACTAGTTTGAAAGGTGGAGATAACAGATCTGCTAATATTAAGCATACGTGTTCTCTCTGTGGGGGCTACCGTTTCTTGTTACAGTGTGTGATTTTGGAGTGGGAGTGGGTGTTCACTGTTCCGTCACGGACACCATGTCTGTAGTTGTGGTCTGTACAGCGCTATGGTTGTGTCAGGTTTATGTGTCATCTTATTTTACTCATGAGTAAAATAGTCCACCAAGAGTTTTGAGACTCCGAAATCCAAGCCACAAGCTTTGTCATTAGGTACGTTTGTGCTTTATTATCGCCATTACCAGCATGTGGGGCCTCCACTGACATAAAAAAAGCACAATTACTCTGTAAAATAATAATGGGCATAGGAATATTTAAGGGTTCCTTTCTTAAACCTGAAAACCCATTGACAAAGCTGAGCTTGATTAACTAGAGAATGAAGCAATAAATGTGACATGATCATGGCAAACCATTTAAAATTGTGTTTTTTTTAAATATCTGTTTTTCCACATGGTTTTAAGGATCAAGTATATACATGTATTCTCACTGCAGTGGCTAAATGTAAATGAATAAAAAAAGATTAGCCAGCCTATTTATGATTCAGTTTCGGTATTCGTTTATTTTCTGAGGAGACGCCTTGCTGGAGGCAGTTCAGGGAGTCCTCAATTTACAACCACAATTGATCCCAAAATTTCTGTTGCTAAGTGAGATGCTTGTTCAGTGAGTTTTATCCCATTTTATCACCCTTCTTGTCACAGTTGTGAAGTGGAACATTTGTTAAGCGAATTTTGCCGCATTTTACAACATTTCTTGCTAGTTATTCAGTGATTCAGCGCAGTTGGTAAGTTAATAACCGAGTTGTTATGTGAACCCAGCTTCCCACATTGACTCTGCTTGTTAGAAGGTCACGAAAGGGGATCATATGACCTTGGGACGCTGCAACGGTTATAAGTATGACCCAGTTGACAAGCATCTGAATTTTGAACACATGATCATGGGGATGCCACAACGTGAGAAAAATGGCCACGAATCCCATTTTTCAGTGCCATTGTAACTTTGAACACTACTAAATGAAGTGTTGTAAGTCAAGGACCTGTACAAGGTGGGGTTTTTTTTCTATCTAGCAGAGAAATAGGGTCTCTGCAGCAGGCTTTCAGGTGCCAGATTGCAATTCCAGTCATCTCTCACTTTAGCAATGCTGGCTAAGAGTAGAATTAGTTTAATTCAAGATTATGAGAGCTAAATTGTTCCAAGACATCTTTCCCTAACCTGGTATCTTCTAGACTTCAACACTCACAATAACTGGTATTATTACAGATGTACACTCCATCCCTCTCCTAATAACTACTTGGACAACCTCCTGCAGTTTTGGAAGTGGTTTGCCCTTGCAAAACTAGGGCTGTGAGTGGCTGGTCCAAGGTTCCCCCCACCCTCAGCTGGCCTTGTCCCTCAGATAGGTCGAGAGCTTATGGTCTCCTGGTTTCTAGCCCAATGCCTTTAACCACTAAATCAAACTGGCTCTCAAGGACTGGTAGTCTTCAACTTTCGACCACAATTGAGCCCAAAATTTATGTTGCTAAGCGAGACACTTAAGTGAGTTTTGCCCTATTTTACCACCTTTGTCACAGCTCTTAAGCAAATCATTTCAGTGGTTAAATTAGCAACAGGGTTGTTAAGTGAATCTGGCTTCCCCATTGACTTTGTCAGAATGGTCGCAAAAGCAGATGCAGTGACCCTGGACACTGCAACCGTCATAAATATGAGCCCATTGCCAAGCATCCGAATTTTGATCACATGACCAATGTGGATGCTGCAAAGGTTGTAAGTGTGAAAAATGGTCATAAGTCACTTTTTTCAGAGCTATTGAATGGTCACTAAATGAACTGTTGCGAGTTAAGGACTACTTGTACGTATTAATTCAATTGTAAAGAATCACTTATTTCCTCCTTTTCCACCAAGAGCATCTGGGTTTTTTGCTCATTACGCAAAGTGACTATTCATTTTCCTGATAGACAATACTGACAATATTTTTTTTTTTATAAAACTGCTAAATGTATGTAGAACTATTGCAGACTTTCTGTAGCATCATGGCTCTTGACGCAATTTGAAGATATTAAGATGAATGAGCAGATGCCAGTTTTGGACGTTTTACCACATGCAAACAAGTGAAAAGCAGAAACATTCAAACAGTGAAATATTTATTGTCACCAAAATGAATTTTAGTAATAGAAGGCCAAAAGATATTTTTGTCAAGAGATGCAAGTTAAGGCATACATGTCGGTTTCAGGTCTGTAATAAATATGCTATAAAATATTATAGGATGTATTTTTGTAGAAAGAGGTAAAGGCACATTACAACATATTTATTTGGACACTAGTTCTATAAGGTTAAAAACCTGGAAAAATATTGGCACTATAAACATTTAGATTACAATGGCAAGAAGGTATTATCTTCAAGCTCCCTTCCAAAGCCCTTGGTTATAAAAGGCCTTATGGCTAATATAGATTAGCCAGCAATGCTGCAACCTTCTACTAATTATACTGGCTATCTTCTCTTCTGGTCAATGCAATTTGCAAGATGGCTACTGCTTACCTACTGCATTCAACTGACCAAAAAAACAACAACCCCCCAAACCCGTTCTATTCTCTTGGTCCCAAAAATTCAAAAAGCATTAAATGTTATAGCAATGTTTTACAAAGCATTTTCAAATATTTGTATTTAGATTACAAAAATGACTTTGTTGCATAATTGCTACATGAAAATGAGTAAAGCAACTTGCCTATTTTTGGACAAGAATAGTGAAAAATCAAAATCATAAAAGAAAAAAGAAACTTAGCATACCTGTAACTAATATAAATGCCCAAATTATGACCACAATCCATTTTAGGCTCTATAATCCATGATCTGAATCAGTTTTTCCCCTTGTGGGAATCACAATAGGAAGAAATTCTAACAATTATGAATACTTATACCCGATGGATGGATGGACAGGCAGATAAAAGTTTCAGTGTGTTTGTGGATTTCCAATTAACATAATTTAAATTCCATCATTTTTATTCTTTTCAGTTCTGCAGTTAATATGTTTGGTCTGATGTACTGATTCCAAATTTTATAGTGCCTTGAATTGCGTTTTCAAATAAAGTTGTATTTATAAAACTTACAAAAATAAATAATATACTGAAGATATTTAATGCAACAATTCCTCAGTTGTGAAAATACAGGTAGCAGCTGGATTTGCCTGATGTATCATACAGAGCAGAGGACAGCTGTTTTATTCTAAGTTTTCAATAACCCTGAATTTTGGATGTGGATTTCAGAGCCAAACTTCTGTTTAATCATAGCAGCAGCTAACTGTGTGTCCAGTGGTAGAACAGCACCAAGCGTTATTCTCAAAAGCAGGGCTATCTCAGACTAGGGTGATGGGGAAAATAATAACGTATGTAAAATTGAGAAAGATCATACCTTCTCAGTGATTTTCATGATGTGGCTATTCTGATTTGTACAGTTTCACTCTCCTTGCCACTGAACAGCACACTAAGTACAACAGCACAATAGCAAAAGGAGCTGATATTTTTTTTAAAAAGCAATAAAATATCAGAAGGGTATAATGTAATGTAATTAAACTATTTAGCATTCATGTCGGAAGTATTAAGATGCAAAAGGAATGTATAAGTTAATTCTGACTGAACCAATTATATATGGAAAAAATTACAACTAAAACATATTTTCTACCGCTATGAGCAGATTCTGGAACAGAGCCCCATAATTTGGGATTCATCAACCATGATAATATATTTGTGCTTACTTGCTCCTTACCAAGAAGAAAAGAATTAAAAATACAGGAATTGTCATGATTCAATATATAAAATGCAAAAAGTTTTCCTATGGAAAAAGAGGTTGTGTCCTGCACATGCATTCACCTTTCCCTTAAGTATTTACTCCAAATTCAAATTGCCTTAGGGTGCCCCTGGATCCCCCCCCCCCCCCAGTTTTAAATGCCTCTTTTAGATGATGATAAGACTGGATGTTACAAAAAATACTAAGCTATCAGCCATTGTGTACATGAATCAGTCCTTTAAACCAGTTGTTAACAATTTCTTTCTCTTTAAAACACCTTCATTGGATCTGGTCATCGAAGAGAATTCAGAGTTTATCACTGGATAAATCAAGTCAGTAAAAAAAGGAGTAGGACAGCATTGTAGCTGTCATGACTTTTTTGATACCCCTTTCTACATTAACTTAGAACACGGATGCCAAGCTCGATTGCGTTATGTGACGTCCTGTGGACGTATCATGACTTTTGTCTTTGCGGGAGTGGGGGTAGCCCGCACGTGATGCATCCGGCCGATGGGCCGCTAGTTTGACATCCCTGCACTAGAAGATGGTTAGGAATGAATCCATGTCTCTCAGAAAAACTCCAGTCAAAGTTGGCCCTTGCATTGGATAAGCTAAAGCAGGGGTATCAAACTCACGTCGTCACATTGTCATCACGTGACATATCACAACTTCCCCCCCCTTTGCTAAAATGGGGTGGGCGTGGCCAGCACGTGACGCATCCAGCCCACAGAGCTGCGAATTTGACACCGCTGAGCTAAGGCGATCATGATGAATGCTGACTTGGGCAACTAGTGGGGAAAGGAAATGGCCTTGGGGGAGAGATGGCAGAGCAACTACCAAGACAATAGTCAAATAAGGGGGCAGAAATGTATCTTGAAAAAAGTTTCAGGCAAGACCCTCTCTAGTTCCCCCAAGGATAAAGAAAGAGAAGGAGGAAATGTATTCAGACTCGTAAGATTCTGTTACTATATCTTTACAATAAAAGCAGTATTTGCCTACATGACTTTGGTTTCCTAGTCTGGCCTATACCTTGAAGAGGTGAGGGGAGCTGTGAAAGGGCAGTCATTTGGACTGTAATGATGTTATTAGTACCCAGTTGAGGGGGAAATGCTTGTGGATGTCCTTCATGAAAGAATTTGGCCAAGGCTATAAAGAAACTCAATGTCAAGGGTGAGAAAGGTGCATTTCTTGGTCCAAGTTGACCAAAACGCTATTTGTAAAGAATTTTTCAGAATAAGCACAGCTTTGTGACTGTTTCCAAGAGAAAACTGCCACGGAATTCTCTTGTTGGGAAATGCTGATTATACCAACTCCATTTCATCTTCATTATCATCATCATCATCTAAAAAAAATGAGATACCATGAAATCCTCCCTCTTCACCCCAACAGTACATGAAAGGTTTTGGTGGAGGCCAAAAAAAAAAAAAAAAGACCACCAAACCACAATGGGAAAGTACTAGTTTATCCCCTATTTCTTTCTAGGAGTTCAATTTATAGCATTAATGTGATAATTTGCATAGTTTCAATAACATTTTTTGGCAAAGACTGTGAGTGCTGGATCCCTAAGGCTTTGAACTCATCATTTTGATCTTATTTTTTTGATGCGTACAGTAAAACCTTGTTTTATGGCATTTCTTTGAAATTAAGAAGAAATCGCTTATTTAAGCTCTAAAAGTGGAAAAGCTGGTCCAGAACCATTGTATGGCCTAGAAAGAAAATGCCCAGCAACCAAAAGATTCCAAACTAGATGAAATATCGTGCATATTCATCGATCAGCAGAGCTCATATTTAAAATAAAGGCACTTTGATAGAGACAGCATAATTAATCATTTTTTCCCATCGATGTGTAGTATTCTGTCAACACCTTCCATGCTTTCGGCGCCATGAACCCATCAGGGGGATTGTCACCTTCACGAGCCAACTTTCTCATGCGTGTGCCAGAAATGAAATCAAATTCAGTGTGCCTGGTGAAGAACAAATGGGAAACATGAAGAGAGGGCAAGCATATTGCATTAACAAAAACAGTACCCAAGGTTGTACTTTCCCAATCTTTGTTCACTTTCTGGACATTCAAATTGATCTGACATGGATGCTATTTTTTTACATATTACTGAAGAGTAATCATTCACACATACAAATAGTAATTCAGGTTGCTATATTGCCTGAACAACTCAACATTTCATTTCTCTGTGATGATCATCCCAGAATTAAATTTTTTAAAGACTATTCAGAAGCAAATGTCTATGGAGGTTCTCAACCATCCAGGTTATGGCTGTCCGAAATGTGTTTTTTCCCCAAAAAGCAACTGGACTTTCTTGGTGTATTCTTGGAAAATGTTTCACTTCTCATCCAAAAAGTTTTAGTTCCTCAGCTTCTTGAACAAGAAGCAAAATGTTTTCAAAAACAGCACCAAAATAAAGTCTAGTTTATTACATCTCATTTACATCTCATTTTCTAATTTTCCAAACTAAATCCTGAACAAGGTGTTGAATATATATACTATGAACCATAGTTCAAATTAGGATTAGGTCAAAATAGGGAAGCAATTTTCACCATTTTTGTCATGTGTTAAGATGACAGTCAAAATTCTCAAAATTCCCTTTTTATTTTCTCCCATTTGAGCAAAAGAAAAAAAACTGGAAGCTTTTAGTTAAACCTGGTTTAGTGTGTCATGCATTAGGAACACACACCAATTGATACAAGCTTTGGTCAATTTTGATGATGTTATCAGTTCAGCCGAGACTGACTCTTGGCGATAAATAAAATAATAATAAAATAAAATAAATAAATAAAATTAAAATATAAAATAATAAAATAAAATAAAGGATGTAACGGCAGCTTGGTTCCAATGAGGTCACAGCTAATGTGATAAAGTGCTAATTATGGAGTGGTAATTGACTGTTATTACTTACCTGTCTGGATCATAGAAAAGCATTGCTTTTTGTACTTTGTTGTATGCAGCTACTCGGAAGGGAATTATTTCCACCGAGGTTAGTCCTGGAGCCATACTAAGCACCTTTCCACCTTGTGTGGGTTCATACAGATCTTTCTTGGTTTCTGGATGAGGCATACCTGCCGGATCTCGACCCACAATGTAGAAATTGGCACCAGCAATCATTCGAGACCTACAATGCCACTGGACCTGCCATAAAAATGTCAGAATGCTATAAAAAGAGTGGGTAGGTGGGTACTTCAAGGTATCTTAGGTTACAATCTTATACCCACTTACTTGGAGGCCTCAACAAGTGGAATGAGATTTACTCTCAAACAGACTCATTCACATTCATACTATTTCATGTATTTAAAACATTTCAATACAGTAATTAGAGAGATCGAGAGATCTGATATCAGAAATCCCCCCTTTTTATATCTTTGGAAACTTCATGTCATCAAAACTCAAATATTAGAAAGGAATGTACCAAAATGGGGTGTCACAGTCCTGGTTCTCTGTTATTTCCCCAATCATGTCTGATCTGAAGTTGTCCTAGATTAATTGCTCCTGATGGATAGTCTTAAATTAGAGAAAATTCCTATAAATAATTTTAAAACATTAACTGGGAAGGAGAATAAAATACAGCTATGGTTTCTCCATTATTTCCTTCCCATTTTGGTGGCTCTTTTCCTTCTTCGCCTACTGCTGAAAAATAAAAAAGATCCCAGAACAATATTGAACGAAAATAATGTTCAGGGAGATAAACTTCATACCTCCGTTGGGCCAGCGTACAACATGGGAGAAGGGAAAATTGCAACGATGGTGGATTTGGGATCCAAGACATGTTCTTCTAGCACTGCAGCATGCTGCTTCATACGCCAGTCCAAGGGCACATCATCATCCTTGGTCCACCCACCAAGAGGATGAAGGAGCAAGACTGGATGCTTATAGCCCCTTTCCAGCAGTCGGCGTTTAGTATCCTGCATTAGCAGAGCATGTCCGTTGTGCACTGGATTACGTAGTTGGAAAGCAAAAACTGCATCTGAAATATAAGGAACATGGCATTGGGAGAATCAGGAACACACTAACTGGAAAGGGCCACGTCAAGCGGAATTTGACTTATGCAAAGCACCTACCTGCGTTCATCTCTCTAAACTTCTCCCTCAGCTCCAATGGAGTCAAGCGGTATTGGTCCAGTCCATCGTTCCATTTTATTCTCTCCAGTACAAGGAGTTCGCCCCCAGCAAGCCACTCTCCACTCTCCATCACCATCTATCAAAAGATATTACCAGGAATTAGAAAGAACTTATATTCAACTATAATAATTCAGCCTCTGTGTAAAATGTATTAATATTCAAGTGACTACAGGAACTTCAATTCTCATAACTGTATCTCAGACTATGTTAATTGGAACTAGACGTTAGGGTCAAACAATATCTGGATGCCCTAGGTTCCTCTTCCTCAGATGTAAAGTAAGGAGAAAATAACTAATTTGTGGATGTTACTATTTAAAGCAGGGGTGTCAAACTGAATTGCTTGGAGGGCTGGATCAGCATTGTAGTTGTCCTCTGCAGGCTGATGGGGGGGGGAGACCACCGGCCGGCACGTCGGCCTCCTGCAGCACCCTGCTGACCAAAACAGGGCACGGAGGGGCAGGGGGGGGCTGCAGGCAGCCTCCCACACCCTGTTCTTGGCCTGGATGGCCTCCTGCAGCACCCGCTCTGCTGGTCCAAATGGAGTGCAGGGGGCATGCACTGTTTTTGCTAGCAGAGGCACTGCGGCCAGTACCTTTGCTATTTCCAGGCCGGCCTTGCAGGCCAGATCTAAGCACCCCATAGGTCAGATGTAGCCCGCGGGCCTTGAGTTTGACACCTCTGATTTAAAATGTCTAAAGAAAAGGCATCTTTTCTTTAAAACCAGGATTAAGATTCCACATGCTGCTAATGTAGAAAAAGTATGTGTACTGACAGACCACTTTCATCCATATAGACATAGCTGATTTCATAGACATAGCACACAAAACACACACTCTGCAAGAGAGAAGTTCCCTGAAAGATGGGCTCCAGTGTAACTCTGAAAGCTCAGACGACTAAATTTCTGGTCCCAGTGACTGACCCAGATTGGATTCTGCAAAAGACAACATAGCTGATTTCTGAGAACATCAAAAAAGAGTGCTGGTGTGTGTCCCAAATGCTGAAGGGTACTATTTTGGGATTGCATACAGTTAATCCTTTTCCATGGTGGAATTTATTGGAGGAATGCTCCCCTCCTTAAATTTGTGAGGCGGCTATTATGACAACTTTTAGTATCAGTGAGAAATACTGAATGAATGGATCTATGGTATTTGCTTTCTCCCACACACCTTTTAAACGAATATCCCTTTATATGGTTGTGATTTATTGTTTAAATTATTGCATACTGCTTTTTGTAAATGAATAGATGAAGCTCTGAGTAAGCTAGTCAGATTAGGTAGTGACATTCTGTCTAAAATCAGAAAAAATATATATGAAGGGACAGTACATTCCATGGTTTGGACTGCATTCCTGTAGCCAAGAATTCTTACGATTCCAAACTTTTCCCAGTGAGGATTTAATATTCATTCATATTGACTACTGTCAGTAACAATGGAACGTAGTGAAAAGTATCACAGTGCACTAAGGGCATCAACAGCCCGAGATATTGTCAAAAAGTTCGGATGAGTGCTGTAACGTGTCAATGAAGAATCCATCATCCAGGCCAAAAGTCAAGATGGCAGCCACAACCACCTGATTAAAATCCCGTCTCTTTTCACATGCAAGGGAAGGCTTTGACTTTGCCATTATAGCAGCCTATCTAAAAGGTTAAATCATGGCAATGGGATCAAAATTGGTTAATCTGAGACGTTTTGTTGCTCATCCAAGCAACTTCAGCAGACAAAATAAAAAATTAGGTAGTCAAGAGAATAGTTGGAATGTACCAACTCTTGCCATGCCAATTTCAGCGGTTTCTCTCTTTTTTTTTTTATTTTGGCTGATGAAATTTTGGTCCCGTTGCCATGATTTAACCTTTTAGATAGGCTGCTATAATGGCACAGTCAAAGCCTTCCCTTGCATGTGAAAAGAGACCGGACTTCAATCAGGTGGTCCTGGCTGCCATCTTGATCCAGTCCGTCAGATGCCTCTGAATGAGATAATTTATTTATATTTCTGGAGGCAAAAATAGAACTGATTTGTGCTTACTTTTACATGTGGATGCTTTGCGCAGGTGGTTCCCCAAACACGAGCACAACGCTCTTCCTTCCTGTGTTCAAAAAATTCGGGATTTTTAAGGATTGCCACCCTCCGTCCATTGTACTGCAGGGTGAATGCTCTGCATCCTTCCAGACGTTTTTTGTCTTCAGTAGAGATGGGAAGTACAATCGGTATGCTGAGGTTAATAACACCATCTGTGCGAAAGAAACATTAAATTCAATCAATTAATTTAAAATTAATTTTAAAAATGGGGGAACTTGGCTGTGTTTGATTTGAAATCCCTAGAAAAGAAGGAGATTCTCAACAGTAGGCTTTCTGAACAGTTAAACACTTGATTTTTGTACTTATCTCCTTATTTTCCAACACAACAGTTACAAGCTGCCTATAGTATTCTCACAGTTTAGTAGCATAGTTTTCCTTTTTCTATGAGAAATTAAGGATATCAAGATGTAGGACACATAGAGCAAAAGTTCAAACTAGAAAATGTTTCTTCCTCTTTCACAAAGTATCCTTTGTCTAAATACTTTGAAGGAAAACCATTCAAGTTTAATACAATAATTTCATTTGAAGGGCATTATCCACTTGGTACGGTTTGTAAAGCTAAATATCTAGTAGTAGTTATGAATCTCAGACTAAAGAGCAATCACATCATTTAGATTTGGTTTTAATAGTTGGCCTCTCTTATTTAATTTTATGTTATATTTGTGTTCTTTCTGAACACAAATCTGCTTTAATACTAGGAATTGCTCTTTCTTCTCCTTTTTGAACAGACTTCTGTTGAATCATTTCCCCAATTTTGGTTGGCTGTAAAGGTCAATTCTCAATATAGTATTTTTCCCCCTAAATCACTGTCTGAATCAAACAATTAATGTCCTACGGTCCAATTCATGAATTTCCCTAGGATAGCCTACAATATAAAATCTAACAAAATGGACATAACCAAAAATGTACAGGAATGCTCACTCAGTGCTAAAGAGAAGGCAAAAAGCATTTCCACAGTTCCTACTTAGAGCTCTAAGATGACACTCATTTTGAAAGCAGAGTCCGAGTGTTCATTGCTACTTTCTCCACCGTTTCCATGCTTCTCATTTAATACTATATGGCACAACACCTTTTTAGATTTAGGGTTTCCCAAGCCCATTTCTTCCAGAACACAACAGATTACTCCTCATCAGACATAAATTACTAACACAAATGTGCAATAATAGCTGTGCAATAGTGTCTTGACATCACTTCTTGTCCTTTGTGGCTTGTCCTGTCTATTTGTTTGCATCAGAACCTCAGCAATGGCTTTCCCCCCTTTTTGTTTGGTTCTTCAAATGTTCTTCTTTACTTTAAGTCATTCACTTCAGCCCCTTGCTTGGTGTAGGAATCCAGATAAAAGCATCCCAGCCAGAGACTCATCTAGCCTTTGCTTGGATGCATGCAATGAAGGGAATCTCGCTATTTCATTGAGTAACTGATTCTACCATCAAATGCTCTTAACAATTACAAACTTCCCAACATTTAGTTAGAGACTGCCTCCCCATAACTTAAATCCCATTTTTTGACTCTTGAGCTCCAGAAGAACAGAGAACGGTGCTGACCTTTTTCTTTCGTTAAGTATTTGTAGGGAGCACTTACTTCTTAAGGTAAAACTTTCCCATGTGTTTCAATCTATCTTTACCAAAATTGTTTTCCAGTTCCCAGATTAACAGAATAACGGAGATGGAAGGGACCTTGGAGGTCTTCTAGTCCAACTCCCTGCTCAAATAGGAAACACTATAACATTTCGTACAAATGGTTTGTCCAACCTATTTTTAAAAACCTCCCATTGGATCACCCGCAACGTCTTTGTTGCCCTTCTCTGAACTTTTACAATTTGTATGAATCCTTTTAAAACCGTCCAGAGGAAAAGAAAGAATTACTGCCATTGCAATATTGCTGTTTTTCATTTATTTTTTTAATCTTAATAATGATTAATATTATTAATAATATATTAATGATAAATGGAAATTTTTGTAAGCTGCTAGAGTCTATAAGTAAGAGCAGCAAAGGAGGCTGAGAAAAAATAAAATAAAATAATCTTACTAGACACATTACTCAATGGCCAATAAATAATAAATGAACTCGCACCAATGATGTAAGTTGCCCACAGTTGCTGGATGAGCAGCAAATTAATTTCATAAATAAAATAAGCTGCAATTTAAAACCACATATACCTTTTTTGCAGCCTCAATACACTATTGACTAATAATCATCTTCTGTTTGACAAAGAGTCATCAGTGAGGGCTTTTGAATCCATTTAATTGTTATGTCACCCAGCCTGTGCTTAATTAGCTGACTAATTATACACTTTTCAAATCCTTTGTTGAAATTATATCTAGGGCATCCCCACATCTGGGTCTGTTGAAATGCCCCTTTTTAAAGTCCAAATTACACATTCAGCTTCTGTTTTGCTTATAATCAAGAACTTTGCCATTACATGAATGCTATTTAAAGGAGGTAAGGGATGGGGGAAAGGCCCTCTGAATTACAAATATAATACATTGCATTTCAAGTTCTCAGTTCATGAAATAGAATCAGTTAATGAATTAGAAATGAAGCTTGTTTAGCCATTGAGTTTGATTTCAAAGTTATTGGATGCTGTGACCATTCTCACTATTCTAACTTTCTGTGAAATAATTCCGATTATCCTGAGCATGGGTTGGATCCAAAGATATGCACGTCAATTCCTTTTACCTCATCATGTTGTCCTCCCAAGCTTAGGGTCACATGTTACATGTGACAAAGCAAGCATTGAAGATTAAAGCTGCATCGTTGTGGGCAAAATAATTTTTCATTTATCTTGTGCCCGGGGGGAAGAGGGGGGGGCATGTACATTTCCATGTGGAAAAAACATGCTCCAAACTAATTGGAATGGAAAAAAATACAGGTAGTCCTTGACTCCCTGTATTCACTTAGTGACCGTTCAAAGTTATGACAACACTGAAAAAAGTGACGTGACTGTTTTTCACGCTTATGATCGCTGTTATCTTGGTCACGTGATCAAAATTCAGATGTTTTGACAACTGATTCATCTTTAGGATGGTCGCAGTGTCCCGGAATCACGTGATCTCATTTTGTGACCTTCTGACAAGCAAAGTCAAGCCAGATTCATTTAACAACTGTGTTACTAATTTAATGACTGCAGTGATTCATGTAACAACTGTGGCAAGAAAGGTCATAAAATGGGGCAAAATTCACTTAAGAAATGTCTCGCTTAGCAAGACATTTGGGCTCCATTGTGGTCGTATGTTGAGGATATTCAAACCTTCCTTACAGCTTTTCAATCTCAGCTTCAGACAGGAGCTGGCAATGTGAAACCAGAGCTCTCTGATGCCACTAGATGGCATCCATAGAGCACTATCCACCAATTCAATTTTTTAAAAAGACCACTTCCGTAGGATCATGTGAGACTTTGGTCTTCTCTCATGATGTCTTGAAGTATCATGATCTTTCTACATGTGGGACGCTTTTTAAAATAGGGAAGACCTCCACACTATTACAATGAGTCATTCAAATGTGCATAGTGACTGAAAATATTGCTCTATATAGGCCAGTGCAAAGGGAAAAAAAAGATTGTTGTGAGCTTTGAAATGTAAATTGGGGCTTCTGAAAGTAGTTAGCTGCAAGCATTTGCTGCCAGGAACCTTTACATTCTAATAGAATGCAAATGTTAATTTAGATACAGCTTGAATGTTTTGTAAAATGGGCTTGCTCTGCACATGTGCAAGGGATATTTAAATAATTTCACCCAGAACAAAGAACCATAAATGGAAAAAAATGTCCCTGGGTGATGGTTTACTTTTTTTTGTTTGTTTCTAAAATCTAATGGAAAAATTCCATGAAGAGAAGCGACTTTCTGGCTTCATGATGGACACCTTTGAATCCAAGCCACAACAGAGGTTCTGTGGTCCTTGGGTTAAATTTCATATCTACCCAATCTACAGATCATACTGTATTCATGCACAATCAGAAACTTCAGAATGGTTATATTTATACTATGATTCAACCAGATGTACTTTTCTTTGTTTAACTCTTCCAATGGCATACTCTTATAAATGTTTTTTTTACAAACAAATTTTGGAGAGAAATTCACAAAGACTGTGTTGTCGTGTATTCATTTCCATAAAATCGGATTTGAAAAGATGATTAATATATTTGTAGTCGCTAATTTACTAAGTCATCTTACTGATGTCAGATGTGACATACAGAAAGTCTTCCAAATGTGTAACCCTCAAGCCTATTACATCCTTCCGAGTCAGCTATGGAAACTTTTTGAGACTTCTCATTCTTGCTATCTCTCTAGAAATCCTCTACTAATAACTAAATTTCTGCTCCCCTAGAATATCACAATGGGGAACAGTGTGTTAGGATCAGGGGTGGGTTCTAAATTTTTTTACTACCGGTTCTGTGGGTGTGGCTTATTTTGTGGGTGTGGCTTGATGGTCATGTGACAATTATTTAGGATTTAGCAGAGGCACTGGTCTACCAGGCTTTTAACTGCTTGCAGAGCTGTACCGATCTATCCATTTATTTTTTGCAGGCACTGGTCTACTCATTTGTTTTCTTTTAACACTGATCAGCTGTAGAGCAGCCCTTTGAAGCCCGGCAAGAGTTTAAACAGTTTTTTTCCCTCTAGCCATCAGCTGGGACTCAGGAGGCAGCAATAGATTGGGGGTGGGGCCAAATAAAAGGTAAGAATAATGTGGGGGTGGGGGGCGCGGGACGGGCAGAACCGGTTCGGTGACATCATATCGTCACCGCTACTGGCTCGGGAGAACCGGGCCGAACCAGGAGGAGCCCACCACTGGTTAGGATGTAAAATTCTAGAAAGAAAATGGTGATGATCACAAGATAATAGACTTCAGGCTATGACTGGTAAACTGCCTTGGGTCAGTGGTTGGTAAGTTGTGTGTAACCAATCTATCGAAGAAGAAGGCAAGAAGCATGAGAAGAAAGAGAAAGAGAATGCAAATTAAGAGTTGCCCTTTCCAAGTCAATTAAAATGTTGGAAAAGCACAATGTAACTGGTTGGATCATGAATATACTTATTATGATTCTGGACTTCTTTATCAAAATTTCATTCCAGCAAATCTGTCAATTAATCTTTTTGAATTATTTTCGTAACATAGCAAAAACAACTGAATACATACCAAGCTTGAATATATCAATTTTACCCACTCCTGGCAAAATATAAAGATAATTAACAACCATATTTTAATTGCTTTCAATCACAAAGAGCTTCCAAAATATCAAGAGGACACTTAAACTCTAAACATGGTTTCCATGATTGTATGATGAGGACCAGTCTACAAATATGGATCCACAGGTAGATGGGTCCATGTGTAGATGCAAGTAGCCAACATATCAATGTGGTATCATGCATGTGACCAATTGCAGCAGTCCTTTGATGAAGATGAAAATATGGACTGCAAGGAGCTACATTTGAGTGAAGACTCTGGGATTTTCCATTTGATTTCCATAAAGACCATTGTAAAAAGTAAAGTTGAAACTGTGCATCTTCCCAGTTTAGTAAAACTGGATCTTACCTATATCCTAGCAAACTAGAATGTAGTCAAGATCTTACTTAAAGTAGATGCCAATACCACCAGAATTAAAGGTGGTATAAATAAGAAGTGTCTAATCCTTATACGGTATTTGCATATCATTCCATTTTCACCTATGGTAGACAGGAGAAACATGATAGTGGGAAACAAAGCTCCAGCAATCTGCTTGTTCAGTAAAATATTTCACATATCTATTAAACTGTTTTCAGTGCTGTCTTTAAAACTATTTTTATTGCTTTATTAGTTTCTGACAGCTGTTGATTATGCACACTAAGCCGTCCAAGATAATTCAAGGGTATTCACAAAAAAGGAGTAATTTGAATCTAGATAGCCCTGCAGCCAATAAAATTACTCTGTGGCCTTTAGGACCAGAGTGAATCCAAGATTTATTGACTTGGGCGTGCACACGATCTAGGATTTGACTTGATCTGATCTGGCAATTTACCTGTCTATGATCAGCATATTTTTCTAGTTTATTAAAATTACTGGCCTCAAAAGGAAAAAAAAGATATTAATTTCATTACACACTAATCAAAGAATATTCTTAGAATTTGCTTCTTTCAAATAATTTTTCCAAAAAGAATGCCTAAGGATAATGCATATGAATTAGGATATCATACCATCAAGCAAAGTGCCAAAATGGATAACTTGCAAATATTCTTTCTCCCGCATAAACCCTTTGAGTGGAGTGGCCCAACCTTCACTTAGGACTTGAACCCACTGTAGATCCAACTGGAAAATAAAGACAGTATAGCATATGACATATGCACATGAAAATAAGGAGTTAACAGAATAACAGAGTTGGAAGGGGTCTTGGAGGTCCTCTAGTCCAACCCCCTGCTCAGGCAGGGAACCCTATACCATTCTGGACAAATGGCTGTCCAATCTCTTCTTGAAACTCCCCAGTGATGGAGAACCCACAATGGCTTGTGATGGACAAGTCGTTCCACTAGTTTATTGTTCTTACTTGTCAGGAGTGCTGTTTCCAACATTTCAATACAATACTTTGAAAATAATTTTCTATTTATTTATTTATTTATTTATTATTTATTTATTTATTTATTATTTATTTATTTATTTCATGTATTTATATGCCGCCTTTCTCCCGAAGGACTCAAGGCGGCGTACACAAGTTAAAAACATGCAACAATAAAACCTCCTTTTAAAATCAAATTAGATAATAAATAATAAATAATAAAACCCAGAATCATAGTCAGTCCATTTGCTTGAACAGCCAAGTCTTCAGGTCACGACGGAAGGAGCGGAGATCAGGAGCCGTACGGAGCTCAGTAGGTAACTCATTCCAGAGGGTGGATGCACTCACAGAGAACGCCCTCCCCTTGGGCGTCGACAGATGACATTAGCTATCAGAGTGTTCCCAATTAGGATCACTTAGATAAAATCAAAAATATTTTTTTTCCAATGGATATAATATACCTACCACTTCTGAAAATTATTCCTTATTTATAAGAAAATATTTGAAGACTCGGTCCTCAAGTATCGGGGCACTATTAGTTCAGTTGCTGAAATCCTTATTAGGGGCTGATCTAGAAACTAGGAAAGTGTGAGTTCTAATCCTGCCTTAGTCATGAAAGCTACCTGAGGAGCCTCGGATCACTCACTTTAGCTCAGCCAAATCCACCTCACAGGGTTGCTGTTGTGAGGAAAAGAGGAGGAAGAAGCCTTATATATGTTTGCCACCTCCAGTAATTAATAAATATAATAAAGATGGGATAAAAATAAATAAATATTCTTCTCCTTTTGATCTCAGTAACACAGTGAGCATCTTGTTTAGAAGGATTCGTTCTTTTTGTTTGAGGCAGCTTTCAAGAGCCTGACAAAGAATATAACAGAATTCTGCAAAACCTTGGCATTTTATTTCCAGGAGATCCATAGTGACTTGAAGGCCAGCAGGACCAAAGAATAGCATTCTCTTAAATATACTGTATATATGTATATGTATGTTTCTCTTAAAACACACACACACATTTTTCACTCTTAAGATGTGCAAAGGGAAAGAAACCTTGTATATTTTTCCTCTTCTAAAAATGCCTGGTACGCTTATATTACATTGCTTTGACACCAAAAAACCAGCCCTTAGCTCTTCCTTCCATCATTCAATCCTTTATATCTGGATTTTTGAAATGAAAAAAGGTTTTTAAAAAATTGAAATTTGAAGCAAAAATCTGCTTCCCACTAGAGAAGGCCATTAAGAAAGTATATTTCCCTTACTCTGCTCATCCCTAGCACTTTGAAGATGGCAAATATGGAAAATTAGTTTGCTTAAAACTAAGAACACACAGAACAAGGGTTTTTTTTTTGCTGTTCAGATAGTTAAGCGGAGGGTTTTCCTATATCAGAATCCTTTCTATTTCTTACCTTGGTAATGTTTATAGAGGGCAGAGTACCAGCTTTAGCCCAAGTTTGTTCCACTTTATTTTCAGGCGCAAACAGCTCAAGCACATCTTTAATTGCAGTGGAAGGAACGAGGTTCTAGTAGAGAAAGAAACAGGTAAGCGATAAAGTCCCCTTGTGAAACATAGATTGGTTAAGCACAGACCTGGAAAAAGTGAAAATGCTATTTATTTATTTTTTGTAGATTAGGGTTTGCTATTGCAAACCAGCACATGATACCTGCTCTTGCAGGAGCTCCACAATAGTCTGGATGCATTCAGTCACTGAAAAAATGTTGGTTTTCAGCACAAGTTCGGGTATTTCTGGTTTCTCATACTCCGAATCGATTCCCGTAAATCCTAGAAAAGAATTGGATATTCACTGGTGTAAGACAATAAGGTTATGTTCGAACCTCAAATCAAAGATCAAACATGACACCCATAAGAGCAATGGCTTTTCTGTCTTCTGCATCAACAGCTTTCAAAATCTCATCAGGTACTTCCTAATAACTTTTTTCCCCTGGCTAATATGGATTTACAGCTACCTGTTGGAGCCTCCCTTCTCACCTGAACCACCAACTTGTTCAGTTATGCAGCCGTTACCCAACCCTGCCATTCAAGTCAAATGACATGACCAATACAAGAGTTCACAGAGTTGTGATGCACTAGAACATTTGCAGATAAAGCTTGTATTTAGAAGCAGGGGTGTAAAAGGGTGATTATGTAGATAGTACATATTGCAGCCGGGATGAGATGATCAAACCTTTGATTTCTCCAGCTCTTGCTTTTTTGTACAGGCCTTTCACGTCCCTACTTTCACAGATATTGAGAGGTGCATCCACAAAAACTTCAAAGAAAGGCAGCCCAGCTGTCTCATGAATCTTCCGTGCGTTCTCACGGTCCTGTAAAAGGAACAAAGTAACAATCAGTAATGTAGGTATCTTACTATTCTTCATCATCATCTTTTAACAACCCCATAATTCCTTGCAGGGTGGAGTCTGGGCAACTGAATAGAGCTAGCAGAGTGTTTAATGGCCAGATGCCTTTCCTGTCGCCAATGCAGAGTTTTGTTCAGCAGATATGTTCTCAATGTGCCCAGAGAGAGAAATATCTGCCTCTACCTAGGATCGAACTCACAGCCTCCTGAGGCTACCGTATCACTCAGGTATCTT
Source organism: Ptyas mucosa (assembly GCA_012654045.1). Classification (NCBI taxonomy): domain Eukaryota; kingdom Metazoa; phylum Chordata; class Lepidosauria; order Squamata; family Colubridae; genus Ptyas; species Ptyas mucosa. The sequence goes on from WNWU01000021.1 coordinate 1,222,486, forward strand.
ACTCTTCTTCTTCTTCTTAAATCTATTGGGTAAATATGAAGATTTACACAATAGATCTACACAAATACAGAAATATGTAACAGGATGATCAAAGTGTTCTGTTTTTTCTGTCTCTGTCTTTGTGTCTCTCGAACATATAAAGGGTTGGGTTACAAGGCCTAGAGTCTTCTTTTCACACACACATTCCAATTCTACTGATGTTTTTTAAAAATGAGCCAGGGAGAAAGAAAGACTGAAATGGCATCAAATTCCCACAAGTAAAATTTTGATTGATTGACTAATGTCAAGCTAAATGAAACAGATGAAGTCCAGGGTTTCGGGAGAGTTTCCTACTGGTGAAAGATTGATTTGAAGATAAATAGAAAGAAGCACACATAAGGAAAGTTTTACAAGAAGATGGTTCCCTTAAATGTGCGTCCCATAACAAATGGAAAAAAAAATTTTTTTTAAAGGACAGAATAATTCTCCAGACAGATTTACCTTTGCAAAAGGAGAAATGAAACTAGTAATGCAAACTAAGCCAGCATCTGCAAATAGTTTGGCAACTTCAGCAACACGGCGGATATTTTCTTCTCGGTCATCAGCAGAGAAACCTAGATTCTTGTTGAGACCATGACGAATGTTGTCCCCATCAAGAGAGTAACAAGGGATGCCATGAGATACGAGGTATTCCTCAAGGGCAAACCCAATGGTTGTCTTACCAGCACCAGAAAGACCTGTTAATCATAGGTAAAAATTAAAAAAAAAAAACTGTGATGGTTCACCCCTGCTTTTCCTAAATTCACAAGTAAATAAATAAAATAAAATAAAATAAAATTTCAAAATACGAAGAATTTATTAATCTTTTTTTTATACTGTGCAGCCAGGTTACTAATAAAAAATAAAGGAGCATACACATGCTTTTGGTCCTTCAGTTTTATTAAACACTTTTCTAAGATCTCTTTATAGCTTTACATTTTGGTAAAATAAATAAATGACACATACACTAGATCTATTAAAGCTTCCAAAATATTTTATATCTCCTGGAAGGACAAATGAAAATCATAGCATTTCATATTTTAAAAGATGTTAAACATGTCCTTTGCTTAACAATTAATAAAATTTATCACACAAATTGCACATAATCCACTTTATATTAATTTGTCAATATATTCCACAGAATTACCAGGTTATGCATTTATGAACTCTGTATCTTATTATAACTTCTACATCTGGGCAGCCAAAATCTAGACAAAGCCATTAGGTGGCAGCCAACAGGTCCAGAAAGTTCTTTCACTACTCTCTAGCTGTAATCTGGATTTCTGCAAGTCCATTTGGCAGCCTTATTTTTTTTCCCTATTGCAATAGAAATAATAAGAGCCTTCCCCAGATATTAATTTCCTAAGTTAGGAGAGAACACAATACCTGTTAGCCATACTGTGCAGCCACGAAATCCACCTTTTGTGCCCAAAACCTGTCCTCTCTTGTTTCTGCTAACATGATGGGCTTGGTACACCACATTGGTAGACCTTTGGAGGTTCTGAGTATATAAATAACATAAAAAAACATTTGTTGGTTTAGTAGGAAAATAAAAGAGCAAGCTCCAATATGACCGTGTTACAAAGCAGCACCCCAGGAAAAATACATTATTCAAACCTCACAGAAATATACGCCTTTATGCTAATATGCATACATGCACCTGCGTGTTCCTCATGTCTTGGTCTTAAGAAGTGTTTGCCTAAGGAAACTTTTCTTTAGGGTAAGAATTTCACTTGTCCTGAGTTAGTAATAAAGGAAAAGAGGATGCCTTGAAGGAACAAATCATTACACAAAACACTCAGAAGTTCCTATCACAACTTGGCCCATTAGCTTAACGTACTTGGACAGTTCCCTCCATGCCTGCAATGTCAACAATCAGGGGAGCATTTTAGATAGAAATGAGAACATTGAACAGGTTGCAGGAATTGGATGAATTTTCAACATTCTGGAAAAAAGGAATGGAGAAGGTAGGATGAAAAAGTTATGGAACCAAAGTCAATCCTAGCCATCACCATCAGGTTTCCCTTATCGGAGAAATTGGTCAAATATGTAGTGATGGAAGGAAATATCTTTTTTTTAAATGCCAAAAGTAGCTGGTGGAGACAGGAAAGTTTCTCATCCTTATTGCAGTGGTCCCCAACCTATCTGGCTCCATGAACCGATGGCAGCGATGGCAATGGGAGGGGGGGTAGTGATAGTTTCACACACGCAGTCTAGATCCCATGAAGCTTTGCACACTTGCCCGCCACTTGTACAGGATTATACTGTCAAAGGCCTTATAACAACATCCAAGACTTAACAACTCTCGATAACAAAGACAGGAGGGAAAAACACCTGGATAAAATCACAAAATACAAAGAGCTGCAAATAGAAATAGAATGACTGTGGCAAAAGAAAGCAAAGGTGGTAGCAATAGTAGTATGCACTTTGCGTGCCATCCCAAAACATCGGGAGCACCACTTGAACACCACCAACATTGACAAAATCTCCATCAGTCAACTGCAAAAGGCAGCTTTACTTGGAACAGCTAAAATCTTGCAACGGTATCTTTAAAACCATCAAACAACATCTGCCTATCCCAGTCCTTGAGAAGGACCCAACAGTGGGTAAAAATGTCAAATCCAGTCTAAACATCTCCCCGACTGTGCAACAATCCTAAATAAATATTATTGTAAGTACAGTCCTCATTAACTTTTACAGCTATGCTGGATGGTGGGCCAATATTTTTATGCCCATGTTGAAGGGTACAAAGAGAAAATATGGCTCTTCTAGATAACCTAAGGAGCTTTATTAATGAAGACAAAACTGAACAGAGGTTTTCCAACTCTCATGTTCTGCTCCTCCAACACCCCAAATCTTGTTGGTTTGGAACCCAAATCCAGTTCTTATCCTCTGCCAATTGCTTAAACGGTCTGCCTGGGGAGATTGTAGTATTGCTCAAGATAGGAGTGGACTCTGTATGTTTTTGGAACCCCTTGGCTTGCAGAAATTCCATCAGAGTCCAGAATCCCTTTCTGACCTGTTCTTTTTCTTTCCTGTTTAGCTGAATCATTCTTAAAGAGACAGAACTCCTTAATGATTGTATTTTAAGCACTGTAGCTCCATATCCCTAATTTATTCCTCTGCCCCACCCCAATGTCTTGGAATCAATTAGTATCAATAATGCTAAAAATCACAACAGCTATTTAGGGTTTTTTTGTGTTTCCTTTTGTTTTTCATGGATAGGTTAACATTTTTATGTGACTTTAGATTTACTACCGTAAATATGCCTGGGAAGTCAGATTTGAAACAACATCTAGAGCCCAGCCAACTTTATTTCTGAGTAAGAATACTATAATAGAATTTTAAGTATGAATCTTATTATGGTCGTACTATAACCTTAAAACAATAACAATAAAAGTCAAGTCTGCTCTACCAGCGGAGAAATGCTTCTGAAAACTGACAGAAGAGAAAATCATTTAGCAATTTATAATCAAAACTTAGCTTTATATTTTTATTAAGTTTATCAAAATATAAAGTACAAATGAAAATGAAAATAATGGGAAAATAGGGGAGGGAAAGGGGGCGAGAAAGAATGGTAGGGCAAAGAGGAAAAAAGATAGAAAAGCATTGACTTTCAAATCTTTTTTAGCACAATAAAAAAAACAAAAACAAAATTATAGCCTTGACTTTTTACTTTTACATGCTCAATATGTATTAGCCATTTCTATCAGCAAAACCAAACGTCAGTTTCATTTTTTTCCCCATCTCAAGCACAAAAACCAGAAGTGTTTTCGAAGTAGAAACAAAGTTGGATGTTCTTTTTTATTAGAGCAGTTAATTTAGCCATATCTGTTAGTTCTGCCACTTTTTCCAGCCATTCATTCAATGTGTGAATTGAAGTATCTTTCCATTCTTGCTGCTGTCAACATATGTAACAAGGTTCCAGATTTTATTTTTCAAGTTCTTTGTCCATTAAATCTAAAAGTCTCTGATTTAATTTTTATATTCACTTTAAGAATCTTCTGATTTAAAATATGAGCCTTACCACAATATTTCTTTGCTAAAACCTTGCTTTATATCATTCCTAGAATATAAAGTAAAAGTTGTTATGCAAGCATTAGATTGTGAAATAGCTGGATGCATATTGTGGCCTTGAGGCTTTTTAACGGCACATCTGTATCCCAGATCAAAATGTTTGGACGTAAAATGTGTGGGGGCTACAAATCTCAGATTTCTCAATTAATATAGCCAAAGGTTAGCTGGAGTTTGGGGAATTACAGTCCCAACACATCTGGAGGCAATGAGATTGGGAAAACCGGACAGGACATTCTGTGTCAGAGCAGAACATGGAACAAGATGTTCTGTTTGAACTTTGAGCAACAGTACATCTTCGAACAGTGTAGAACAGTGGGTCTCAACCTTCCTAATGCCGCGACCCTTTAATACAGTTCCTCATGTTGTGGTGACCCCCAACCATAAAATTATTCCTAAGACCATTGAAAATATGTGTTTTCGGATGGTCTTAGGCGACCCATGTGAAAGGGTCATTCGACCCCCAAAGGGGTCTCGACCCACAGGTTGAGAACCACTGGTGTAGAACAATTTGGTTATTGGGACCTCTCTTCTTTTTCCACAGGGTCTCCTTGTCATCTACAGAACGTGAACAACTTCTGCATAAATATCATGGGTTCAGCTAAGATTACAGATCACTGCTAAATCAGACAGGATTTCATTCAGTATAGTCTGAGCAAACGGTAAGGAAACTATTTTACCCACTGGTATGAATCTCAGCATTTTCCTCTTATTAATTTTGGCACCGTTATACCAGACTTTCCTTCTACAAACATGAAATATAGAATGTCTCCTAAGAAACTCAACCCAATCATTATCCTCAAATAAGCAGTGATTCAGCGTAGACTAGACTGATACTTCATTTTGCATATGCAAGCTGAACAAAATCGTACTTTTTAGTGAACTTATTTTTCAACCAGTGTGTGAAATCTAGCAAAGTTCACTTTAGTATTTTTAGATCTTTTCAACTGTGAAACTAGAAAACATGACTAAGATTTGCAACCAAACATTTAAATGTTTATCGAAACTACATTCCAAATAATTATATATATAATTATATATATATAAACATATATATATATATATATATATATATA
>WNWU01000021.1:1228053-1250791 GCA_012654045.1 Ptyas mucosa
GAGCAGAATGCCCCCTCCCACATGTTGGGGTGGACCAGGTGTCTCGGTAAACACTTTATATATAAAAAGACGCCGGAAAAGACGCCTGGAGAGCGGTTGGAGGGCCTGTCTCACTGAATCTGATCGAACACTGGTAAGGTCGCATATTAAGACCTACCTAGTGGCGATAAAGGCGGCAAAGTTTAATTACTTTTCCACCTCTATTGCGTCATCAGGGAATTGTCCAGCCGCCCTGTTTAGGGTGACCCGCTCCCTGCTCCATCCGGGAGTGCAGGAGGATCCCTTGGAAGGCAGGGCGGAGGATTTTGGACAATACCTGTATGACAAAATCGATCAGATCTGGGGGGATTTGGACTCCGACTGGGTAGATCAAGGCAGGATGACAAGTAATAGTCTTGAGAATATTATCTGGGGAGAGTTTGACTCTGTGACCCCAGATGATGTGGACAGGATTTTGGGGAGACTTAGTGCGGCCACATGTTTACTGGACCCGTGTCCCTCCTGGTTGGTACTGGCTTCCCAGGAAGTTACACAAGGCTGGCTCCAGGGTGTTATCAACGTTTCATTGAGTGAGGGCCACTTCCCCACTGCTTTGAAAGAGGCGGTGGTGAGGCCCCTCCTCAAGAAGCCATCCCTGGATCCGGCAATATTGGCTAACTACCGTCCTGTCTCCAACCTTCGCTTGATGGCGAAGGTTGTTGAGAGTGTGGTCGCACAACAGTTTCCACAATTCCTGGAGGAAACATCTTATCTAGATCCGTTCCAGTCAGGTTTCAGGTCTGGGCACAGCATGGAAACGGCATTGGTCGTGTTGGTTGATGATCTCTGGAGGGCTCGGGACAGGGGGTGCTCCTCTGTTCTGGTCCTGTTAGATCTCTCAGCGGCTTTTGATACCATCGACCATGGTATCATGCTGCATCGGTTGGAAGAGTTTGGGGGTGGGAGGCACTGTGTTACGGTGGTTCTCCTCTTTCCTCTCTGACCGGTCGCAGTTTGTGTTGGCAGGGGGGCAGAGGTCGACCTCGAGGCCTCTTATCTGTGGAGTGCCACAGGGATCGGTCCTCTCGCCCTTTTGTTCAACATTTATGTGAAGCCGCTGGGTGAGATCATCCATAGTTTTGGAGTGAGATACCATCAGTACGCTGATGACACCCAGCTGTACATCTCCACCCCAGACCACCCCAACGATGCCCTTGAAGTGATGTCCCAGTGCCTGGAGGCTGTGCAGATCTGGATGGGGAAGAACAGGCTCAAGCTCAACCCTTCCAAGACTGAGTGGCTGTGGCTCCCGGCATCCCGATATAGTCAGTTGACTCCATCATTGACTATTGGGGGCGAGTCTTTGGCCCCCACGGAAAGGGCTCGCAATCTGGGAGTCCTCCTGGATAGGCAGCTGTCCTTGGAGGATCACCTGACGGCTGTGACCAGGGGGACCTTTTGTCAGGTTCGCCTGATTCGCCAGTTGCGGCCCTTTCTTGATCAGGATTCCCTGTGCACAGTCACTCACGCCCTTGACACCTCTCGCCTTGACTACTGCAATGCTCTCTACATGGGGCTCCCCTTGAGGAGCACCCGGAGGCTCCAACTGGTCCAGAATGCGGCCGCGTGGGTAGTGACGGGAGCAACATGGCGCTCCCATGTAACACCGCTCCTGCGCAAGCTGCACTGGCTCCCAGTGGTCTTCCGGGTGCGCTTCAAGGTGTTGGTTATCACCTTTAAAGTGCTCCATGGCATAGGGCCTAGTTATCTGCGAGACCTCCCACCGACCCATGCGCTCCCACAGAGAGGGCCTCCTCAGGGTGCCATCAGCCAAACAATGTAGGCTGGTGACCCCCGGGGGGAGAGCCTTCTCTGTGGGGGCACCTACCCTCTGGAACCAGCTGCCCGCTGAGATAAGGAGAACTCAAGACCTCAGTGCCTTCCGCCGTGCCCTTAAAACCTACTTTTTCCAACAAGCCGGGCTGGCTTAGGAAGTAATTTTAGACGTTATTTAAATTGGTTTGTTATTTTTAAAATTGGAGCCAAATTTATATGTATTTTTAATTCTTAATATTTGTATTGTATGTTTTTAATTCTGGCTGTTCACCGACCTGAGTCCTCAGGGAGAAGGGCGGTATATAAATTGAAAAATAAATAAATAAATAAATAAAATATATATATAAATATAATTTTTATAATTATATTAGTCATTTCTGCTCTTATAACAGGTTTATAATAACACCAGGCCACAGTTAAAATGACATAAGGCCTTCCTGCATTATTATTACCATGGTATCATGGTAGTTGGAAGACTCTAGAACAGGGGTGTCAAATTTGCGGCTCTTGGACCGGATGCATCACGCGCTGGCCACGCCCATGCCAGGTTTAGTGAAGGGGGAAAAAGTTGCGATACATCACGTGAGGATGCAAGTTTGACACCCCTGCTCTAGAAGACATGACAAAGGGCTAGTGCAAGACAACTGTAATGAAAAAGGTCATCACAAAGAAGCAGATTTCTGATAAAGCAGATATTAATTTCTTAATGGAAGCAGAAGTTTGACAACAGAACCAGCTACTAAAAAAAAAGATAGACGATCTCTTTTTTGCTAGATGCATTAAATGCTATTCCTGAACTCAGTAAAGGTTGGATACCCATGTTGGCAGGGGAATTCTGGGAACTGAAGTCCATCCATCTTAAAATTGCTAAGGTTGAGAAACAGAGCAATCTGCTCTGGTTTCCAATTAATTTGTGAGTAAAATGCAAGCTGGGAATTCTCAGAGTTAAGAGTGCCAATTCACAGAATTCTATGTTGGAAAGGGCTGGATTAGGGGGGAAAATAAGATAAAGAAATCATGATCTCAGTAGTGTTACATGGCGTACTATGTTATATGGATTACCCTGCCCATTTTTACAATGAGCCTGCAATTACGAATCAGCATTTTATGGCAGTAATACTTTTTTTTTTGCCAATAATGCAAAACATTGTGCTTTTGCAAGACATTTTTATAGCATAATAATGACTTTGGATTTCCGTCAAGAGATGATAAATGATTTATATCAATAAGATTTTACTGGCTTTCAGGAAAATAAAAATATCACTGCCTTTAACTTTTTTTAAACATTTAACCATAGACTCAGTGAAACGCTATTTTCCCTTATTGCAAATAAATTGAATTTTTAAATCATTTCTGTAAAATGATGTGTGGAAACCTGTAAATTGAATATGCCTGAAACCTAGAAGATATGGTGCATAAATTGTTCTAAGGAAGCATTCATAGCTCATAGAAGCTCATAAAAGCATTGATTATACTTTAATTTTAAAACACTACAAAACTAAAATTAAAATATCGGAAATGATTATTTCTCCTATGCTTGCTTTATGAAACTGTGATCTGTTTCAATTAAAATAACTGAAATGCCTCAAACTAGAACATGGGTGAACAATATGAAGTCTATAGTTCACCAATGTAAAATAAGTTTCTATTAATAGAGGAAAGCTGCAAGTAATTTAAAATATTTATTAAATTTATATGGCCTCCTGATGCCGGTTGTGATCCTGAGCAATGTACAATCAATAAACAAGAAGAGAACAGTTAAAAAATAACAACAAAAATTACTAAGAGATCAGAACCCAAATTTCTATTTATAGTCCTCCAGAAGAGAACTCAGTCAACATGGCCCAAACTCTGGGGAAATAACCAGGTTATTTAACAGAATAACATAATTAGAAGGGACCTTGGAGGTCTTCTAGTCCAATCCTCTGCTCAAGCAGGAAACCTCATACCATTTCAGACAAATGGTTGTTCAATCACTTCTTTAAAACCTCCTGTGGTGGAGCACTCACAATTTCAGGAGCCAATCATTCCACTGATTGTTCTGTCAGGAAATTTCTCCTTAGTTCTAGGTTGGTTCTCTCCAACCTAGAACTAAGAAAGCCTTAATTAGAGGTTTTCCAAAGGCCAGGAGGGTGGAGTCAACTATATATTGGGTGTGTGTGCGTGTATAGATTCATTCCAGAGGCCTTGCCTTTTTTTCTTTCTTTCTTTCTTTCCTTTCTTCCTTTCCATCCATCCATCCATCCATCCATCCATCTACCCACCCACCCATCCTTTGTAAAATTTATTAGCTACCTATCTTGCCACAGAAGATATCTGAGTGGATTACAATATCAAAAGCTAAAACTGTATAATTTATTCAGTAGTACAGTAATATAAATATTATAAAATCAAAGACTAGGTCTTTAAGCTCTTACAGAAGGCCAGTTATGAGGCCAAATCCATCCTCACATCTTCCCATGTCTTTTAGAAAACAAACCAACAGTTAGGTCAATAGCAAAATAATGTGTGAGAATTCTGCAAATAATGAAAATGTCATGTTATGGACTAATGAAGATGATACAACTAAGTATATCATGGTCTAGTGAATTCTGCGCGGTGCCCAGAGTTGAAGTTGATGGCCTCTTAGATCTCTTCCAACTCTATGGTTTTATTTTGTTTTTAGAGAGGAACATACTGGCAGTATTCGTCTAGAAAGATAATTGAAGAACCCTTCTGTGTAAGAACTTGGTGCTAGTTGAAAAGCAGCAGCTCTGGAGCTTGATGAATTTTGGCTCAGTTCATAATGACCTCGAGATTGATTTGTTTCTCCATCAAGGAACTCTTGCGTCATTGCTTCTCCTAACTTCCAAGAGTTTCAGCCACACTAAGCAATCATTTAGTATCTGTTTAGCAAGAGTAAAAGGATCCTCAATAATATTTTTATCTAATGGGTCCTATTCTTAAAGGCTGGGGAAGAACAAAGAGCAAGTTTTGCTTGTTCTTTACCTTTTTCTTTTCTTTCTCTTTTGCCAAAAGTGGGAGTAGAGAATATTATTCATTTGTATGTGTGATGTGGAAACACTGGTGTTACAGAAGCCCTTTGCCCAAAAGACCATGTTTAGAATTTAGTCCCTGTAGCACCTCACAACCTTGGTTAGATATACTGTGAATGTGCCTGGTTTCAAAACAGATAGCATGATTTCATATTTTTGGGACGCTTGCTAGGATTTTTAATACAAGACTGGCAGTTTGATAGCTAGGGTGCTTCATCTCATTAGATGTTCTTCTTCTTTACCCCTTCAACTTTAGGGGAACAGGTACTAAAAGACAGATGGGGCTGAGGGATTTATTGCCTTCCTTTTGTATGCGGACTATTTTTGTTGCTCTAAGTCATTGCATATTTAAGATGTGTGAACTTCAGCTCCCAGAATTTTCCAGCCAGAATGAATTGAAGTCCACCCATCATAAAGTTGCCAAGTTGGAAAAGCATTGCTATAGGGGCTGGGAAGAGCAATGATTAAAGGAATTTTGGAGGTCAGCTGCAGCAAGAACGTGTGATATCAGTTTAGAGGTCAGCAGGAATTAATATAATCAACAGGTCTGTTTCAAGGTACTGTATTTTTCAGAGTATAAGATGCTCTGAAGTATAAGATTTACATTAGTTTTTGGGGAGGAAAGCAAGGGGAAAAAAATTCTGCCTCTGCCTACCAGCATCTATTGGTACTCATCTGGCTAGCGTCCGTGCATCTTATACCCCGAAAAGTATGGTATTTTTGGAGATGGTACCGTGTGAACGATAGCCTAAGGTTTAGGGTTGATATCAGCTGCAATCTCGTTATTAAATTTATTGGCAGGAAGTCACAAAATTGTCTACTTTCATAATGCAATCTTTTTCAACTTCATGCCATTCTATGAGTATTTTGGGGAATACAAATGCTGACTCAGAAGAACCAGTTCAATCCTGCCATAGTATCTAAAAATATCCAGCCAAGGCCTTGAGTAAGACATAACAACAATCATTGGCATCTGGTAGCCTTTGATCATGACTTTTCCAGTGCATGGGCATTCTCAAGGATTCTTTAAAGTTGTGGGAAATCTAATTCTAATTCATATGGATGAAAGCAGCAGGTTTAGGAAGGCTGATTTAATACACGAGCGCCCAAAATTTTTACGGAAACACAGCATTATGGTACTTCTGAGGGAGAATAATTTTTTATACACAGCAGAAGTAAATTAATTTACTGGTGTTCACCTGACAAAACACTGTCAGAAGTATGTTGGGCCATGAAGAATCATCCTCCAAACACATTGGGAATCAATCTTACTTTTGTTTATACATCAATCCCTACCTTCCTAGATGTAGGAGAAGCCATAGACCTAGGCTGCCCTTCTCCTGGCCTTTCCGAGCATCTTCTGCTCCCAGCTCAGAAGACCTTTTTGTCTCACAGCTCCCTAAATTGTTCTAAGAAACTATTTGGTTTGATGTTCAAAGGTGATTTTTTTCCAAAGCACCTTTGGGATAACCATGATCAGTGTGATTGAGAATCTGGCACAGACATTTCGTAGAACTTCTTTCACAGCCGCCTTTTAATTACTATTAATATTAATTACTATTAAATAATAATTAATAATTGTTATTTTGCAATGATTTTTAAAAAGCAATTTATACAATATTTGTAGAGGACCCACCCAAATGCTTATGCTATTGGGTGGAGTGCAGTGGTGAAATCCAAATTTTCTTACTACTGGTTCTGGAGGCGTGGCTTGGTGGGCGTGGTGTGGCTTGGTAGGCATGGCAGGGCAGAGCAGGGCAAACTCTCCATTCCCACCCCACTCCAGAGGAAGGATACTGCAAAATCCCCATTCCCTCTCCACTCCTGGAGGAAGGATATTGCAAAATCTTCATTCCGACCCCACTCTGGGGCCAGCCAGAGGTGGCATTTGCCGGTTCTCCGAACTGCTCAAAATTTCTGCTACCGGTTCTCCAGAACCTGTCAGAACCTGTTGGATTTCACCCCTGGTGAAGTGTATAAATTGTAGAAATAAATAAATAAGTAGGCAGATTGCTCAGGCAAAAAGTATTAAGAGGGAGAAAGACTGGCCCGCTTACATCCACAAACAGGAAGAATCTGCATAGCCTCCCTTTAGGCCAACACCAAGTAATACAACCTTCTATAATAGGATCACTGTTTCTAGATGATTATGCAAAAAGGAGAAGTGGGTTGAATGTGGCATTTCTTCCATGACCAGTCAGTATGAGTTGAAGGAGTCTTTTAAGAGCAGGCAAAGAAACAGGAGAAATCACTTAAATGAGTCAGCCCATTGATTGTGCTTGTTTAGGACTGCCTTGTTATTCACTAGTAAGGCATTCACCGCTTCTATCCGGAAATACCAAGCACCAAGTGTGCTTACAAAGCATGCCCTGTATTACTAAGGAACCATGAGCCTTTTCCTCTTTTCCTAGCTACCTTAAATGAGCCGGAGACTCAACTCAATTCTCCTTTGTCCAAGCATGACCCATCACAGAATATTATCTTTGTTATCTCTATGTTGACTCAAAGTAGACAAAACAGTCTTTATGATTATCCATCTGTTTGTAAGACATTATGTTAAGTATCTTCTTCTGGTACTATACTCTTGCAAACCAGTAAAAATAAATTTCCTACTTTTAAGCTGGTGATGTTTAAATGCAGCGTCTGAGCGAAAACAGCCTTAAATAAGCTTCCCAGTTATATATACTGCTGCAGTCACATATAAGACCAAGCCAAGATTTTTAAATTGTGCTATTGAACAAGTCACAATGGCTTGGTTCATACAAAATACTAAACCATAATGAGTGGAAGGTCATACACCAAGCTTTGGCAAAACATAGAAGAAAGTGTTAATTGTTAAGTCAGGCAGAAAGTACATAAAACATTATTATAATTTTCAATGGACATCACTGTAACCATGCACTAAGATGAACTGGAGAGCTTCTGTCTGTGGTCTCACTGTGGCTGGAATCTATGGTGATGACTAGGAATATGGCGTTCTTAAGTTTGGCATCAAAAATTCCATCATGTGAAATTGCGACAAAGCTTGTTTATTGCGATTGCGATGTAATTATTTCAGCCTGTTATACAAATAAAAACCAATGCAATTACAAAAAAAAGAAAAAGAAAAAAATGAGAATATAGCAAAGAAAAATATATAAATTACTTCCCCATCACCGTTTATTACAAAAAAGAATGTTCCAACTGTTTAATTAACTGTTAATTAAATGTTTGAGTTAGCTAATTCGAATTAAATGTTTGAATTAGCAAAGACTTCTTAAGGGTAACCCACACCTTTAAAAACATTTTTCCCCCCAAGGAATTCAGCTGGCCTTGAAAGAGTTTGCTTCATATCTGCAATAACTTGAGAATAGTGTGTGTGTGAGCCAGGAGGGAGTTCTACTTACCTTTACTACCGGTTTGCATCGCGCCCAGTAGTAAAGCTTCTGCGCATGCATAGATCACCTATGATGACGTCCGGGTCAGTCAGCGGAGCCTCCCGCCAGTTTTACTACCCGTTCTTGCGAATCGGTCCAAACCGGGGGCAACCCACCACTGATGTGAGCAAGTGTGTATTTAATTATGTATTTACTGTTTTGCCCATAGCGAGACACAGACTTCAGATGAAGCTAGTTTCTCTCTTACTTCCCTGTCTCACACACAGGAAACAATTAGGACAAATTTCTGGATGCTTGATACCAACTTTATTAATAGGTAATTTTTATTAAAGAATCAGTGTGGTGGATTAGTTAAGGTACTAGCTAGAAACAGGCAGACCACTGTGTTCTAATTCTGCCTTAAGCACAAAGCCAGCTAAGTGGTCTTGACCTGTTCACTCTCAGTCCTAGGGAGAACACAAGGATGAGCCACTTCTGAAATCCAGCCAAGAAAACTGCAGGGATGGGTCAAGGCAGTCGCCAAGAGTTAACACTGACTTGAAGGCAAATGTGTACGTGTTATGTACTGACAGAAGAGAATATTTGTAGCTCAGGGTTGAACTGTGGGGTCCTTGGTTCTCTCTGAACTTGTTTTCTTGAAGACGTTTCATTACCAAACTAGGTAACATCATCAGTGCTGGTAAACAAGTGGGGTTTGCTCTTATTATACATATTAGAGGCTTGCCCTGTCAGTCTTGGGTGAGAGTAGTCTTGGCAGTTCGTTGATTAGGCTATTATTTACTGTTAGCTTGTTTGTCTGCAATGGTAGTTTCTTGATAGGAATATTGTCTATTTCTTGATTGTTGGTCTAGTGCTAATGTTCATCTCTGTTCATACGGGTGTTGACTGCTGGTAAGGAGGAGTTTTTGGGTTTTGGGAGGCTTTTTGTGTGTCTTGTGAGTAGTATGTAGATAGTAGAGACATAAGCAGCAAGTATACAAAGGACACTAAGGACCTTCCGCAAGAACTATATGGGATTGTGGAAGACAACAATAGAAGCAACTCAATTCAGCTCAAACAAGTGGCCCTCAAATGGGCATATACCAAGTGACGCACTGTCCTTACTGATGTTCTGCATAGACTTAAACTCCCTTCAGCCATATAACTCACAAGAACTGGATACAGATATATATGTTCAAGAATGCAACTACTATCAGCCACCTTCTCTACATGGATGTCATTAAGCTGCACATGGATGAAAGTCCAATATCCAAACCAGCCAGAAAGAGGATGGGGTGGGGTCTAGTGAGTGTCAAAGCCACTGTCCTGGGTAAAACCCAGAGCATCCAAGAGTACATCAGTAAGATAGCAGTTGAAGATGTTACTGCTGAGAAAATGCATGAAGCAGCAGCAGACATGTCCAATATCTAACTACATGGGAGGAAAATCAAGCGAAGGAAGTGCCATGCAAAACAATAGTCTGCACAGAAAGTACCATCAACAGATAACTGAGATGGCAGACATTGGGAAATCTTACAAGTGGCTGGACTAAAAGACAGAACTGAGGCACTGATCATAGCAGCACAAGAACAGGCATTAAGCACCAGTTCTGTAGAAGCAGGGGTTTTATCAAACTAGACAGGCCGCAAGGTGCAGACTGTTCAGAAGGGCCTCAGAGACAACCCAACACCTAGAGGCAGGGTGTAAGATGCAGGTAGGAACAGCATATACCCTGAATGGCACATCCAAGAAGCTGGCTGGTATTTTGTACAGGAACATCTGCGCAGTGTATAGACTAGACCCTCTAAAGTCCAGATGGGGCATTCCACAGAAGGTTGTGGAGAATAACAGAACTACAATCCTGTGGGACTTCCAGATACAGACAGATTGGCAGGTACTGGCCAAATTAACCAGACTTTATGATAATAGACAAGGACCAGAAGATACTGGTGGTGATAGATGGAGCAGTGCCAAGTGATAACAATATAAGAGCCTGGTGGTGTGGCAGACTAAGCACTGTAAGTAACATTCAGCTGCCTGCAATTACTGCAAGTTCAAATCTCACCAGGCTTGAGGTTGACTCAGCCTTTCATCCTTTCTAAGGTAGGTAAAATGAGGACCCAGATTATGGGGGCAATAAGCTGATTTTGTACAAATATACAAACGTATGAAGGCTATTGCTTAATGCCTTGTAAACCGCCCTGAATCTCCGGAGAAGGGCGGCATATAAATCAAATTAAAAAAATAAAAAATAAGGAAGAAGGACTGTAAGAAGCTGAAGAAATATCAAGGCATAAAGGAGGAACTAGAGCAGTGATGGCAAATCTTTTCGGCACCGAGTGCCGAAAAGGTCGAGTGGCAACATTGCATGTGTGTGCACGGACTTGTCGGGCCTGCGCTTTGAAAAAGCCAAACTTCCAGGTTCTAGCGCACATGCGTGCCCAACAATCAGCTGGCCGGCATGCATGTGCAGCCCGGTTTTTGGCACTACTGCACACGTGAAGGGATCGTACTCCAGAAAAGCCGAACTTCCGGGCTCTGGCGCGCATGCGCACCTGACAATCAGCTGGCCAGCACACATGCGCACACCAGGTTTCAGCACTGCCACGTGCGAAGAAAGCTGATTGTCGTGTGTGCATGCGGGCCAGAAACCCAGAAGACAAACAGGCAAGGCTGCGCATGCCGGGCAACATGGCTTTGCATGCCACTTCGGGCATCAAAGCTCTTTGTCCAGAAGAGTGCAGTGCTAGGAACAGCTAAGAAGCTGCAGGGGAACTGAGAGGGAACCAACATTCTCCATTGTCAGACAATTTAAACTGCAAGGCATAATCTTGAGTGGAGTCTCTGGATCATTTCTTAAAACATTTGTAGTTATTTTTTTCCTAGCCACCTTTTTGCACTGATGAAGAGTTTCAGAGAATTTTCAAAGGCTCATCCTCTTCTGTGGTTCTTGTGAAGATATTGTCCAATTGTAATTTTTTTCCTCAGCTATTCTTTTTTATAATGTTGTTCCTTCAAACTGCACCCTAAATATTTTATTATTTGCAGCTAGTTTTGAAATCCTGGCTAATCAAAGAATCCTAATCAGATTCAAGTTAGTTTACTCTTAGATTTTTCTCCCACCTTTATTTTTGGTTAACTCAGAGTAGCATACTGTATGTACTGAATGATCCTGTCTGTTATTTTCCCCACAACTCTATAAAATGGTTGGGCTAAAAAAGAGTAACTGGATCAAAAAAACCCAGCCGTTAAGGAAGCATTAATCTTTTGTCTTGGCCAGCACTTTAGCTGCTTCAGGACACACTTCTGAAATACTACTGAATCATATTAAAGGGAAAGGTTGAGATTTCCAATAACTGTGATGCAAGAAGGATCAGACTAAATAGAGTGAGAACACAACCGTGTGGCCCGCTTCCCCTTTAGAAAGAGATAGGTTTCTATAAGCATATGAAACATTGATATTTTTGCAGATTCCATGAGTTAATTCCTTAACAGGTAAGTAATCTGCTTCTATATTTTTATGATGACAGTGTCAATCACTTCACTGATAAAGTAGAAGCTCTAAGAAGAGGCTAATCCCCAGAGAGAAATGTCAATGGAGATTTGTCAATCATCCAGGCCATGGTTGTCCCAAAGGTGCTTTTTCAACTGGGCTTTGTTTTTCCTTGAAGACGTTTCACTTCTAATCCAAAAACTGAAGAAGCTTCTTGGATTGGAAGGGAAACATCTTCAAGGAAAAAGAAAGAAAATCCAGTTGCTTTTTGAAAGAGAACCTTTGGGTCACCAGAGGGAAGTTTGTATTTTTCCCTATCTTGAGGCAATTTGCTAGTTCCTTTCTTGTTCTACCGCCCTGGCTGTATTCACAAGACATACTGAAGAGAAAAATCCTTCAGTTTCCCAATGTCTTATTTACCAGCAGGATAATCTTTACCCAAATACCAGTAACTGCAGCTCCACTCTCTTTAATAAAAGGTCATGTGATAAAGGACAAAGTAAAATGTTTCAAAACTCAGGCTGAACAAAAGAAAAGAGCACTGCAATAAATGAAACTTCCAGCAAGACTGAACATCGGTCCTTTTTTGCTGCTGAATTCAAATGGCACTAGCTTCAGGGTTTTAGAAAATAAGACAAGGAATCATAAGTAGTCTGAGATTTAGACCTGCCATTCCTGTGGTATCCCTGTCTGGCCCTTGTAGTTATTCAATTAGCCATAGTGCAAACCAATTACAATTATAAAATGTGAGGAACCCTCATTGTCGCAACCTGGTTAGCCAAGTAGCGAACATGGAAATTTTTCTGTTCTAATTATTACAGAGATGGTCAGTATTTCAGTTGCCTATTTAAAACAGTTGTTTTTGTAAATCTTGTGCAGCTGTTCTCCTCCCCCAAATTGCAAATAGATACTATATTTGTGCAGGGGTGGGCTGCTGGGGGTTCTCAGGGGTTCAGGAGAACCTCTAAGATTCTGTGCAGTTCAAAGAACCCCCAAATCCCACTCCTGGCTGGCCCCACCCACCCCACCCCTCCCAGGAGTCCCCACGTGACCCATTTTGGATGCAGGTAAGTGCATGATGCACATGGAGATCCGGGGAGGGTGCAAAACGGGCCTACCGGAAGTTCGGGAAGGCCAGAAACGGGCCCATTTCTGGCCTCCAGAGGGCCTCTGGAGCCTGGGGAGGCCATCTTCACTCTTCCGGAGGCTCAAGAAAAGCCTCCAGAGCCTGGGGAGGGCACAAACGCCCCCCCTGTCCAGGGTGCAGGAGGCCAACTAGGCCACGCCCATCATGGCCACGCCACCCAGCAACCAGGCAGAGAACTGCTTGCTAAAATTTTTGAAGCCCACCCCTATATTTGTGCCTAGAGGTACTCCATTAAATCTTTTTGGAACTGAATCCAAAGCATCACATGGCATACACACTGCACTGGAATTTTCCAAAAAAATCGACATCGCAATATGTGAAACGATGGCTTTGCCATCGTTTCTCAAGGTTGTGTCACTTGGGTATTTACAACACTTGACGTACTTTCAGTGTTGCTGTATGTTTCGTAACATAGCTTATTCATCTGAGCTACTCATTCTTCCGGGTATTGAGCACTTTCATTCATTAATTTCAGAATTGTAATTGTTCCTCCAAATGTAGCCTAACTCATGCGATGCAAGGCTTTGTAACCTAAAAAAAAAATACTATTGAAGATAGCATGCCATGTATATATTTTCTTATGAACATTATGCAATTGAGTATTGGCTGCTTTTTAAGATACCAATTCCAAAAAATACACCTTAAAAGGTATTTCTAGATGTTCAATAATTAACTCTGCAAACTACAGTCCTCCCTTTGACAAACTGCAAGAAGTATCAAAAAAGAATTAGAGAGGAGGCCTGTAATACAGGAATTCTACTGGAAAAAGCAAGGTATGAATGCCTGAATTGTATAAATCATAATTTGTAGGAGGCAAAGTTTGCAGTTAAATATATGGTTTGCCACAGGTATTTCAAAACTTCCCTCTGGTTGATGAAAAAGTCTATCCAAAAGATTAGATATACTTCTTTTGATGATACCCAGAGTCCTAAATTTACCAGCCAGCTCTACAATTTTGAAAGCTCCTCTGAAATATGGAACTTTTGTTTTCAAGGTTGGTTTTCTCTCTCTCTCTCTCTCTCTTTCTTTCTTGCTTGCTTGCTTGCTTGCTTGTTTTCTGTTTCTTTTTCTCTTTTTCTTTTCTTTTTTATCTTGGTGTTATTGTTGACTCTTGGAGACTGCCTGAAGTAGTTCCTACAGTTTTCCTCTCAAGATTTTGGAAGTGGTTTGTCATTACCATCTTCTTTCTAGGGCTGAGGGAAAAAAATGGCTCACTTAGGGCACTCAGATGGTTTCATGTCCGAGCATCTAGCCTCATGCTTTAACTTTAACATCAAACCATCTCTCAAAAGGTGGACCATTGGACATTTACAAAAAGAGACCAATAGGTGGCAAAAGAGAGAGATTTCATATGGGTTGGACCCAATTTCTATAAAATATTTTGTTAATCCGAACTTGGACAGAGCATTAATTGGATGAAATATGCATTCAATCAAGTCTGTATAAAAAAAAAATTCTACAATTAAAGGTGTTCCAAAAGTGTTTAGGAATCTGGGTTTATATTCATAAAACCATGATTCTTTGTTAAGTCATTAGTTCAGCCTAATTTGTCTCACCAGCTATTATGAGAAAAACACAGGAAACAAAATGTGACACTACAATTAAAAACAGGTCAAATTCTCTTTTGTAATTTAAGGCACAGCTTATGGCATGTCGTGACAATACTACATGGTGTATTTTGTCAACCCTCCCTTCATATTGTTGATTACCGGGCAGTGCCCAATGCCGTAGATATGGTGTTGCTAAATGTTACAGAGGAAGGACAGGAATTTTGAGATGTTTCCCAAGTAGCCTTCCCTAACTTTGCTTTCCAGATGTGTTGTATTTCAACTTCCATATGCCCAATGTTACCAAGGAGTTTGAAATCATCTCCAGAAAACACCACAGGGGGGAAGGTTTCTCCAAAATGACCATCTTAATTGAAACCAAACCTATTCTCTGGGCAACATTAAAATAATAAACAAACAAATTTAAATTATTTCCAGTTTGGGCAATTGAAAGGAAGTAAGATTGGTTTGTTTTCAATATATATACACCCAACATTTACAAAACCAGCCAAATCCTAATTTATGTTTTCACTAAAACTAACCCACTTATTCATCTGTCCAGCCATATTGATAAGTGATCTTCTCACCTGCTATTTGTGACATAAACATAAGTATCTATTATTATGCAGAAAAACACCAACATCATTTTTCTGTATGCTTTTCTCACTAACCTTGGCTTCCCACAGCCTTTTGCCAAATTACTTTTCTTCACTGCACCAAGTTTGAATCTGCAACTCATATTATTTTAGCAGACAACTATAATTCCTCTCCCCATGTCTAAGATATTATAAACAAGTTACCCAAGCGTTTATTTTTTGAATTCCCACACAAGGACCTCAGATGAGGCCAGGATACCTATTTGACCATCCTCACCTGTCTGTCTTTAGCCGAGACCCTCTACCACAGGGGTGTCAACTTGCAGTCTGCGGGCCAGATGCCATGCCCACATCTGGTTTAGAGAAGGGGAAAAAACTCGTGATACACCATGTGACGACACCGTGATGCCGTGAGTTTGACACCCCTGCTCTACTATAATCCCCTCCCCATGAATGAATGAACAGTAATTCTTGGGAGGGAGAATTTGCATGGCTGGTTTTCTAAAACACAAGACTAGTAATCCAAGTTTAGCCATAGATATCTACCTCCTGCACCTACTCATTGTCATTAATCATTAGCCACCTGAGCTTTCTCCACTTCATACTAAAATAGGTAGATAGGAAGAAGAGGAAGAATGCTGGAAGGAACAAATACTAATTGTTGCATTCCAGAGAGAACATTTCATGCTAGGATAATAAGAATGCCTGGAGTAACACACTGAAACACAAAAGCATTCTTTGTTCCCTGCTTGATGCCTGCTCAATAGAATCTGGAACTCACATTTTTCACACTGGCAGTTCAGTTTTAACTCTTGACTCTCATAGTATTTCACTCCTATACTAGACAAGGAATCCTGGCCACCTAAAAAAAGTGACCTGCTTCCAAACAATCTGAGCAAATATAGAATCTCAGCAGGAAACATAATTCCTATTGGTTGTGCAAATTAAAAAAAAACTAGGTTTGAAGCCTGTCCACACATTTTGCAGAACTGGATAAATTTGAACCATCTTAGTCTGCATGGAACTGTCCTATTTTTTGAAAATAAGTTCTACATGTCATATTGAGGACTTGGTGAATGGTGTTCCAAGTGCTCAGCAAGTTACAAGCAAGAAAATAAATTACAAGCTCCTTGTATGTACGTAATAACTGGTTGGAGAAACAACCATTTCTATTATACTAATAATTTTGCATCTGAATTGAAAGTGAAATGGACATTCACTTTTCTGAGCTCTAATAGCTTATGTACAACCTACTCTACTACCAGCAATAAATAAGCTTTATTACTTTTGTGAAATAACCTAATATGCTTAACCTTTGAGTTGCATAACTTTATTTTTATATAGCCTCAATAAGCTTTTATTATAATACACCTATGCAAACAGCCTAGGTCCATGATGGCGAACCTATGGCACAGGTGCCAGAAGTGGCTCGTTGCTCTTCCAGGTTCCAGCCAGCTGGTCTTCACATGTGCGGGAGCGTCAGAAACTGGAAGAACAGCCACCCAGTGCGCATGCGCACACTGGGCGGCTGCTCTTCTGGTTTCCAGCACACACATGTGCACCAGCCACCTGGTCTTCCAGTTTCTGGCACGCATGCATACACGAAGACCAGCTGGCCAGTGTGCATTTGCACGCCAGAAACTAGAAGATCATCTTCCTGGCGTGCGCATGTGCACTGGGCAGCTTCTCTTCCAGTTTCCAGCACACACATACGCGTGCTCTTGTTTCAGAACTCAGTGCTGAAAAGGTTCACCAACACTGGCCTAGGTTGTGATGGGTCCTCTCTGAGCTTGCTTGTTTTCTTGCTGATGTTTCATTACCCAAACTAGGTAACATCATCAGTGTTAGTAAGGAGTGCAGCTTGCTATCAGTTTATATTGTAATACCTTAGCTTGCCCTGTCAGTGTTGGTGGGGATGGTCTTAGAGATTCTTTGGTTGGGGTGTATCCTGTTGGCTTCTTTGGTATTTCTTGGTTGGGGTATTGTTTATTTGATTGTTGGTCCGTTGTTAACCTTGGAGTTAATCTATGCTGATCTGGGGGCTGATTGCTGGTGGAGAGCTGGTTGGGTCTTTTTGCTCCTTTTTGGGCTGGATGTGAGTGATAGTCTCTTCTGTATAGTCTATATATGTTGTTAATGTCCATGTGTCTATTGATGGCTGATTTGTCAGAGTGCCAGGCTTCTAGAAATTCCCTGGAATTTTTGGACTTGGCTTGGTCATATTTTCCCAATTGAAACAATGGTTAAATCTGTCTATGTAAAATTAAAGAAATTTCAACATGTCCTCTGACTGTTAATTTGTGGTTGCATCCTGCCAGTCTGGCTATAAAGAGATACAAGTACGTGGATGTTCATATGTACACCCATATGGCATGGAGAGACATACAAATATATATTTTCCCTGTCATTCAGAATTTATAATACAGGCAATACTGTCAATGTTTTGTGAAGCTATTTGCAAGATAGTGATTATAGGTACCTACATCAAATACTATTTGATATGAACATAGTAATTATTTGGAATTTTGTATAACCTATCTTTTTCTGAGAAAATGGCTCTAAAAGGGAAAGCCTATCCATATTTCCTTGTCTAGGTACTTTAAAAATATGTATAAAGGGGCTGCAAAATCTACCCAAGCACTAGATGGCAGCAAAGAGTGAGCTTTCTTTATCTTTTTGCTGCCACCCGGTGGTCACCTGACTTTTGCAGTCCAAATCTGGCAATACATATCTGTATGTAAAATCACAATGTGGTAATTTTGAGGCGGCCTTACAAAAATCGGTGATCAAACACTGACCTGATGTATCATGTTGTTAACAATAAAACGGCCTGAATAAATGGATGGTTAAATGAATTAAAGCTTGTGGTTTTCCTAACACACCTCAGTACAATGAATGCACATAGCATGAACTAACCACAATTTATCATCTTCAGACAGCAGTAAGTCCCAAGAGATATCCTTGTAATTCCCTGTAATGATTTATTTCTAGGCAAAGAGCCTGTCTAATGAAGAAAGATTACAAAACAGAACAATAATGAAACACTCCAACTGATATTGTACAAAACAGAGCAATACTCTTCTGTGACAGACAATCAAACAAATTTCTTGTATATTTACATCTTGTCCTATGTCTTATTCCCTTTGTCTGAGCACATATTCTTTATTCTAAGATTTAGAATATAGGTATGATTTTGCTCCTATTATAAATTCAACAAAATTTCCAGTCCCTAAATACTTATTTCTCTGACCTGTATTTATTCATATTATGTTCTATTGTGGTTGTTATTCTGTGTTGCATTCCTATTCCTGTTGCTGCTCTGTTACTCTGTTTTCTTGCCTGAAAAGAACATAAAAAATCCATTGGTGAATCAAGACCTTCATTTGACTCCACTCTTCTTTCACTCAAGGCTACCCACAAGGTTATCATATTCAGAGATTATTATGGCAGCATAATAAAACATGGTCAACTTTGCACACATTTCTTTACAAGTGGGTCTAGAACACCACATGTATTTGCAGGGAAATAAATCACACTTTGAACAACAGAGCTTCCTGGTCAATAGCCATCAGTATACCCAAGAGAAAATATGTTGATTTGAATTAGAAACCAACCCAAACTTAAATAGTTTTAAATTGCATTGTTTCATAGCATTTAAACATGCTGACTTAAGTTTACCTGAATAAGGTCCTTATCCAGGAAGCACTTTAAAAAATTGTTTGCCAAGTGATGCAGATGGCATAAAAGATACGGTTGCCAGAGAAGACGGAATATAATTTGCAAACTATTTTTGTTCCATGGTGGGATTGGATTAAAAATAAAGCAAACAATTAGTGGTGGAACTTAACTTTTATTACGTTACACCCAAAATAATTTTTTCAGTAATTTCCATGCCTAATGTTTGGAACTGTGTTTTAAAAATTGCACAGGGCATGTATAATTTAAGATCAAATCTTTTTAAAACATGTACCACGTGAAACAGTAGTTGTTGTTTATACTATTTAACAATAAGAAAATGATATTTAACTATACGAAAATGCATCAATATCTGACCATCCCACACAGTGAATATGGCAATAATCCAGAATAAATATAAAATATGGTTCATAGAGATAACTCTTTTTTTATTTTAGATTCATAGTACACTTCAAATAGTTATGTGAAATCTGAAGATGTATATTCATGAATCTTCACAATAGGCTCATCAAAACATTATGCTGTTTCCTAAGAAAAAAACAGCTTTTCTTCATGTTTTCTAAAAGCCCAATCTGGTGGGGAGGATTCCCACTTACTTTGAAAACATCCTTTTAGGGCATCAAGAGAGTTTGCTTATGAAACTGCCTCTCAGAGTCAGGAACAATAATTGAAGATTTTTTCTAATACATTTGGCAGTGGCTTCCCTTAATGTATTTCTCTTGCTTAATTATTGTATTTCCTACCCTCCTGACTAATAGAAATCTGCTCAATAAAAATAAATATTATCTAGTTTGGTGGCACATAGTAAGTGTATTTATCTGAGCCTTCAAAAGTAAGACGGCTTAGACAAATATGTAACAAATCTACCCTACAATATCAATCAATGAAACAATGAAGCTGAATATGAATAAAGAAGCTAATACAGGCTTGGCTGTTTTCTTGCATTACTCAACTAGGCAACACCATCTGAATTGGGAATGAGTGCCTTAGTTAGGAAATGACATTCTTAGAAGAAAACAGTCAAGCTTGGAGGTCAACTCTACGCTACAGATATTCTCTTCTGGTGGATACATGAAAGACTTCAAATCACAAGAATTTCACTTGCCAAGTCCAAAGACAATAAGTTTGAAACTAGTTAAGTTTTTACAATGGTTGCCTCTTTTTTTACTTGTTGACTTATATATGTTTGTCTGAATGGGTTACTTACTGAAGTCTTACTGTTTTATTAAAGTTATTCCAACCATTGCAACAGTTTTTCCAGGAGTGAATCATGTCAGTTTGTGGTATCAAAACATCAGGAAAAGTCCAACAGCACCTTTTCCAAGGAACAATTTTTATTAAAGGCTCCTTCGTGACGTTTATGCCTTTTAGCAAAAATTGTTAGTAGGAGGAGATGCTACTAGAGTCTTGGAGATTTTTGCAGCAATTCCTATACCATGGTTCATTTCTAATTAGATTTCTCTGTTGGGGATAACAATCATTCTGGCTACTATTATTTAATGTTCTGTAGCTGTTAATGGGAATACTATATCTCCCTGTATACTGTTTTATAACCGATCCATTGCCATACAACATTTAATTAAACAAAAACTACTAATAACACAGTTGTTCTTGAAATCTGAACACTTGATTTTGCTGGCAATTAGAAATCCAAAGACCAAACCATTAATGGGTGAAAGTTAGCATTATACAAAGAGGTAAAACTATGTGCACAGAATAATTATAATAATAAGGAAAAATTATGGAGATTTGGACGGAGTTTTTATTTTCTTCCTTGCCCCCGCATTTTCTCTATTCCTCACATAAATACAAAATTATATTTTTAACCAACGCTCGGAAGACTTGGGATCAAATCTTGCCTCAGCCAAGAAATTCACTGGGGTAATATTGAAACCAGGCACTGTTTCTCAGTATAACTGATGTCAAAAGAATTGTTGGGGGGATAAACTTGGAGGTTGGGCTACTCAGATATACCGTCTTTGAGTTACTGGACAAAAGGCAGAATCTGAATTCTGTTTATTTTATTTATCAAATGTGTATAGGATTTTAATAAAAAATATATTATACAAAAAGCAAGAGTTGATTTTTGTTTTTTAGAAAACTCTTTGCTTTAAAATTTTCTCTTACTTCTAGCTCAGCACTTTGTTATGTCTTCTTTCATAGGGCTTAAAGGGGAAGCAGAGGTTAAACTCCAAGTGCAATGCAAAGAAATTGCTCCTTAGTCCTGAAAGAACATGAATCAACAAGCACTGTGCAGTCATGTGTAAATATAATGACTGAATACATCTGGAGTACTTTTAATGTAAGTAAACCACAGCACTACAAAGTAGACATCCCATAACTGGGGAAGCTTTCCACAGGCCATGCCTCCGGGACTGAATGTATTACTTGGGTAATCCTACGAGTTCCAGAAAGAATGCAGATGAAAACAAATCTGTTAATCTGCTGGAGATCAGCTGCTAAAGTCCCTTTTGCTCTAGACGTTTTAAAATCAAGAAGGGATCACTGAGAGATGAAGGTTGCTTTATTCTAGAATGGATGGGAGCTTTCTGATTGGCCAACTGCTATTTATTGATTCCAACATTTTTGTTCCTTCTTTACAAAAAAATAGCTTTGAGGTGGAAGACAACATGTAATAAACCACATATATGTTAAAGAGGAAGGAAACTCAGAGATATCTACTATTGTTTGGTTAAAAGTATTGGCCAATGTGAACGGATGAGCAAATGGATGAATGCATTAATATTACTGGTGATTTCCATTTTCGGGGGGGGGGGGGGTGTAGCTCCACTGGACAAAATTAACCTAAAGCAGTGGCACTATTCTCTCTCACTCACACACACACACATGTAGGCACACACATCTGTGTGTCTGTGTGAGAGATTTGGAAAAGAAATATCTCTGAATTCAATGGCATAAGAGGAACCTCATAAATTGCACATGCTACATTAATGTTTCTTATAGCCATCACCTGATGAGAAGCCAGAACCGAAATAAAATACACTATGCGTTAAGCATGGACCTACTGATCCTACAAGCTGGAGAAACACACTTCCAAAAGTAACTGCTTGAGAGGAAGCTGATTATAGAAATTTTTCAGAAACCTTTAACCCACAGAGGTAAAACTTGCTGTTCGTGCCCTTCTCATATCTCTAGGAAGAAGCAAAGCAAGAAACAGAAAGTCCCACCTTCCAGATGTTACAATTTCCACCTACTTTGGGACTTCTAGGCATGGGTGCCTCCAACACATCTGGCTGGGATCACCAGGAAAACCGGCTTAGCCAAAGGAAATCTTAGGAAGCTATGAAAAGCCGGTGCAGACTTTCCTTTTACTGGCACACAGTAAAAGAAGTGGGCGATCCAAGGGCTGGGCTGAGGGCTTTCATCAGCGTCCAAGCCTTCGCCCTTAAAAAAAAAAAACCAACCACCAGAATTATTCTGGAATGATCACTGGGTAGGTTCAATGCAAGGCTTCTTAAGAAGCGCGGATTGATTGCCTGAATAATCTACACAGGGATCTGAGACTGCTTGGCATCCCTAAGAAACCTGCAAAAAAGGTGACATTACTCTCATCCATCCCTGGCACCATCTCTCACTTCAAATTCCACCAGGAGAAAAAAAAAATCTCACCCATTTCCTGGACTCTTGCAGGACCCAAGGGCTTTTCCAGGTGGCGGAAGTCTGATTTTGTGGTTTCTTCCCCAAACCCCCAAAACTTTAACCTTAGACTGCCTCCTGTCGACCTCACCCCATTCCTAAGGTCTTTAAGGGGCATGAGTAAGTGCACCAGCCTGCCTAGTACCAACCCTGTCCTAATGTCCCCATTTATTTGTATCTATTTCATTTCATGTATTCATAATCATGTTTATACTTATAGCTGTTATCTAATACATGCTTCACTAAATAAAGATAGATTAGATAGATAGAATGATATATAGATAGATTGATATAGATTGATATAGATAGAATGAGATAGATTGATATAGATAGAATGAGATATAGATAGATAGATAGATAGATAGATAGATAGATAGATAGATAGATAGATAGATA
>WNWU01000021.1:1250801-1294167 GCA_012654045.1 Ptyas mucosa
ATAGATAGATAGATAGATAGATAGATAGATAGATAGATAGATAGATAAGAGTCCCATCCCGAGAAACCGGGCAGCGAAAGCCAGTGGCTGAAGCGGGCGCGCTCAGGCTGGCATCCTCCGATCTGTTGGTGCTGCTATCCCGGGCTGGAGATGGGGGCGGGGGGGGGGGGGAGACGACTGCCGGGGGGGGTGGGGGGGGGGGGGGGGCAGCAGCAGCCAATCAGGCAGCAACCGGAGAAGCGAGGATGATGATGATGATGATGATGATGCGCGCGCGTCACGCACGCACGCGAGCGCGCGGGACGGAGGTAGTGGGCTGTTATAACGCCGGAGGGGAGCGGGTTGCCGCGAGCGGCGGGTGGACAACTCGGCTTGAGGCGTTACTTACCACCATTTGCTTTTTGATCTCGGACATGGTGGCGGCTCGCGCGTCCCGGACGGCGGCGACGGCGGTTCCCTCGGGCGCGGACAGCGGAAGAAGAGGAAGGGAAGGCAGAAAGCAAGGAAGAAGCCAGCAGCGAGCGACGGACGGACGGACGGACGGACGGACGGAGGGAGGGACGGACGGAGGGAGGGGAGGAAAAACCCGGCGGCTGGCTCCCGGCTGAACTGAACGAAAAGGAGGGTAGTAAGTTATATGGGCTGAGTAGACACGTAGCACTTCCCAACCCACGGCCCCGTACTCCTCCTCCTTGGCTCCTCCTCTCCGGGCGACAGTTACGGAACGGGAAGGGCAGCTAGCCGAGGGAAGCAGAGTTTGTGGAGCGGGGCGGCGGTTGGAGTGGAGAGGGTTTGTCCCTCGCGCGCCTGCGCCCTTCCCTCCTTGCCGGACGCCCGGGTGGCGGCGGCGGCCAGGCTTTGAGGGAACTTGGAGGGGGGGGGGGGCGGACAAGTGACGTTCAAGTCGGACTCCGGCATCTTTGAGTGGTTAAAAACGGGTTACGGCGAGCAGACAGGCTCGCCCACACTCCTCTCTCCCTCTGTGTGTGTGTGTGTGAGAGAGAGAGAGAGAGAGAAAAGTGTGTCCAGCCGCGGTTAAAGCCGAATTAAAGGCTGCGCTTGACCACTTAATGTTACCTTTCGGGGAAAACTCCACACCCGCGGGGGCTGCTTGGCCTCCTGCGCCAACCCGGCGTGTGAGAGAAAAGGAAGGCAAAAAGAGTTTGCCTTTGCGCAATAGTCCTCGTTCTCTCGACCTTTCCGCTCCTTACCTTTTGGCTTGCTTTTTCTGGAAGCTTCGCCGCCCCCACCCACCCCGCTGGTTGCAATTTACGTGGATGCTTCTCTGGCCGTGAACTTGCCTGTCCTGAGGGAGCTGCGGGTTGTTTGGAGGCTGCCAGAGGTAGCTGCTTGATCCAGATTGACAGATTCTCCTGCTTCTAATCTTCTCCACTGTTTTTTTTTTCCAAATTGGAAGAAAAGTGCTAAGAAGCCAAAGATGGAGTAGCTGAATACAGGTGGTCCTCTACTCACGACCACAATTCAGCCCAAACATTTCTGCTCTTAAGGAATTTTTGCCCCATTCAGGCAGTCTTTGACTTATGACCACAATTCAGCCCAAACATTGACATTTGTTAAGTGAGTTTTGCCCCATTTGATGAGCTTTCGTGCCTCAGTTGTTAAGTGAATCATTGCACTTGTTAAGATAGTAACCCGGTTGTTAAGTGAATCTGACTTCCCCGTTAATTTTGCTTGTCAGAAGGTTGTAAAAGGGGATCACATGACCTTGCACCACAGCAACGGTCATAAGACCCTACTGTTCCAACAGGCGGGGCTGTCAAATTGAATGATTTTAAATTGGGTTTTAACTTTGGGTTTTAAAATTTGGCCAAAACTAATGATTTTAATTAATTTTAACTATGATATTGTATATTTATGTTTGATTTTGGCTGTACATCACCCTGAGTCCTTCAGGAGGAGGGCGATATATAAATAAAATTATTATTATTATTATTATTATTATTATTATTATTATTATTATTAATATGAATCAGCCAAGTGTCTGAATTTTGATCATGTGATCATGGGGATGCTGCAAAAGTAACTGAAAAACAGCCACAAGTCACTTTTTTCAGTGCCGTTGTAACGGTGAACGGTCACTAAATGAACTGTTGTAAGTCAAAAACTACCTGTAGTTCATCGGTGCTGCTATAGGCATTTAGAACTCTCACAGCTGATGGTTGCACCTGGCCAACTTTGCCTTCTTAGGTACAGGTAGTCCTTGACTTAGGATCACAATTGAGCCCAAAATTTATGTTGCTAAATGAGACTGTGAATTTAAGTTACTTTAAAAATTCACTGTTAAGTAAATTTACCCCATTTTACAACTTTTCTTGCCACAGTTGTAAAATGAATCACTGCAGTTGTTAAGTTAGTAACCGGTTGTTAAGTGATCTGGTTTTCTCATTGATTTTGCTCAAATCCAAAAAAAGTTTCAGCAGAAGCTGTTCCATTACATACAAAGAAGAAAACAACAAACGTAGCAACATTGTCATTCCATACATTGCAGAAATATCTGAAAAGCTCAGGAGAATTTTCAACCAACACTACATACATGTATACTTTAAGTCCAAGCATACACTAAGGCTCTTGTTCACCCCAAGAATAAAAT
Organism: Ptyas mucosa; assembly: GCA_012654045.1. Lineage (NCBI taxonomy): Eukaryota > Metazoa > Chordata > Lepidosauria > Squamata > Colubridae > Ptyas > Ptyas mucosa. Next base: position 1,253,413 of record WNWU01000021.1, read on the forward strand.
ACCCAGTCACAAACTGAGCAATGTGATATATGGAATACAATGCAGTTAGACGTCCAGATCTGCATTGGTGAAACAAAACAACCACTTCACAAATGCACAGCATAACATAAGAGATCAAACCCATAAGGACAAGATTCAGCAGTCCATCTGCATTTTAAAGACGAAGGTCACTCTTGAAGACAGCAAAGTCCACCTTCTGGACAGGATCACTAGTTTGAAAGAAGTGTAAAAGAGGCCATTTATGTTAACATTGAGCAATCGTCTCTCAACAGAGGAGGAGGAGGAGAGATAAGACACCACCAGTCTGCAACGCAGCTCTTGTAGTAGTGCCAAGAAGATTACACAACCAATTAAACTCTGAGGGCAAAGATAAACACCTCAAAGGCTCTCACGAGAGTGCTAATGAACCAGATGACTGCAAAGAAATACCATCCTTCCACTCCTCCCACCTCTACTATCCAGTCAGAACCTATTATATCTCCCACCATACAATCTCATCTGTCAGTACCTATCATTCAATTTCTGCATTGTTGCAGAGAAAATTGGATAAACTTGGTCAGTAGTCCCCAGGAGTTGCTTGAATTTTAATTACAATTTACCTTTTTATATTAACACCCAGCAATCACGATGGAGATGACTAGCCTGCATTCATCATAGAGATAATTGACATCATAGGTGATATCAGTTCATTGAAATTGATAAATCTTAAATCAGCTACACCTTTTTTTCAGGTTTAGTTCAGAAGCCTATGGATAAAAGGGGTTGCTTTAATGAACACAAAGAGGTACAAAGAATGAAGCCTCAAGTTTGAAGTGTGCAATTTTAATTTGCAGAAGAAATTCACTGAATTCTTTCTCTAGTGCTTACATGTTCCAATCTTTGTGAAATGTGATCTAACAGGTCAACAGTACTCACAAGACTGTCTGATATTACTTAACTAATTATATACTCAAGAAGCCAGAGGTAGAATTATGTTCTGACCCTAAAAGAGTTGCTGTAGGAGATTCAAAAGTTTTGAAGTTTTGAATACAAGGAGATCATCTTTCTAGATATCTCAAAGATTAGCTGTCATGATGGTATGTCCCACTGCTACGCCAAACAAACATGCTACTTGCAATTATTGTTTGAATTATAAAGCTGAAAATTAAGTCATTAATTCGTCTATTATACGTAAGTTCAGCAGTGTCTACAAGGTTTCATCAGAATGATTAATTGAGTCATAATGTCATGATGCAAGTTCTATTTGGTATATGCACATCCGGCTTCACAATATAATTGCAAAAGGGTGAAACTTACCTCTTAACACATATTTCATTACCTGCTTCCATCCTAGACATCCATATATAAGTTGCAAGAAAATAGATCGGTGAGAAGGAAAGATTTTTAGCACACCAGTGAACCCATTTTCAAGTTCAAGTATTAAAAAGCCCACACTAAATCAAGACTAAAAACTGTCTCACAATAAACCAAGCACCAGCAAGCTAGAATACTGAAAGTTAAGATATGCCTTATAAATCTACCCTATGATCATTAATATTGCTAGGAATTCCCCCATATCCCATTTACATACCATAAGTCTTTTATGCTTCCACATTTTTCATTTGTTTTTCAAGGCCAACTGTTGATAGCAAGGAAGGATAGGGCAAAAATGCTCTCAGTGTTCAGGTCCTCCATCCTCTTATGAAGCATTTAAACCTGATATGTGATACTGTATACCTTTCTGTATCATAGACCACGCCTCTGAATTTCCAGTTTCCTGCTTTTGTGGCGTTTTAACCAAGTATAATAAAAAAAATTGTGATCTTAATTGGAAATATTTGTTCAGTCATTGAATAATCATTGTTTATGGCTTATACTCCTAGTACATTTCTATACATCTAATGCATATGTGTTCAAAACTAAGTTTCACTTCGCTCAAAAGAGCTTTCTAATTAACCTACTTGCTAATTAACACACACTGCCAGAGAAAAGTTCCCTGAGGATGGGCTCCATCATGAGTCCGAAAGCTCAGAAAGCAAAATCTCTGGTCCCGGTGGCTGACCCAGATTTGATCTTGCTTATTAATGTTCAGGATGGCAGCGTAATATAATATACTGCATTCACAAGCCACAATACATTGAAATTAATGTTTCACCGTGTAAACCAATGAAACACATAAATGGCAATAATCACCATCTTAAAGATCCACATTTAGATAAATTACAGATGACTCAATCATTGCAATATTGATAACAATATCTCATCAATATCAAAACATTACAATTTAAATTAATGTATATTTCTGAATGTCCACTTTTCAATTACAGTCTATTAAATGTGCGGTATATTATGGGTACTTAATAGCCCATGTTTATACAAATTTATAAACCCAGATTTATAAAAGTTTTCTTGTGATTTGGCAGATAATTCTTTTTTTTTTCCTGGAAATTTTTATGAACTACATTTTTGAACTTGACATTTTTATGAACTACAGGTATATGGCAAGTATGCAAACATGGAAAACTAGATATTCTATTTCTTGTTGAAGTCTGACCGTACATAGAAGGTATACATAATAAATCACATGCTGACATGCGTCGACATGTACACACAAAGGTTACATCTCTTCTTAATGCCTTAATTTTTTCCCCCTGCACAGAACATCTCCTATTTTCTCTTATTCCAGCTGCAGCCAATGCCTGTATACTGAGACATACTCCTTTCATTCAGATTGACAGACAGGAATTATATAACCCTGTTGTAGATATAATTTAAAACACAAGAAAAGTTTGTGGCAAAGATAGAAATTGGTGGGGCCTTCACATATACAACTTTGAAAAGGAAGACTCTAGAGCTTGATTTGGCCTTAATCAGGGAGGAAGCAGAGCTTCATGTGGGCTCAAGACAGTTGTTATGTTCTATTGATGGCTTGGTTTGATAACATTGCAAGCAGGAATACCAAAAAGCTTTTAAGAATGCATGAATATTGAAGCTTTCATTAGTTTATAGTTACCGTAGATATATATATATATATATATTGGAAAAATATTATGACATCTTGCACTTATTAATCATGCTTGCACATTGCAATAAATCAAGACAATAAATCAGGAGAAAGGTATCAAATGAGTGAATCTGGCACATGTCATAAAGTTCATTGTATTAAAATGAACCCTTTGAACAATTAATAATTATATCAACATGCATTTATCTTAGGAGAACATGTTGTATTGTTTGTATATCCTATGGCCTAGATAAAGTCATTAAAAACTTGCTATATAAAATGAATAGCTAATCCCTGGAAGACTTATTATATTTAATATTTGCATTGTTTTATAGAATTTAAGCCATATTCATGTGGTTTGGTGCACACGAGTGCTTCTTTGTTTGGGGTTTTTTTGGCCACATACAAGAGTTTTGCCATCACAGAATTTGAAATAATAACTGTCAGGATTGCAATATTTTTCACTAACCTTCCAGAGCCAACCCATTACTTCTCAATTAGGGATTTCATCTGAAAGCAATTCCTGATCATTCTTATTCTAACCTTTGTAAAATTAAGAGAGTCTTTTTCAATCTGAAAGAATCATGCATGGCCAAAACATAACAGTATTGTTCTTTTCTCAGACCTATTTTTTATCCCGCAAATAAACTCTGTAACTGGACTAACATAGTACAATAGCATAGCTTGTTTAACTCCAATTAACAATCCATTATTGGCTAGATTCATACATTGCAGTTGCTTATCATGGTTTATTAGACATGATGACTGGATTCCTACTACATTTCACATCAGAACTAAGCAAACCTCATTATGGCTTAATTGGAATTTAGTGGTTCACTGGTGCTAGGAAGTTGTATAACTCAAATTCTTTCTTATCTCATCCCAAAACTGCTAAAAAGAAGTATCACATGCTTACTGCCTATCAATATTGGCACATTCTCTTTAACTACCACTTCTCACAGTTATTTGATGGGATTTTAATATTGTATTTTTCAACATAGGCTGGCAAATAATTCTGATTTGGTAGATTGCTGCGAACATTTGGGAGGCGGGGAACCCCAGGGATCCTCAGACCACAGTTTTGAGAAACACTGAATTACAATACTCAAGATTTATGCACCAAAAGAAAACTAAAGAATGTTCCTGTGGAAACCTATGATTTAATAAAATAGCTTTTCATTAAAATAAGTTATTTGATTTTCCACTTTGTAAATGGCACTATTAATGTCTCATTAGAGTTGCATATGTGTATGCATATGTGTATGTATGTGAGAACTGTAACACTTTGAATGCCTACTGATTTAAAATATTGAAAATATTTTTTAATTCAAATTGAATTCTAATTTCAAATGTTCTTAAATTGTTCCTAATAACTCTTCCTTGAGTGGATGAGTGTCAAAAAATTCAAGATGGCAGCTATGACCTTTAATTCTTCCCCATTGCTGAAGCCCAGTTATGAACCATACTTCTAATTTATTTCTATTACCATAAAATTGGATGCCTTTGTTTAGCACTGTATGAATACATTGACTAGATGACACCTAACATTATAAATCACTTATTGAATAATATCTGAATATGGATGATATGCTGGTTTGAGAAAATCTGACTGTATAACATCTGGGGTTTTTTTTAATTAATGCATTTTAACAGTGCTAAAGAGTCAAACAAGTCTATAAGAATTTACTTTTTTTTGCTTATCTTTTTCTTTTTTTGCTGTAAAGTTATACAGAAATCTTTGTTATAGGATCCTTGTAGCTGAGGAAAAATAATCTCTAGTAAGCATAGATTTTCAAATGCGTGACAAGCTTATCTGAGGCCAAAAGTGCTATTCAAACATGACATTCAATATTAATAAGATTGAATGGGCTGTCTTGGGAAAGTGGATGTGGTTTTCTTCTCTGTTTACCTTGGTGTTGCAAGGGGGCTCCAATTTGCAAACAGACGAGTTATGAAATAGTAGTAATGATGTACAATCATTAATATCCTAACCTACTATTCTCCGAAAAGGGAATTATAGAAGTTGGGCCAACACATTGGTGCCCCATCCTGCTAAGGTGGTTGGTATATACAGTATGAGTTTTAACAAAGGAATGGACTTTGGGCCCCCATATATTTTTTTCATGAACCTGTCAACAGATGAATCACTGATTTCTACAAGAATCATAAGAACGAAGCAAAAGTAAGTAATGGCATGAATAAATTGATAAGAAGCAATGTCACAGAAAGCTTTCAAATGCTCAAACAGTAGGAAGCCTACAATCCTTCTTCAGGTGTTAGATTTCAATTCCTATTTACCTTGACATTTGGGCAGACGTTTGAGAGTTCTATAATATTTGGTGGACCTAGGATCGCCAATTCCAATCTTTGATACACATTACTTCATTTAAAATGCCTAGTTAGTAGTGGTCATTAGTCTCTCTTGATTTAGAGCTGAGATAGTTACAGTAAGTGAGAAAGATAGTGGATAGTAATGGAGGTGATCTTAATGCATTCTCTTTTCTGGTCATTTTACTCAGTTTCATTGCCTCAGTTCCTCCTGTTGATACAGGGGAAATGAGAGAGAAAGAATCATAGCCATACAAACTTGGAAGTTTAAATGATAAATATAGCTATAGATATTTTCTGTGAACTCACTCCTATCTTAAAAGTGTTAACACAGGAAACAGTCATTCCATCTTTCCTATCCTTTTTAATGTAATAAATCTGATATACTGATTAAGAGCATTAAATATATGTTATATAATTTTCCCTAACAGTTGCCAGAATAAATTCATCCCATCTTTTTGCTATTATAGTCTGCTATTATTTTGCTAATGACCTTCACTTTATCAATTACAGCAATGACAACCTGTTTCTGCATTGCTGCAGGAAAGTCACATAGATGCATCCGTAACTTAGATTCTTTATTATGGTCAGGGACTGATCCATAAGATGCCCTACATATGTAAAATGAATATTAATTAATTAGTAAATTAGATAAGCATATTAATCATACTGTGCACCTTGCATATTACAAGTCAGAATTTGGCTATTCTAAACAACTAGAATCAGTGGTGAAATCCAATATTTTTTACTACTGGTTCTGTGGGCGTGGCTTGGTGGGCATGGCAGGGGAAGGATTCTGCAAAATCTCCATTCCCACTCCACTCCAGGGGAAGGATACTGTAATCTGGGGCCAGCCAGAGGTGATATTTGCCGGTTCTCCGAACTGCTCAAAATTTCTGCTACCGGTTCTCCAGAACCTGTCAGAACCTGCTGGATTTCACCCCTGACTAGAATCATTTAAGTGTGAAAGTATGAATTGTAGTTAGAAAGAGTAGGGAAATTGGTTAAAAATGCAGTTAGCATAAAATGAACAGCATTAAGTCATACCTCTGAATGGAATAGATCTGAATGGAATTGAATGTACGGTATCTCCCCTCTAAAACAATTCATGGGTATATACATAAAGTTACAAAAGTGTTGAGCCCAACTTGAAGAGGGTTGTCTTGAAGATTGTCAACTTTAAGATTTTCTTTTCACATACAAAACACAAAACATTCTTCTGTTCTTCTTCCTTAAATTATAGCATTCATTTCATCCCTAATCCTATTATGCCTTTAACTGTTTCTCTGAATCCCTCTTTACAAATTATCTTTCAATTACACTATTATTGATATATATTAATATATATTTAGAAAATGCTCACTTGAACAATAGTGAGATGCATTGCTAAAAAAATTAGTTTATAAGAACCTAACACTTTTTAAAAAAAAAATTGTGAGGTGATTTAAGCAATGCCAATGTTTGCAAATGTTCTGTATGCTGATACTTGGGGGAAAAAACCAATCAGCACTGGGACTTGCCAACTGGACTGGTTCGTTATGTAAGATTTAATCTGAAAAGTTGGCACAACTATAATTAAATCAATAATTCCAACTTACGTGTACTTGCCCAGAGGCAGTATTGATTTAGCATTTCTTTAAAAGCTAATTCACTATTATGTAAGTGAATTCTTCCACTGCATTCCTGCTTGAATTAAGTCAACTTGGAGACCAAAAGAAGAGAGACTCGTATTCTTAATTGGATAATTACGCAACTTGACCTCTCTATACAGCAATATGCATTTAAATTTTAAATCTTTTTGTCAAAATTGTGTTACTTCAGTGGGTTTGATTTGAATGAAATACAGCTGAGCTGGCTATTTCCACAATTCTGTTTAGTGTCGTAACAAAATAATGAGCAAATAAAAATGTACCTTGATCAGGTTGTGAACTTTGTGTGAAGTTAGATAACCAGCTAATAATGACTACAAACAAGTTTTCTCAGAAAATGCACCTATCCCTTCCTTCAAACTAAGGACTTACTGTAGCTGCAAAGAGAATGACTCTGTTTACATTACATCTGAAGGGAAGATGTTTTCAAGGATTAGGTTCGTAGTTTGAGTGAACCCGATGTTTGCCAAGATTCTCATGGTTAGGATAAGTAGCTTAATCCAAAGAATGAATTACCAGAGGGTTGTTGCATATCTCCCAACTCACAAGATCGTGTACTTTATTCATCAAGAACATTTCTCAATAGTCTTTATAGCATGTGAATGTTTGTTCTTTTGGTGCAATTAGAACTGGGCATTTTAAAGAGAAATAAGAAACAAAACTGCAATGGGGTCCAATATTGCATTTAGTTATTGTTGTACAATTATTGTTTACTGAATAAGCTGTAAGCAGTTATGTTCACCCAGTATGCCAAGCTAAAACCAAAGTATTAGAGAAACCACTCTGGTTTTTAAATCATAAGTTTAATGTGATTGTGTCCATCTCATGTAAAAGGCATTCACATGCATGCCTGCACACACACACACACACACACACACACACACACACACACGGAGACACAGAGAAATAATCATTTCACACTAATGAGATTTGTTGCATTTGGTTAAAGATGATTATGCAATAGATTGTCACTAATTTATACCAAACAAAATAAATACAGACATTTCCTAGCATAGTTAATGATTTTTAAGACAAGATTTATTTATTTATTATTTGTTTATGTATTTATTTGCTGGATTTATTGGGCGGCCCAACAAAAAAAAATCTTGTGATTTTGGAGAGTGTACAATAGAAAAACAAGCAATAAAACTAAAGAATCAAATCAAATCAAATCAAATATATGCAATATATAAAATTGGGTGGAATTACTCCTTTCATGCCACCCATACTCATCTATATAAATATTAAGATAAGGATATAGGTGTCCCAGGGGGTGGGGTTGTCACAAACTTTAGGGGGCAGTGCTGATTTGTGTTTCTTAACCCTAAGAGCCAGAGTTGCCTAGAGATGTTTCCACGGTCATTTGGGCAACATGACATCATGCCATAGCACAGAGCATACTGCATGGAAACATGGAACTCTGTTACCTTCCCTCATGATATGTGGTACCTATTCATCTACTTGCATTTGCATACTTTTGTACTGCTAGGTTGACGGGAGCTCGGCACTCGCATTTTAACCGCTGTGACCCTACATATAAACAATATGTATAAATAAATAAACCCAAAGCCTGAGGGAAAGGTAGGATCTTTTTTTTTTTGTAAAAAGTTTTTATTGGTTAAAAATATACAGTATTATAGTTTACAATATGTTGAATTTTCAATATCTTTATAAAAAGATATCTCAATTATTATTCTCTTTTTTAAGTTCTCACACAACAGACATTATTATGTTAAATCAAAACAAACAACCAGATTGTATAAAAGTTATATAAACAAAAAAAAAGCAAATAGCCAAAGTGTTATACAAAATACAATAAAAAGAGAGAGAAAAAAAAGATGTCAAGTAAAAGACATTAAATAATGGATTCCCCTCCTTTCTTCATTTCCTGGTTCTAGCTCTTAAAACCATGGTCTGGCCTCCCCCCTCCTCCAGGGCCGCCACAGCTCTGTCCGCCCCCGCTCCTTGATCATCTAATACTTCCCCCTCTTCGGCTCCTGTATCTTCTCCATCTAGGAAGGATTTATGTTGGTCAAAAAAAGCCTTAGCTTCCGCTACGTTATTAATTTTCTTCTTACTGTCCTCCCAAAAAATCATCAAACCCTCCGGAATCAACCACCTAAAACCTACTCCCTTAAGGTACAGCTTGTTTGATAAAAAATAATATTTTCTCCTTGATTCTCGTACCTGTCTGGGAATCTGCTTCAGGATGGTGACCTCCTTGCCCCTGTACACCAGCGCCCCCAGTCTTTGTTTTCTCAATATCTCATCTCTCAGTTCCCTTCTTACAAATTTAATATGAACCTCTCTTGGTAAACTATGTAAAATTGCAAATTGTGAGTTTACTCTATACACCAAATCCACATCCCTTCCAATGGACTCCAAATCTCTTTCTAGAAATTCACCCAACATTTTAACCATCACTTCTCTCAAATTTTCTTGGTCAAGTTGTTCCACGTTTTGAAACCTGAGAAAATAAGACATCTTATCCAATTGTAAAGTTAGCATTGCGTTTCCTCTCCCTTCTTCCACCCTCTGGAGTGCCCGTACCTCCCCCTCCAGACCCCCCATCTTCTTCTTATTTTGCTCTGCCAGCTGTTGAACATCATTTAAATCTTTTTTCATAAGTGTCATTTCAGATTTAATTTCAGATAATCCTTTTTGCAAATCATCCAACTTGTCCAACTTCTGATCCAATTTCGCCAGTCTTTCCAAAACTTTTTCCATGTCAGCTGCTGTTGATTTATGACCCTTAGCCATCTTGCAGTAGTAGAAGATGAAAAATCCCAAAAGACAAACCTCCAGGAAAGAAAGAGGGATTGACAGTCAGTGTAATTTTTCAAATATCCACCAGTGGGCGCTCACAGGAGCAACGAGTCCGGAGTATAGAGTAGGTCAAACAGGAAGCCTTAGAGGAGAATGTTGTCTTCAATCATAAATAAAGAAGCAGGAAGTCGGACCGCCGCCATAGCACACCACCGGGAAGAGAGGCCACCAGACCTCTCCAACAAATTCTGATAGAGCCATCCTCAGAAGAAAAGTCAACAAAGTAAGGGGTTTCCTTCCATTTCTTTCCCCCTACTCGTCAGCCACGGCACCTTTCCAGCTACAAGGGGGGGGAACTCCAACCCCCCCTCTCACCTCCAGGATGCCTGCTCAAGTCTCCGGTCAGTCAGCTCGGTCCGCTGTGCTTTGTAAATAAACGCCGGTCCCCTCAGGCGCTGTGGCGCCTCCGCAGCCTCAGAAAAGGCCACCGATCGCCTCCCACCCTCTCTGGAGCCTCGGGCGTGCCAGCATCGGCCTCCCGGCCCCTGGATGTGAGGCAGGGGACCCCTGGCGAGCCGCCCTCAAACAGCAAACGCCCCAAAGATTGGGGCGTTTGGCCCAAAGGGCCTCCAGATGGGGGGGATCAGACACTGGGGCCAGAGCTAGCCCGATCAGTGTCCGTCGCCCGCGGGACCGGAACTGGAAGTCGGAAAGATAGGATCTTCAAGGCCTTGCAAAAGACTAACAGGCTTTGGGATGTCTGAATTTTAGAGGTGGGAGGAGCTATTCCAGAGGACAGGTGCAGTGATCGGAAAGGCAAGGTATCTGTATGACACAGTGAGTGTGTTTTTGTGTGTCTGTTAAAAAAGATTCACTAGGTCTCATCCTAATCTATGAAATATAACTTTTAATGCATTAAAAGTTATATTTCATTAAATATAACTTTTGCATTAAACCGAGGCATGCCTCGCTGATTTTTCCATAATGACATGCAAATGCTTTGATTTTTATCCAAGCAAAATTTTTCAGAGTTTCTTTTAGCAAGATTTAATGGGACAAAAGGGATAGGGTTACAGGAATTCTAGGAACTAAAGTGTTTTCAGGTCAATGTTTGGGGATAGTCATGGCCAGATTATGAAAGTTGAAAACCCAAAAATTTTGGTCTTTGGGTTTTAGGGTGTCATTGTTGCTATTGAAATGTTTTATAATTATCTAATTTAAAGGATTGAGGCTGTAATTTGAGGGGCTGTAACTTGTTCAGTTCAACTCTAGAGGGCGATGCTCATATCTGTGTCTTATCTGAGGGAGTTGTCTGAAGGTATTTCGGTGGTCATGTGGGCAGCATCAGTGATGGGTTGCTCCCGGTTCGGTCCAGTTCTATAGAACCAGTAGTAAAACTGGCGGGAGGCTCTGCCCACCCACCATAATGTCATCATGGATGATCTGCGCATGCGCAGAAGCTTCTGCGCACACGCTCCTATTGCGAACCAGCAATAAAGGTAAGTAGAACCCACCCTGGACAGCATGACTAAATGCTGAGGCACAGGGGAATGTTGTTACCTTCACACTGAAGTGGTACCTATTTATCTACTCGCATTTGCACATTTTTGAACTACTAGGTGGGCAGGAGTTATGGCAAGTACCAAACGCTGATCCTGTTGCGCAGCGCTTGGGTCTCAAATTCGGCCTGTCACCTTTCCAGATGACAAGTTCAGCATTTTTAACTGCCTCCTTTATATAGCCCCCCCTGCAGCTGTAATGTTACTAGGGCTGAGGTGGAGAGGGGCAAATCCCTCTCATACTAATTCTTAACTCTCCCAAGCTGGAAAAAAAGGATTCTTACTTCACACCACATAAATTTAGCTATTCTAAACAATGGGTGTTGGAATGAGACAAATGGGGTGCTGGGGCAGCCCATAGATTACCCATTGCTAAGATAAAATATCAGAAACTGATAAAAAGCTGAATAATCAATCGGGAAATTTGATTATAATGGTAAATATGTCATTGCAAACAGGTTTCCAGATTGATTAACTTTTACCTGTAGAAACATACATACATACATACATACATACATACCTTGCTGTTTCCATTTGCAGCACTGAAGTAGAACAGTGAACATTTGGAACCAGCACTGTAAGAAACATGTAACAGTCTGTCAGAAATCCCTGATAGATAAGGTCTGTACAACTCTATTATTTGCTAATTTACACTTAATGTTGTGAAAAGTTGCACCATCATACTGGCCTAGGATTCATCTCTTTTCTTCCTGTAATTTTCAGAATTGTAAGGAGATGTGGTTTAATATACTCATAAAGTTTAAGCCAGTGTGGTGTAGTGGTTAAGGTGTTGGACTGGCATTGGGGAACCTAAATTCATAACCACAACTGAATAACTTTGGGCAGGTCATTCTCTCTCCACTCAGCATATTTCACTGGGTTGTTGCTGTTGGGAAAAATGGAAGGAGAGAATGCTATGTGGGCTGCCTTTTGCTCCTGGAAAAAAAGATATACAATAAATCTATGAAACAAATGGATAAATAAATACCAATATATGTATTAGATTAGCAGAGAAATTCATGTGCATTCTGCCCAACAGTATATCTGGTATACATTTTAAGAATAGAACCAGTCATAGAATTTGGCCATGATCAACACATCTTCATTTCATCGAGATTAAAATTTTGTCAAATTCAACTTGTTTATAAAGAATCTTGGGCTTCTCACCAACACACAATATAATTGCGAAACTTAGGATGATTACCAAGGTTCAGGATGAAATAGTTCTCAAGCCCAGTGAAGTCCTGGTTGTAGTCTCTAATGACAGAAGTCGAGAGAGCTGAAAAACTGCCCTGCTTGTTCAATCTGCCTACTTTCCTGTTATCCTCCTGTAATTAGGGAACTTAGTTTAATGTAAAAACAATATAAAACAGGGCGTCTCTGTATCTTCGTACTCAAGTCCTTCAATCCACGGCTGCAGATTGGAGACTGAGTTCGTTATTCTTGGAATATGGTCCTCTGTGGTAATGACTGTATCTCCTTGCCATGCATTTTAGGCTTTAAATTGGGGTGTCTGTGTGTGTTGTATCTTTCATTTGCTTATACTTTTTAAAATAGCATTTGTGACTTCTTATGAGCAGCTCTTACCTAGAACAGTAAATATATATCTTTTTTTACTTAGGACCAAATAATTTTTCAAAGATGCTGATAAGCCATCAGTAAGTTTCCTGAAGGCCGTTGCTGCTGTGTTTTCTTCTTATTCATTTGGATCTCTTAATAAGCTGATTCTAAAAACCACTGAAGTAAAGACAAGGATAGAGAAAGCTCAAACAGGGTTCTTCAAAATGAAAAAGGTATTCTGAAAGTCACGATATAAGCCTAAGACTGAAAATCAGGCTTGTCAGATATTACATCTTTTCTATCCTGCTCTATGGACTAGAGAGTTAGTCTCTGACAGAAAGTCACTTGAACAGACTAGAAGAATTTGAAATGTGGATTGACAGGCAGCTGTTATATATAACTTGAGTTGACAAAATCAGAAATGAGGAGGTGATAAGCCATCTGGGAAAGCCAAGGAAAATCATCAAAACCATAAAAAAAGCGAAAGTTAGAATATTTCGGATATGTGATGTGACACTGGGAAAAATATGGCATACTTCACTTACTGTATTTTTCAGAATATAAGACACTCCGGACTATAAGTCGCACCTACTTTTTTTGGTGAGGAAAACAAGAAAAAGAAATCTGCCTCTACCTCCCAGCAATTTTGCCTTGTTGCAGCAAACAGCAAACAGCCTGGTTTATTTTCATTTTTGTTTTCAGGATAGCTTGATTAGCACAAGAAAAAAAAATCTGCTCCCAGCAATTTATCTCCTTGCAGCAAGCAGCAGAGGCCACACAGCAATAGGCAATGGCAATCTCTGCAGCTTGAAACAACTGAGAGTCAGGAGGCCGATCCAACGGACAATCAACTTGTGCTAATTAGGCTGTGCTGAAGCTGAAATGGACTGTTTCTTCTTGCTGCTTGCTGCAAGGAGGTAAATTGCTGGGAAGCAGAGGCGAAAGGGTGGGGCCAGTGGGTAGGCGAGGCTACATTCGGTATATAAGATGCACCCAAATTTTCACCCCTTTTGGGGGGGGAAAGGTGCATCTTATACTCCGAAAAATACGGTAATCCTCCAGGGAAAGATTGAAGGCAAATGAGGTCCAGGCAGAAGAAGAAGATCATGGCTTCAAAATCTAAGGGACTGGCTTGGACAAAACTCAACAGCACGTTTTCATGTGGTTCTTGATAAAAATAGGATCGCTAACATTATCGCCAATGTCTGATGACAGATATGGCACAAGAAGAAGAAGAAGAAAAGTAATATCAAGATATAATATCTTATAATTAAAAGCAGCTTTCCAGCAATGATTGCATATATAGATAGGCTTGGTCTGATTAAGTTCTATTCCAACACCATTAACCAGTTGTATACAAGTTCTGTAAGTATATTGTGAGATAAAGAATTGGGACAATTCTAATGGTAGAATAAACCCAGACTTCCTCCACTATTCCCTGAGAGCAAAGTATGCAGAAAATGATGAAAAGGATGATGTTAAAAGCCAAGTAACTAAATCTTTAGTGAGAAAAATGGTTGTTGTGCTTCAAACTATTTGTTAGTTTTCAGCTACTGATCTAGTTAAACAAACAACAACCGCTTCCAAAGCTAACTTTGTATATTGCATCATTCTTAGCACTTATCATATTCCTGGAGTTTTCAAGATTGTTGTGGAGCCCCACAAAAATAACAACAAAACGTGAGGGCAAGAATCACATGATATTCAGAAAGACATTGGCATCTTTAAGTCAGTCGGGATAAAAACAAAATCTTGAAAACCCTATGAATAAAATCCCAGGCAAGAATTTAGGGAGTCAATTAAAACAGATTATCCTGGAACAGTTTTCTTCCCATGGCCTCCGTATCTGGCTTGTGTTCTGGCCTCTTCGCACATAAATTTAATTTCTCCTCACAATCTTTCACAAGACCCCTAATGAGTCCTGGAAGATATAATACATGCCTGGATCCATATGTTGACTTTAATAGATTCAGACTGCGCAGTCTACCTGGCTTTTATTAGGCCAACACAACTTGTTCACTGATGAAGCCAAATTCAGTTATGGAAATAAATAGGGCAGATTTAATATCAGAGCGGTGAAACTTCTGAGAATTACTATAGTATTCTGATCTGAAATACTGTCTTTACCACAAAGAAAATAATACAGGTAGTCCTTGTGAGGAAATAACAATTAAATCAAGTGCAGGGAACAAAATAGGAGCAGGATGTAGGAAGTTAGCACCCACCCCTCTCCTAGAAAAATGATATATTTTAGGAGATATTAAAAGGGCAGAATATTTCCCCTAAAAGGGAGGCAGAAACTCAGAAACACCCCCCCCCCCTTTGTCAATGGGCCATTAAGGCCTGGGCCAGTTTATTCTACATAGCAAAGATCTACCTCCTTCAGGCAGAGCCATAATAGGAATCCCAAAGCCCTTTCATTACATCATCACCCAGCAAGGCTCAACCAAGCTTGGGACTCAAAAACACAACCTACAAAGTTATCCCTGCATGGCCCCATGGGAGTCTGACAACCAATCAGAATACAAGCTCAAATACAAGCGAGAGGGGGTATAAAACTCAGGCACTCTCAGCATCTCTTCCCTTTTTTTCTTCCCCCAAGATCTTCAAATGTGATCCTGTCCACCATTAAAACCGACTTTCCAAGCAGCCATGATGTTTCCAGTGTCTTCTTTCCCCACTTGGAACTGAACCCAGAAGGAAATTTCTTCCAACAAGGACTATGCAAACATGAATGGGACTGCCAGGCATTTAAATGCAGCTACATTTAAATCATAAGTGAGACTACGCTGCAACAATGCTGACACTCATTGCCTTCACAATGCATGCATGATTTAAACACCAGGAACTGGTAGCAAGATTCTGGCACATCCTTTTTCCTGCTACAGATTGGCTTAGCTCCATTTTGAAAAAGGTAGGAGGCCAACTAATGTGCTAACTGAACACATGTTTACATTTATTTTGGGAGATTATGTTTGGGGCATTAAGTATAATCTTGAAAAAAAAAATCATTTGGAAATTTTGGAGAAATACACATGACGAATTCAAATTAAGGCTGTTCAGGCCCATTGTCCTTGACAGAATATTGCATCATTAACCAGCAGGAAATTTGCAAAGAGAGTTGTCAGTTTAGGAAGGGAATTACCGTCACCAAAATGAGTGAATTAGAAACAAACTACAACATAAAAACTGTTGGCAGGCCTCTGAAACTGAAGAACATTTATTACTACAACATGAAATTTTTATGCAATACTATCCCAACATTCATATGAAAATATTTTAGGTTATGTTCAAGCATGGGCATAAATACTATAGCTCAGCGATGGTTAACTCTTTTGGTGCCAAGTGCCCAAAGTGCGCATGCGAATGCACCAGTAGTGGGTTTCAATTTTCTTCGCTACCAGTTCACTATGTTTTTGATGACATCCGGGCGGGTGGGCGGAGTTTCATAATGCAGTGCAAGTCCCCCCCTGAGCATGCACAGCAGAGAGCCGAAGACCAGCTGGCTGGCGGGAGGCATGCGTGCATGCACGGTGGAGTTGGGCTGGGGCAATGGCTTGAGTGCCCGCAGAGGGCTCTGCATGCCGCCTGTGGCACGCGTGTCATAGGTTCACTATCACGGCTATAGCCTAAATCCTGTGTGCTAGATTGTCACACCCCCGCACAATCCCAAGATCATTTAAACACACCCAAAGACTTAATGAACATGGAAACCCTCCTTTGCAATTTATCTGCTTGCTTCAAATACCTACCAGGTAAGCTGCAACTTACCTTTGAAACTCCCCAGTGTTTCAAAGTGTTAAAGATACCATTGAGATGAAGGCTCCCACTCCCACCCAAAAATCATGAACATTTAGACCAGAATGTCTACTTACCACGGCAGTAACAAAAGTTCTGTCAGCTGGCTCGTCTGAAATATGGATTTAAAATAAAATAGGAAATTGAGAACACTGAATAAATCAATTGATAGCTAAGCAGGATCCATTTTTAATGGATTCCCATTTCAAGTTTCCAGACTCCATTATAATGCCATTTCATTTATTTTTCAGGCTTCCTCTTATCCTAACTCAAAGATAGAAGGCATCCAGTTAGCTTCCCAAGTACGGAAGTACAGGTTTTGCAATGTAATGCTGGCTGGAGAATTCTGGGAGTTGAAGTCCACATGTCTTTTAAGTTGCCAAGGTTGAGAGACACTGGTCTAGATAGCAGAGACATTTGGGCAGTTCTTTTGACTAATTGCAACTGCTTTTTTTGTTGGGGCAAAAAATTGAATACATTCTTTGTTGGGGGTAGGGGAAGGTAGAAGTTAACAGGGAAAAAATGAATGCAAAACTTGTATTTTTATGCTTGGGAAGCTAAACGAATACCAGGATAAGAGGAACAAGGAAGTCTGTAAAATAAATGAAATGGCATCCTCAAGGAATCTAGAAACTGATGGTAGGAATCTATTTTAAAAAATGGATCCTGCTTAGATATCAATTGATCTATTCAGTGTTCTCAATTTCTTAATTTTTAATTTCAGAAGGTTCAGTTGACAGAACTTGTGTTACTGCAAGTAGCAGCAACTCTTTTTGTGATGTTTTCTGGTCATGTACCTTTCCTGTTATTTGGAGCATGGCTGGAAAATACATAATATGGCAATTTCTATTTCTATAATACACCGCTGTAGAAGGAACTGGATAGCACCGAAACATGCTTACCTCGGTGGCTCACTTAAGCTGTACTGGAATAATAATAGGGACATCCAGCATATATTTCTGGGACCAAGACCATTTCTGTCTTGGTATATTTTGCAACTAGCTGGAATGGCAAGAGAGTAAGGAACATAAACATTTCCCCCTAATCTAGGAAAAAGGTCTGTAATGGTAGGAATTATAACACAATATTAACAGGTTTGAGAAAGCTGCTGTAAACCAATAGGAGTTCTAATGTCTGGCTTATCTAGATAGTCAGAGACGATCAAAATAATGTGTGTGAGTGAATGTCTCTAGTCTTTTTTATTTTGTGAAGATCCAAAGTTGTGTAGGAACTCTGCAATAAGTGATTCGTTCATGTTGTGCAAGTATTTCTTCTTCTGTTTGGCAATCATTTGCAAAACTCTTACCTACAGTTTAAGAAAGCCAGTTTGGTATAGTAGGTAGGGTTAGAAGTCAGGAGCCTGTGAGGTCTAGTCCTGCCTTAGGCACAAAGCCATTTGGGTCACCCAGGAAGGGAACAATGGCAAATGTCATCTGAAACACCTTGCTAAGAAAAGTGGAGGGACTTCTCCTGGCAGTCTCTGAGAATCGGACATGACTGAACACAAGGGGAGGAAAAAACCCTACAATTTAAGGAACTGTAGTTGAAGGAACTACAGGAGGAGTATCATAGGGATATTGTTATTAAAAAGAATCAATGTACCCATTGTATTCTGGAATGTATCCCTGATAAATCATTTCAGCAAAGCTAGTTAAGATGTCTTCTGGTTCTATTGAAATTAAAGTCAATGGAAAGAGAAAATAGATTATATATGCATACAGGTAATCCTCTACTTACAACCATTTGTTTAGTGGCTGTTTGAAGTTACAATGGCGGTGAAAAAAGGGACTTCTGCCCATTTTCACACTTATGACTGGAGCAGCATTCACATGATAATGTGATTAAAATTCAGATGCTTGACAACTGGAATGTATTTATGACAGTTGCAGTATGCCAGGTTCATGCGATCACATTTTGCAACCCTGTAACAAGCAAAGTGAATGGGGAAGCCAGATTCACTTAACAATTGTGCTACTAACAACTGTAGTGATTCACTTAACAACTATGGCAGGAAAGGTCAGAACACTGGGCAAAATTCACTTAACTGTCTTGCTTAGCAAGATAGGGAAATGGAAATTTTGAGCTCAGTTGTGGTCGTAAGTCAAGGACTACCTATATAATTGCATACCTAGGGGCACACATCCCAGAATGTTGGCCACCCATCTTTTTCTACTTTCTTCATAAGAAATCTTGCTGCACAACAAAGCAGCTACTGTTTCAAATACACAGAATGCAACAACAAATGTCCCAATGTTTAAAGCAAACAATTATAGTCATCTTCATATAAAGCAGGTGGGAGACTTTTCAGAAGTATGTACTGAAGGTGTGAGGCTGCGTTCTTTGGTGTAAAAATAGTGACAGGTATAAAAAACATGTTCTCTACTAAAACATTTACAACACTTTAACAGCAGTAGACCATACCTATTATATTGCTTTTTGAGAAACTTTAATGTTCCAAGAAGCTTAACAAGACAATATGTCAAAGGTGGGTAACGTGGGGTCCTTTGGATGTTGTTAAACCAGAAGTTTGGAAGTCTGGCAAATTAAATTATACCTACTGATTTTAAAAATATTTTTTAAAAAAAATCTCAAAAGAGTTTGAAGTAGTTATAAAAGTATAAGACAAAGTCACAGGAATGCGTTCTGACCTAGGCTTCCTTAGAAATTAAACTGCACAAACTTAGTCCCGGCAAACCTCTTTAATTCATATGGCTGTAAATTACTTTCATTTACAGTCCGCAAGGCTTGATAAAGTCTTTCAGAGGAAGGTTATCAACACCCACCTATCTCACGTGGAACGCTGCCAAAGAGTTAATTTCCAGATGCTGGGCAAGGCCGAACTTGGCACAGAGTCACAAACAGAATTTTCAAATCTTGAATCGGCCAGATGAATTAATTGCTTCCTGCAAAAGCTCATGTCCCATTCGCTTCTCTTTTATGTCTTATGGGAGGGGCCAATCAACTCCAAGCCTTACTCCCAAGTCGACCCTATTTCCTTAATTGTTCCTGTCTCCTGGCAGCTCTGACTTTGCACACACTGGGAACAGGCTTACGCTGTTCTTCTGCCTCGCTCATGTCAGACTCCGGAGGCAAC
The DNA here is from genome assembly GCA_012654045.1 of Ptyas mucosa. NCBI lineage: Eukaryota > Metazoa > Chordata > Lepidosauria > Squamata > Colubridae > Ptyas > Ptyas mucosa. The sequence goes on from WNWU01000021.1 coordinate 1,273,150, forward strand.
AAAGAACTACCAGATGGCCTTGGCCCCCTCTACCTCCGACTAAGAGCCATCATCCGAGCCTTCCCCAGACTCCAGGACTCGCCCACATTCCTCCCCAACCTCCTCACTGTCCGAATCTGCTGCCAGATCTGCTGGCCGCTGGCGGGCCACAAGAGAATGGTGGTTCACTAAGATATTGGGCATTAGTTCCTCATTCCTGCCGTAGGTGAGAAGAGAACTGACTTAATTCTTACAGGAAAAACTTTGGAACTTTACTATGTATGTTGTCAGCAGCAAGACACTTGTTTGCACAAAAATTGAAGGACACTTTGATTCCTACCATGGAAGAATGGTTGCAGTTGATGGAATTGGCTGGAATGGCAAAATTGACTATTTCAATCAAAGAAAAGAATACAAGTACTTTTGTTTCCACAGAGACGGCTTCTGAACTTTGTGCTTGAAGTGGAAAAGAATGAAACTTTGATCTTGGGTTTTACCGATTAGGTTGATAGATCTTTATAGAAATGGCTTGTTCATATTATTATGAAAAAACAAAAAGTTGTGATGTTAATGCCTTTTACTGCAACAGTCAGAAGTTTAAAAAAAAATCCTACCCTTCCTCACTTCTCTTCCCCCTCTTCATCCCCATCGTTCTTCTATTTACTTTTGTATTTTGTATCTTATTTTATTTTATAACTCAATAAAAACGTTAAGCTGGAATTCAGGAAAAACTGAATTGCTATGTGATTACTGCACACTAAATTCCCATGTCATGTGGATTAGTTAGATATGCAGAAAACATTGTTCATCCAATGAATGCACATCCCACAATGTATCAATAGCAGTTGTCGAGCGTCAAGCAACTCTCGACACCACGCTGTCCTGGCAGAACAACATCATGGACAGACTACACAGATGAGGGGTGGGGGGAAGGGTGACCATGGGCATGGGTGACGGTATTGGGGTTAGGGTCCACGGATAGGACTTACTCATCACTGGTGCTGGGCATAGAGGGATCCTGTGGGGATCGAGAACAGTAGACATCGCGGAGTCGATGAGAAACGGCAACATCATATTCCTGCGACCAGGCTGATCTTGGCGGCGGTAGATACAAACTAGAACGCCCTCCAGCTGGACATGATTATGGAGATACACCCAACCAGGAAAGAAAGGGCAAACCGATAAAAAGGCGCTGAGTAGTGGATGCGCTCAGCACCGACTTTAGATGCATTAGCGATCCGGCGTCGAGTAGGAGCTGTCGTGTAGCAGGAAAATAAACCAGGATTGATTCATTGAGCTCAGGCTGTCTGTATTCCCTGTGATTCTGTACGGCAGCCTAGCGGAGCCAAGAGCAATACTGTAATTTGCTAACTGAATGTTATGTATCTGGTAGCTGTAGTCACCATTTCATGCTTTCATCATGTCACTGATCTCTATATTGTTTGTGGTGTTTAAGATAATAGTTTCTTTTCTACCCCGTTTCCCCCAAAATAAGACATCCCCTGATAATATGCCCAATTGGGCTTTTGAGCACATGGCAATAAGGCTGAGCGCTTATTTCAGGGTTCAAAAAATATATAAGACAGGGTCTTATTTTCAGGAAAACACAGTAATCATATCAGCCAAGAATTTGTGTCCTTTTAAAAACCAAATCAGAGACTTCCTGAGTTTGAAATAAAAACCCAGGAGGCTGTTGAACCTAATGCTAAACATTTTTGCAGACTTTTTTTTCTCCTTTAACAAGGAAATAGCAGGAAGTAGATAAAAAAGAACAGAATGACTGAAAGGTTTTACTAAGGGAAAAACCCATGTTGCTTTCTGCTTACCTCCTAAAAGTGGGGTGAGAGAACATCACAAATCTGGCTTAAGTGTGTTCGGTGCCTTTCCAACATTGGCACCCTCCAGAAGAAAGGAACTTATCCAGCTTTAGAGATGTTCAAATTGCAGCTCTCACTGGTTGTAGGAAGGAGAATTAATGGCCCAATATGAACAAAACTGCCCAACATTTCTTTGTTCTTGCTGGTTGGGAAATTCCATACATCTTAAAACTTGGCCCAAGTTTGAAAAATACTTTTTTTAAACAGTCAGATCTATTTTCATTATTGCATATGGTCCATCAGTTAACCCCACCTCAATACTCAATTTGCTAGCCTAAGACAACCTGAGTGCTGCCAAATGGTAGGGCGAGTTCCTGTCATTCAGTCCAGCTCCTGCTGATCTACCGTTTTCCCGAAAATAAGATCCTTATTTTTTTGAACCCTGAAATAAGCACTTGGCCTTATTGCCATGAGTTCAAAAGCCCGATTGGGCTTATTATCAGGGGATGTCTTATTTTGGGGGAAACAGGGTAGAAGTACATAATTTGGCCCTAGTCTCTCCCCTCTATATTGGTATTATTATTCTGAAAGAAATTGGAACTTTCTCATAGCTCCATTAGCTACTTTCTCATTCAAATATGTATTTATTGCTTTCAAGTCCCTACTTTGCATTTCCACAAAGCATAGAAGGACCGAAAGATTTTTTTCCTGCTACAGAAATGCTTCTCTTGCTCCAGGAGATTCTCCAGCCATTCTTTGTGGTTTGTTATTCATCAACTGAATCAGATCTCCACAGCTCTTCCTTGTTTTAAACACATGATCCATTTTTACAGAGAAGTTAAGTCTTATGACCAACATTTGCTTATATGTCAACAAATCAGTGTTGGCTCTTAGTGACTACAGATACTTTAGACCTTTTCTAGTTTGATAAGTGTCCAACCTGACCCTTCAGGTCTTCCAACAGTCTACAGTAAACTATTTTAAGTAAACATTTTCATCATGATGAAAAGGAACTGTTACACAATATGTTGTCACAAACATTAAATGGATGAGATTGAATAGAATATAATAACAGAGTTGGAAGGGACCTTGGAGGTCGTCTAGTCCAACCCCCTGCTTAGGCAGAAAACCCTACACCACTTCAGACAAATGGTTATCCAACAACTTCTTAAAAACTTCCAGTGTTGGAGCATTCACAACTTCTGGAGGCAAGATGTTCCACTGATTAATTGTTCTAATTGTCAGGAAATTTCTCCTTAATTCCAAGTTGCTTCTCTCCTTGATTACAGCTTCCACCCATTGCTTCTTGTCCTGCCCTCAGGTGCTTCGGAGAATAGGTTGACTCCCTCTTTTTTATTGATCTTGAAGATGATCTCTAAGATTTTGTTTTTAAGTGAAACTGATGAAGTATGCTTTCAGAACAATTCCATCTGACAAGGGCAAGATGTTCTTAGTTATGGGGAAAGAATTTCAATAACATTTCAAAAACCTTCAAAACAACCTGCGGCAATCTAGACCTGTTTAAAGCAATGCTAAAATGTTCTACATTTATAGAATAAGAAGAGAAGCACTTCGTGCTGCACACTTTACACTGGGTTGAGTATCCTTTTTTTTAGACCCATACTTGATTTAAACAAATGCAAAGTTAGTCGGTAAACATTTTAGGTGTTACTCTCTTCCTGTCCCCTAATGGATTATTTATAAAGCAGAAATAATGTAACATAATGCCTTTGCCAAAGCACTCTAAATGGAATAAATCTAGACATAGTTTTTTTAATGTACTTTCTATCAAGGCTTTGTTTTTCATAACACTGCAAATTCAACAGCTGTAAAAACTGTCACCAAAGAGGAATAAAGAGAGAAGGGACAAAATGCAACTCCAAGCACAAAAGGAAGTCCTTTCTCCATAATCAATAATTATCCTCAACTGAGCTTATTTTTCATGAGTAAATGGGAATAGGAGATCTCATGCAGGACCTAGTGAATGGGAGGGGAGGCAGCTGCTTCCCTCCCTCCAATTCACTAAGTCCACCTCTCTGCATGAAATCTCCTTTCTTTCCACAGTCTACCTTTTTTTATTGCCAATGTGCCTCCTGGAATCCATGTTCATCTTTAATCTGCATCAAATTCCCAAACGAAGCAGATCAAACAGCAAATCGTAATTAAACTTGTTTGAATTTAATCTGCATAACTGACTGCTTCGCAATGTTAGTTATACTTGAACTTCTTGATCCATCATAACATTTCACATAGTTAAACCTCAATATAAAAGACTTTAGTATACTGCCAATATAATATACTGTCAAATGACAGTGAACTTGAGTCATATGATGAGTTATGTTTAACAAGGGCTTGCAAAAGGAAAACCTGAATTGCAAGAAGAGAACTATAGACCTCTTAAAGCCTTTTCCAGTTTACATTCAGTAACGTATTTAACACACATGCTATATTCCACTTAATGAAAGACCACAAAAGCAACAGAATGTTCTAAAATCAAGGCAGCTATGAGTCTTTTGCCTATAATAATGATTTTAATTGTACTAGTAGGTTTAATGATCGATATTCTCACATAGGGTTCTTGATAAATGTTCCTTTAAGTTAGTGTCAATTCTTAGCAACCACAGAAATAAGGTTTTTTTCCAACCCGATTCTTCCAATTTTTCAGCAGTGCACTCATCACTCCTCTGAGTCTATCTACCTTGCTACCATCATCATCTTCTCTTCCCTTTCATCTTGATCACTAGGGCCATCATTACAGACTCAATCCTTTAATTACTTCCATTAAAAGACTAATCTCTAAAAGCAAGTTTAAAATCCTTTTCTTCAAACTCTATTGTAATTCTAATTTAGTACATTTAATTCAAATTGCTTTTGTTAAGACATATAAGGTGATTTAAAATGAACTCTAATCAGATTTCTGCTTAAGTATGAAACCTCTTGCTTCAGTATCTGATCTTATATACATACTGTAGCTGCATTTCTTAAATTCAAAATTTTAAGGTAGCAACTATTGTTCACAAATGATTCTTTAAAAGAAAGAATCTAAAAATATTTTCTTGATAAAATGAATCCAGCATGCTGGCTGGGGAATTCAGGAAATTGAAACCCACTCATTTTAAAATTGTCAACTTTGAAAAGCACCATATACTGTCTTTATAACATGCAATATAACCAACTCTCTAAACAGGAGTTGGCAGCTAATCACCCTTGTACTGGAGACAGTCTTAATAACTTGTATTTGTCCCCCTAACATTATGAAGTTGAAATGCAGAGATACAGAAGCAAAATGGGCTTTTATTTCAAACGTTTGATGTTGTTTTTGGTGTTTGAAGTGATGTTTCGGAGCTAGAATGGTAGACATTTCTCATTCCCACTGTAAGTCGTCTCTTTCACACCCAAACCGGATTAAATTTCAGGCCATTTTTCATAGTTGTTTTTTTAAAATCACCTGCTGTACAGAATAACTTTATCTTTTTGAATCTGTAATAAAATCCACTAATTCTTCACCTTCAATATGAATACAGAAGACAATTGGAATAGTTAAATACTGAAACTGGAATGGCCTTTGTCCAAATGGCAAGTTCGCAAGCCTTCTTTTCGTGGTCCTAAAAGATGAACATTATTACTGGACAAAGTCTACCATTAAAAATAAACTATTGCATTATGGAATGTGGTCAGTTACCATTGGGCTTCCCAAATGTATGCTAAACCTTTGAAACAGAATAGAGAGAAATAAATATTTAGGCAATTCACATGGCCTCAAAAGTCCCCTGAGATTAACAGGAATATGTGAACGTCCCTTGGAATTGAAAGTAAGAAATACTTTTTTTCTTTTTTGAATCGAAAGTAAGAAATACTTGCTGAAATCCACCTTTTTTTCTTTTTACAAAGTACCAGCAACCATTTTTCATTATCATTAAATCTGGAACTATTCACAGTAGACCATAGCCAGCACAATGGAGTAAGCTGAATGTGGAACAGCACATTATTACTTTTCAATCATTCCTGATTTAGGAACAAGGAAGAGAGAGTTATTTTTCATGAACAGAGCGTCAGTTTGTTTCAAGCTTTGGAAATATCCGGTATGCCTTTCTTTCTTTCAGGCTTCAGGTTTAATGCCACTATTAAAAATTGCAAATATACATTTAAAGAGTTTTTTAAAACACTGCAGTACCAGCAGTGCACCAGTCTTAACAGCAAAAAGAAAAATATTACCATTTGCCAAAAATATGCACACGCCGAAACACTGGTGATCTTTTTTTTTAACGATGTCTCTTTATAACGATTTAATGCTAGTACCATTTTTCTTGATACTGCACACTTTGGCAAACTCACAATTCTGAAGGGAATATTTATAATGGTTTTTCAGTTTGGTGTACAAAGAAACTGTTTTCCCCGAGTACGTGAAAGGCAGGAGCTTCTCATTGAGAAGAATCTGAACCTTATACTCGTCTTTAGGAGACCTAGCTTGATCACAATGATAAAGCACAAATAACAAGTTGGCGGCATAAGGGACGATACGACCGCTACGGAACTTGCGTTTCGACTGACTGCGATAGTTGCTGGCATTAAGAGGCACTTTGTCTTTAAAATAGCCCATGAGTGAGAGAAGTGGCTGAAGAGTCTCTGCATGTCCAAATTGGATGATCACCGGCGAAGAAATAGGTTTTGACCTGGAAAGTTAAAAAGTCAAGAAAGAAATGATTACTCAAATTTATCCAAGTTCAGATGAATAGGAAACTACTGTTTTGTTACTACGGTAGGTGCTGTAGTCAAATCTGCTATGTAGTAGAAAACCTAGATTTAATTGTAGTGATTTGAAGCTAAGAGGATCAATTCAGTTGGAAAAAGTCATGCTTTGATCAAATAACACATTCAAATAATGGCCAGTTCCTCAAAATAGGACTCATTTTTAAAACCCTACTCCAAGTACCTCAAAAAAACGACAGAGTCTCTGGCAGATTACAGATGCCAGTTTCCTGACATGTTTGCAACTAACCTAAGTAGGCTAGGCCGAGAGGGAGTGACTGGCCCAAGTCACCCATCCTGCTTTCAGGCCTAAAGGAAGCCTAGAATTCAGTATCCTGTTTTTTTGCCCAGCATCTTAACCAATACACCAAACCGAGACTCTATATATTTATGTAATCTGAACGATGGTCCTTAGCCAGGAATTCTGGGAGTTGAAGTCCACAAGTCATAAAGGGGCTGTTGTTCCCCACCTCTGCTCTAAAGGGTTGATTTTTTTGTCTGCAGATACAGCTTGTCCTTACTTTAAGAAATGCCTAAAGCATTTCTTTTCATCCATTTATTTATTTATAGGACTTATGTGGCTGCCTATCTCATATAATTACTAGGCTGCTCACAGCAATCCATAAAAACAAAGTATCCTCCCTGCTAGGGTATCCTAAAATATTCTTGTCTATGACTTCCTTTTGCGTATTTCTAATTTCCCTTGTTCCATTAAATTACTGCACCCAGTCTCCCTTGCTTCACCGCAAAATGCCTCTTTGAATACGCACATGAGAGCAAACATAGTTTTCCTTTAAATGCTTTTCAATATGCACTTTTTCTAGGGGGTCTGCCACATTTAGTTAAGCTGAAAATGCATTTGCTAGCCCTTTTGTTAGATTATAAATAAGCTATTCATGCAAACTTTGGGATTTTGTGAATCACTACTTTAACGGTACAAAGCAGATGATGTTTCAAAGCCTGAATACTGTAAAGCATTACAGAGATAGTACAGTATAAAATACCGTAGGTACATAAATTCCAATCTGTAGTTCATTGCTATAAAAACCTATCAGCTGAGCCCATTTCTACATTCTGGGAGAGTTTCCAGGCATATGGATAAGCCACATCTAAAATGATTTTTTTAAAACAGCCTAATGTGATATGTGCATTAGTAGTTCGTTTAAAACTTTGAATACACTAACAATATGGATTAGTGCACAGATTACTGAGATCTGGAGTGGATTACAACTCAGAAACCGGCCTTAATCCTTCCTATCCTGGTACTCTTTAAATGTGGTAGACTATGACTCTCTCTATCCAACCAAGCAGTCAAAGCCCATACAGACTGCAAGATGATGGGATCTGAAGGGTAGGGAAGTCTGGCTAGATACGTTATCAAGACTAGAAGTCGCAGCTTACTGTTCCGACACCAACCAGATGTTAACCCAGGAAGCCCTTGTTTTTGGACCCTGTATTATTTGAGATTGATACGATCAATTATCCAATTCAGATGATACATTCAAACAAATTACTTCTGGTCTGTGGAGTCCTTGATGCTCTCTGACCTTGATTGTTTGTTTAGAGTTGTTTCATTTCTGACTAGGTAACATCCTCAGTGCTAGTAATCAAACCCCACAGTCAGTCAATGTTACCTAGTTGAGTAATGAAACATCTGCAAGCAAATGTCTATGGAGATTCTCAATCATCCAGGTCTTGGTTGTTCCAAAGATGCTTTTGTTTTTTTCAAGAGGCAAATGGACTTTCTGGTTGCCATCTATCTCAAAATTGAACAATCCTCTCTCAATAGAGGGGGAGGGATACGACATCATCTATCTCCAGTCTACAACACAGTCCTTTCAGGGTTTCCAAGAAGGTTCCACACCCATTTGCACTACTCAGGTGACCCTGAGGACACAGATAAACCTCCAAATGGTCACAATCGGGGTGGGTTCTAAATTTTTTACTACCGATTTTGTGGGCGTAGCTTATTTTGTGGGCGTGGCTTAGTGGGGGTAATGTGACTGGGTGGGCGGGGTCAACTTTTTTTGAAAACTTTTAAAACCATTTTTTCTACAACCTTATGAGGTTGCAAAAAAATGCTTTGAAAAGCCTCTGACGATCCCAACTGAGCCGCGGGATCAGCAGAGGCTTTTTTTTTACTTTTAAAAGCATTTTTTCTGCCAAAGAGGTTGTAGAAAAAATGCTTTTTAAAGTAAAAAAAAAAGCCTCTGATGAGGTGGGCAGGGTAAGCAAGCAGCAGCCAGGCCAGGGACCAGTTTGGGGGCATGGCCAGCCAGTGTTATTACCGGTTCTCGGAACTACTACAAATTTTTACTACCGGTTCTTGCGAACCGGTGCAAACCAGAAGCAACCCACCACTGGTCTCAATGACTCTCTATAAGAATGCAAATGACCAGTTGTCTGCAAGGAGTATAAATCCTTCCATTCCCCACCATCAGTCAAACTGGAGAAGCTTCTTGGATGAGAAGTGAAACATCTTCAAAGAAAAACCAGAAAGTCCAGTTGACTCTTGGGGGGAAAAAGCATCTTTGGAATCTGTAAGCAAACAACCAGGCTTAGAGAACACTAAGGACTCCATAGTTCAACCCAATACCACATATATTCTATTTCTGGTTTGTTTAGCTGCACATATTACTGGGAAAATTCAAATGGGAGTAAAGAGGATGTTTTCACAAGCCTGCAGATTTGCCATTCTGAGCTAACAAGTCCATAGTTTAAAATGATCAAAGGAATGCTTTTAGTTATATGGGCTGGTCTAGAATATCATGTAAAAGGCAACAAAGTTCAGTTAATTGTTTGATTACCATATCTGTAATATATTGCTTTACTATCTCATTACACAGCATTACTGATATACTTATTTTAATATAAAATCAAGCTAGCACAATTAGTCAAGAGATATATTTCTGAAAGGGAAGGAAGGGTAAGAAACTTACCATGATTGCTCTAAGCCATAATGAAATTTATTAGTTTTGGCTTAACACGCTATGTGAATGAGCAAACTGTACTTTATGTAATAATCAATGACTAAACAAATATAGTATGGAACAATTTTGTACTCAGCCAAATTCATTTACAAGTTTTTGTAATTCAACCAATATTAGAGTCTTTAATCAGGATGCATTTAGTCCTGGCTTATTTCCTTCACTGAAAACATAGTTCCTCACAACTCTAATATTAAATTCTCATAATACCCATGACTATTGGGATTTGGGATTTACTAAAATATTAACCAGTTCTATGCAGCAGAGATACAATTAAGTAGTTTCCTAAAGTAATATAAATGAGCACTGATTCTTGAACAAATGATCAGAAACAGATATAAGTTACCCTAGAAAGACAGATTTCTGTAATACCTTTCTGTGTACTAAGCTTTCAATACAAATACAATTATGTTCTTTTTATTTTATTAAGGCAAAGGGTTATGTTTGACAATCCTGTTTGCACCATAACAACATATGGGTCCCACCCACATAGATCAACAAACCTTGATTGCTATTCAAAAAAAATGTCTTTCTCAACTCTTGACAAGAATTTTCTCTGGAAAACATTCACTTGCCCAAAAGCATATTAAGCAAAAGTATCTAATCAACCAACCAACACAAAGTTTTAACTTTAACTCCAACTCCAACTTTAACTTAAACTCCAACTTTAACTTTCTTTGACCTGCACTTAAGGACAACTGGCAACTCATATGGATAGAAGGAGTTGCTTCTAGAGAACCAAAATCTGACCTTGAGGGAAAGAAAATTGGCAACCTGGATAGAAATATCCAATTTGAGCTAACAAACTGATGTTTTTCTAATGATTAGATTGGACCTCTTTGGTGTGTGAAACCTGCAAAGCTGCTAGGAATAAGAATTGTCTAGAACTGTTTTTTGTTCTACTCTTTTTTTTTAGGCAATTTGCCATTTTGATATTTTTAAATTACTCTATGTATGTAAATGGTAACTGGTCAACAAGAATGAGTTTTTCTTCAAAATTATAAATCAGAAGATCATAAGCTTCCCCAATCTGCTGCCAAAGCCTTGGGTGTAATCTCTAGAAGTCCTACAATAGGTTATTGTACTGTTCAACTTACTGTTGAACTGTAAGTTTCAATGTGACAAATAATAAAAATTAATTATTCCTTATTTCCTTACAATATTGTTATCTTCCTTTGGCTCCAATGAAATGCAGAAAATATATCTACATGGAAAGTAACTATTTTTATTTATTGTTTGTATCCTGCCTTTATTTTTTTAAACAAATAATTCAATGCAGTGAACATATTCAACACATTCCTCCTATTTTTCCCACAAGAACCCTGTGAGGTAGGTTAGCTGGGCTGAGAGTGTTTTACTAATTCAAGGTGACTCAGTTAGCTTTCAGGTGACATTAAAACTCACTGTCTCTTAGCTTTCTAGCCTTAACCACTTTATTAACCACTATATTAAATTCAATTTAACAAACCACTATATTAAATTCATATAAACTAAATTAAATCCAATTTAGTTTTTGTCTTGCCTCTATCTTCTGTTTTAAGTATGGCCCTCATGAAAAAAACTTGCACGTAATCAAAAGCACAAACGGGGATGTTACTGAAGGCCACTGTTCTGTTGTCATTATTAATGTTTTGGGACAATAGATATATTTTCTGCATTCCATTGTAGAAAGGTCCTCTCTCATTTGGAAACTGGAGGAAATAAAGAGAGAAAATTCTCCTTCCCCAGGATTAACATTTTAAGTGAAAGGCTCCAGTGTTTCCTTTAACCAAGTTTACCAAGCACAGATGGTTTTGGAGCATAAAAATAAAGCCTCTATATTTCAAGAAAAGCAATAAAGGAAACATGTAAGATACAGGTTAAGTACACATAGTCTGTAGTAAGGTTGAATCTGCATATGAAAGCCAGAAATCATTAACCTGTTAACAGGATGAGCAAAGAAATAAAGAATTACAAGGGCAGAAAATGGGAGCGAAGACTATTGAAGTGTCTACCCCACCAAATTTATCTTAACTAGTTCTAGTTCCAATAAAGGAGACTATTTGTGGCTCAGGGTTGAACTGAGATGTCCTTGGTGCTCCGTGAACTTGGTTGTTGGTTTTTTTGCAGGCATTTCATTACCCAAACTAGGTAACACCATCAGTGCTAGACATTGTTGGTTCTACTTATCCCAAGACTTTTTGGACCCATCCTGAATCTCAGATATAATGGGCAAAAATACACTCCCACATTCTTTTGCTGTGTTTAGGATTTTCCAGCTCAACCATCTAATTGGAGACAACAAAACTTCTAACTTCTCCGTATTAGTCTCACCCTCATCTCTTGTGGGAAGAGAATGATGGTTTTAATAGTAGAATACTTACAGACCACCCAGCTCACCCAGTGCCCCCTAATCTGCTAGAGTTTTACAGACAGTTCTCAGTTTACAACCATAATTGAGCCCAAATTTTTTGATGCTAAGTGAGATAATTAAGTGAATTCTACTCCATTGTATGATCTTTCTTACCATAGTTGTTAAATGAATCACTGCAGTTGTTAAGTCAGTAATACGACTATAACGTGAATCTGGCTTCCTGGCCCCCAAAGTCTCTCTGACTTTGCTTGTCAGAGAGTCATAAAACTCACATGACCCTGGGACACTGTAACCGTCATAAATATGAACTAGTTCTCAATCATCCAAATTTTGCTTATGTGACCATGGGGATGCTGCAACAGCCGTTAAATGTGAAAAATGGGCATATGTCATTTTTTTTCAGGGCCACTGTAACTTCCAACGTTCACTAAATGAACCTGTACTTGTTTTATATAATTGTTTTAAGAAAATAAGTATAAGTACAATAAGTAAAACCTCTTTTCTCTCTGCAATCACCACTAACTATCAATTTAAAGATCTCTTGGGTTACAATATGGAGCAGGGATGGGGAAGAGCTGAGGTGCGCAGTGGTTAGGGTGCAGTACTGCAGCTACTTCAGCTGACTGCTAGTTCAGCAGATCAGCGGATCAAATCTCACCGGCTCAAGGTTCACTCAGCCTTCCATCTTTCCAAGGTGGGTAAAAGGAGGACCCAGATTGTTGGGGGCAATATGCTATTTAGTATACTGTCTTTGGTGTAAGCCGCCCAGAGTCCTCGGAGAGTGGGCGGCATAGAAATATTAATAATCAAATAAATAAATAAAAATAAACTATGGCCCTTTTTTGACTTGTGGACTTCAACTCCCAGAATTCCTGAGCCAGTATTTCAATCATCTGGTTCAGTTTCCATTCTGTATAAATGCAGTTCATTTGGACACCAAAATCATCCATGTTGTTCCTGCCAAATAGATGGAGGGATTCCAATCCAGTATAAAAAATGCCTCATTAGTTCTGCAGGTAAATGTGACCATGCTTCAGCAATTATTTCTTACAATATTTTACTTATTTGTTAAATTTATATCCTGCCTTTTCTCCAGGAGTTCAAAGTAGCTTACAAGAGGATCTCTCTTCCTTTAATCCCTACAACATCAAGCAGACATGATGAGGAAGATTAGGCTAAGTGACTAATTAATGACCAAGGCTTCCTGGCACAATATCTTTCTTTTTTTTAAATTTGATTTATATGCCGCCCTTCTCCAGAGACTCAGGGCGGCTTACAATGCGATAAGCAATACCTTAAATTCTACACCACTTTACGAAATACTTTTTCAGTAAAATCAAACAAATTAACCTCTCTTAATTTTTTAATAGATGCATTTACTATCATATCTTACAAGAAGTTTATCTTCTAAGGATACTATACTTCCGTGCCCGAAGCATTGAAGCATTATTGCCCAGGGTCTGCCCAGTTGGGGTTCTTTTCATGTCCCGTATGTTACTGCAAAGTGATACCCTTCTATCTACTTGAGGTTGCCTGCTTTCAAACCGCTGAGTCGGCAGGAGCTGAAGTGAGTGATGGAGCTCACTCCACCATGGGGCAGCCACTGGGCCACAAACACGAGCTTGCTGATCATCTGACCGGTGTCATAATCATCTGAGCCACTGGGCTCCGGCATCTGCTAGGATGATCAGATACAATAGGGCACAGGGGATCTAGATCCTAAATCAATGCTTAGGTGAGTTTTTGTAAGTAAAGCTCCCTTTGTCCCCTACTCTAAATACATTTGAAATAGTCTCTGTAGTTAAACATCAGCCTCCTTTGGAATAAGAATTCACTCCCTTCGGCTTAGGTTGCAAAGTGTCCTTGCTCATCAAAGAAGGAAAGACCAAAAGGATGTTGAATTTTACTCCTACTCTCTGTAATTGAAATATTGTTTGATTTATAATTGAATAGGGTTAGGGTTAAAGTCATCTTCTTTTTTATGCACTCTGTATTTGCCAACTACTTGGCTGCTCTCTGTTAGGGGATATCCCTGCCATAGTCTCAGCAAAATTGATTTTGAGCATTTTCTCAATGGGATGCTATTCAAACAGCAGAAAAGCAACATTAGCCTTGAACTTTTAGTTCTTTCTTAATCTTCTAGGTGTGGCTTTATCACTATCTTGACTCTGTAAGTTACACATTCTAAGTCACTCAACCCAACTATGCTTTATCCTACTTTATATATATATATAAAAAGGTCCAAATTACCTAATCCTTTCCTATGTCAGGCTTATATTTGTTCAGAAATATAAAGAAGAAATGGACACATTGAATTACATAACCTAAGGCAGCATTTTGAAAATATATGCTAACATCTTGTGTTTACACTGCCATCAAGTGTAAGGAGATAGAACACCATGTGTTGAAAGCAGAGTGGATAAAAATAGATTTTAAAAAAAACTAATTAAAACAATCGGATTTTTAAAAAAAATTTAAATCAGTTTTTTTTTATTTTTATCAAATTTATTTTAATAAAATGCTTTTGGAGTAAAAATGTATCTAAATGTAGTTTTCTATTTAAGATACATTAATAATTTACGGTTGTTTATTCAGCATGAAATGGAGCTTAGTTATGTAGCATGGGGTTGTATATGCTGCAATATTTACATTTTTGGTAAACTCATTCAATGAATCCAAACTCTGCAAGCTGAGATAACATGCACTTCATTGATCCATTCACACAATTTCGCAGTAACTGTGAGATAAATCATAAAACAAAGTTCAGGAATATTCCTTTATCCCATTGTTTTGCAAATCTATATACACTACAAACTGTATGATTGAAGAGAAATGCATCTGTACCAGCAGGCTCTAAGTGTGAAGAGGAAGGGCAAGCAGTAAAAATGAAAGTGAAACCTTCTAAGCAGCTTATAAATATAATATGAAAGAGCACCTGTCATTTCACATCCATCATGGCAGCGCCTATTAGCGGCATCCACTCACCTGCTGCCTGCCATGTCCCTCACCTTGTTGTGTCACTGCCGCATTGCCAGCCGTCCCATTAAACTGAATGGGACTGTCAATGAGTCAACAGCGGGTCAGAGGAGGAGCCGCTGGGAGACAGAGATGACAGTTGCTCTTTAAAAATTATGATTCAAATTGAGTTGATTTAAATCAAGCCTTTTTACTAGTGATTTAAATCATGACTTAAATTGTGATTTAAATCGACTTGGTTTAAATCAAATCCACCCTGGTTGAAAGTCTCATTAAAAACCAAATAGCCATGGAACAATGTGTACACAACTCCTGTCTGTAACTCCAGCCTTAAATGGTTTCAATATAAAATGAGGCCAACACAAATACAGCATTCCTAATCATAATTAAAAGGCTGAGAGTATATTGGTTTTCCTTTCTCAAGTAGAAATTCACCCCTTCATTCCATGGCTTTCTGAAAGCGTTATGGCTGCATTAATATGTTCCCTGACTACCAAGGTTTAACACAGCTTTAACACAGCCTATCTACCATGAATCATGACCAATTTAGCCACCTAAGCTTAGCTTCTGTAACCTTTTGGCTTACTATTCGTCAGAGAGCAGCTTGGAAGCAGAAACGTTCTTTGCTGCACATCCTTCCTTTCACACTGCATGTTTGAACAAACTCCACCATGACTGTGCTGTGAGAGCTTCAAAGTTATTGGACCATAAATAGAACGAAGGAGCCAATCTGCACCCAATAGCTATAAGAGAAGAGGTGTAGTATGAACATTTTACTTGTACTCGGGTTAAAGCCGAGCCTTGGTGGCGCAGCAGACTAAGTACTGTTAAGTAACACCAGCTGCCTGCAATTACTGCAAGTTCGAATTTCACCAGCTCAAGGTTGACTCAGCCTTCCATCCTTTCAAGGTAGGTAAAATGAGGACCCGGATTGTGGGGGCAATAAGCTGACTTTGTATAAAAAAGAACACACTGGGGGGGGGGGGCGCAAAATCTTAGATGGGGCCAAAAGCCCTACTAAGCAGGTATATACAAAAGTATGAAGGCTATTGCTTAACGCATTGTAAGCTGCCCTAAGTCTCCGGAGAAGGACGGCATATAAATTGAGTCAATCAATCAATCAATCAATCATGGGTAAAATTGATCCCAATGGGGATATATAGCCGTGATAGAAGACCTCATGAGCAATGAATCAGAAGCTGCATTGCAATTGGTCTAATTACAGTTGGTAGTTGTCAGAATTCAGGATCAAAATGGAAACAGCCAAAGTAGTGCTGCTTCTAGCCCTGATCTCCACTCTTCATCCATAATGAAGGCAAGGGCAATTTGAGAAGTTGTGAGCCATACAACTGATATGTACAAAACCCTGTTCCAATAGTCATTGTACCACAGCACCCACCTCGCAGTCAGGATTAAACGTTTTGTATAAGCAAAATCAAGGCTATCTGTTAAATAGTAAATAGGATAGGCAACTCCTGAAATATACACCATGCATGGATTGTTCATGTCAGAGCCTCTAGGCATAGGCTGGGCTGGAATTTTAACTGCAGAAGAAAATGCACGTAATCCTCAATTTACAACTGGTTGCTTAGTGGTTCAATGTTACAACAGATTCCCCCCAAAAGATACTTATCACCTTCAACAGCCCCTTCCATGCCCTGTGTGATCACATGATCTCATTTTGGGCCCTAACGTAAGAAACCCATTATATAAAGTCTATTTAGAGGACACTTGTCCCTAGTACTATTATGAATGCTGGTGATGTTCCTGAGTCATCCACAAACTCATTTGTCTTATTAGTGCATAAAAAGGATGAAGAACTTTTATGTTGGCATCTATATAAAAACCCAACATTTCTGGAAGTTGTCTTTTATAAGATACATTCCCACAAAAATGATCCTTTAGACAACAATTATGTTACACCTTTATCAACATATGGACCTTGTTTCCATAATTTCTCAATCAATTAATTGTGAATTATTTCATATTCACTGGCAATTTACTTTTTATTTTTGGTCATTATATTTATTTCAAAGACTTCTGTTCCGGCAATATACATTTAATTTAAAAAGGTAATTTTAAAAAACCTACTTTCTAAAAATGTAATTAATTAAATTATATCCACTACCTTTTTGAGTCAAGGTCCTTGTTTTATTGATCTTCCCTATTTATTTAGGATTAAGTGCCTACTGACTAGTGACTAGCCCAAAGTCTGATCATTCTATCCATCTATCTATAACAACTGTTGACCATAACATGTAGTATCAGTTTTAAACTGTTAGCAGCATTATTTCCAGAGAGTGTTCATGCAATAATACATGAATTTTAAATATACCAAATAATGCTTGAATTAGACATAACAGTTACTCTTCAACGAAATGTTATGTGCTGGTTAAGCATTTAGGCAAAACTTAGGAATCCAAAGTACCGTATATACTTGAATATAAGCCGAGTTTTAGAGCGCGTTTTTCAGGCTGAAAAAGCCCCCCTTGGCTTATATTCGAGTCACGAAAAAAAAAGCCTTTTTAAAAGAAAACAAATGAGTAGACCCGTGTCTGCAAAAATAGAAAAAACAGCCCTTTCAGCTTCAGTATAGGTTAATTACCATAAGTTGTTTTGAAGAGCCTCCCGACCCTCAGCTGATTTGCTCTCAGCTGTTTTGCTAGCTGCAAAGAGGTGCAGATTTTCTCCCCCCCAAGCCATGCTGAAACGCGAAACTGAAAGTAAAGCAGGGTCTTTGCTGCAACGTGATAAAATGAGGCAGAGAGAGATTTCTTTTTCTTTTTCCTCACCAAAAAAGGTAGGTGGAAAACTGCAAACAATGGGAAATTTAGGGCAAAAGAGGAGGTTCAAGATTTTAAAACACAAAAGGAAAAAAAAGCTCTATTTAACTAGGGAATTGTAATAATTGAGATACTATTAATTGTATATTGTGTTGAAAGCAGAAATGGTTAAGTTGTGGTTTGGAAGAATATATGGGGGAAATTATTTGGTTTATTATTATTGGTAAATATAATTACCGGTAATTGATTTGTAAGAAATTGGATTGCATGGAAATAATTGGAATATTCATATTCATATTTTTTGTTTTTTATTAGTATACAAAAAAGATAGTTATATAACTAATTGATTTATATTAAAATGTTGAATTTGTATTGAACAACTGTAATATTACATAATTAACCAATGTGAGGATGGATATAAAAATAGATGACAATGGGAAGGGGTATAATATAGAATAGAAGTGAAAAATTGAATTTGATTAAGATTAGAGATGAGGATGAAGGGTAATATTGGTTTTTTTAAAAAAATAGATGAGGAATAAATATGGCAAAAAGGAAATATAGAAATTGTAAATTTAAGTGGAATGACTAAACACTGTTTAAATTTGTGAACCGGCCAAATACTCTGCTCAAAGAAAATACATTGTATGTTTGTATGTGTGTTTCTAATTATTGCTATTTATTCATATTTGTTCTCTTTTATTCTTTAAAGTTTAACAATTCATTCTTTATCTTGATATCTTGATATTTGTTTGGGGTTGGTTTTCTTCCCTTTCATCTTTTTTATTGTACAGCAATCTTTCTCCTCAAACCTACCACCTATCTCTTTGAGAAAGGGGGGAGAAAGAGAATGAGAGAGAGAATGGGGGAGAGAGAGAGAGAAAGAGGGGGAGAGAGAAAGAATGAGAAAGAGAGGGGAAGAGAGAAATGGTGATAAGATAGGGCAAAAATGTAAAATGTGAGGACAGTCGTAAGTTCAAGGACTGGTCACAAGTGCGAGGACCAGTCAAAAATTACTTTTTCAGCCCTCTGAGGAGTCCATATGCACAAAAGGATTACCCAGAGGGCTGAAAAAAGTGATTTCTGACAGGTCCTCGCACTTTTGACCAGTCTTTTTTTATTTTGAAATTTACCAGTAGCCGCTGCATTTCCCACCCCCGGCTTATACTCGAGTCAATAAGTTTTCCCAGTTTTTTGTGGTAAAATTGGGGGCCTCGGCTTATATTCAGGTCGGCTTATACTCGAGTATATACGGTATTGTGAATGTACAGAGTGACAGAAAACTTCTGCCAAAAAAAAAAAAAGTGAAAAAAATAGTAAGGCCCAAAGAGAAAACTACCCACAGGAAGACTAATATATGAGCCACGTCCAGTTGTTCTTAAAATGGGTGGCCATATAAATGCCTTCATTAAAACAAAATGAAGTACAGTACAGTATAACCTGTCCTTATGCTTAGATGGTATCTCAGCTGCTTTATCTTATTCCTGAATTATTGTACCGTCAGGTCATAGAAGCCAGTAAAAAGATTGCCCAGTTCATGAATCAGCACATTTATATTTAATGTATAACTTTAATGATGAAATGTTTGCTCCCAGAAGTGAAGTTTATTACCTCAAATAGTTTACCTGAAATTAAGAGTTGGGTGTGTAAAATAAAAATTGTGGCAAATGTATTGTCATGCTTGCACAGAAATAATCCCACTGAATTCAAGCATGGATAAATTACATATACCTAAGTCTTCAGTGGATACTGAAAAGATTTCTTCAAGTGTGAAAAAAGCAACCGTGATAGGAAAAAGAGCTAACTACATATATTTCAGCATGATAAATTGCTGCTAAAATAATGAAATCAATAACAAACTAAATCTGTTTTCCATTTATTACTAGCCGATAACCCAGTGTTGCCCAGGTATTTATAGACGTCGAAGCGTTTGTCTGACAGGGGCCTTTCTTCCCCCTACTCCCATGCCCATCATCCCTGCCCTCTCCCTTCCCCCTCCCATGTGCTCTTCTTTCCCACCCTGTCTACAACCCTGGCACTTTGCCCCAAATCCATCAGGCACTTCCCTATTGGAAGGCAAACATCATGGCTGGTTTTCCAAAGGAAACTACGAAGGAATTGACATCACAAACAATTGCCACTCTAGGACACCGCACTCACTCTCCTTACTGGCCCAGGCATTCCAGTTATGCTGGAACATACACCCAGGCACGCACACACACACACACACACACACACCAGGGGTGTCCCGCCCCCCCCCCCCCCCCCCAGTATTTATTTTCAGAGGGTAAGTCATCTGTGTACCAAGCTCGGTTGAAATTTCTCAAGCCATTCCAATGTTATGCTGGAACATACATACATACAGCCATATATATATATATATGGAGAAAGGGGGGAGAGAGAGAGAGGGGGGAAGAAGAAGGAGAAGAAGATGATGATGATAGATGGGTCATTAATTTCTAGAATATCTTGATACTTAGTTCAATCTATTTTCCTATCCATCCACACAGTTCTTCTTGTATGACTGGCGTCTATATAACCCCAAAGCATAACACAATCACTCCAGTGTGTATTAACTGACAGGCTATTTTTTCTCCAAACATGATTGGAGCTCAACAGTTTAATTTTTGTTTTGCCAGTCCAAAGTACCTTCTTGCAAAATGGTTCAAGTTTTATCAACATTTTCTTTTGATATTTTAGAAAGTGACTCTTGTGATGAAGTACAGATGTGCTTTTGACAATTCTTCCCTGCTTGTATAAAGTAGTCCTATTATAGACCTCCAATATTGGATAAACTTTTCATTGATTTGGAGGTTCTGTTTGGAAGAGCTGACCAGTTTCTGGGAAGCTCATGCAGAAAGGTCGGCAGTTCAGCGGTTCGAATCCCTAGTACAGGTCTCCTGCGTGAGCAGGGGGTTGGACTAGATGACCTCCAAGGTCCCTTCCAACTCTGTTACTGTTACTGAATTAACTGTCAATGAATTAATTAAAACTAAAAAGAATTTGGGTGTTTCAGCAAGATAGTGAAATATATCTTTGAGATCAACCGTGAAATGGTTAGAGTAAAGAAAAGTAAAAGTTCCCAGTCCCCAGATAAGTATATCACTGCAAATATTCAGGGAGATCTGAAGCATGCAGGGACCAGTTGGTCTAGTGGTTAAAGTACCTGGAGACTGTGAGTGCCAATCCATTGGAGAGAAATGGTGATAAGATAGGGCAAAAACGTAAAATGTGAGGATAGTCGTACGTTCGAGGACTGGTCACAAGTGCGAGGACCAGTCAAAAATTACTTTTTCAGCCCTCTGAGTAGTCCATATGCACAAAAGAACTACCCAGAGGGCTGAAAAAAGTGATTTCTGACAGGTCCTCGCACT
>WNWU01000021.1:1294177-1338211 GCA_012654045.1 Ptyas mucosa
AGAGGGCTGAAAAAAGTGATTTCTGACAGGTCCTCGCACTTTTGACCAGTCTTTTTTTATTTTGAAATTTACCAGTAGCCGCTGCATTTCCCACCCCCGGCTTATACTCGAGTCACTTAGTTTTCCCAGTTTTCTGTGGTAAAATTTGGGGGCCTCGGCTTATATTCGGGTCGGCTTATACTTGAGTATATAAGGTAGGTTTTTTTTGGTGACCAATGTATTTATTAGTATTTGTGCCTGAACATAAGAAGATACTGTGTAATAAGGAAGCCATTCAATGGTAGTATTTACAATTGGGATATTTACTAGTATCTTGATTTGGATCCGTGGAATTTTTATCTTCACTGAAACAAATTTATTAGAAGTGATCATTAAATACTATAAGGCAAATACACCCACGAGTAGTCATTATAAGTACCTATTATTGAACAATCAATTTGTTATGTACATTTTAAAGACTGCATAGAGTAAGGAATTGGAGACCCCCATTTGCTTAAACAATGGGAACTGTTATAACAGTACTTTAAAAAAAATCCTGTATCTTAGATTATGGCTCATTAAGCAAAAAAAAAAATCATACTTGTGTTTTTAAAATCTTTAAAATGCTTTAAAATGTTGGATAGAAATACTAGATACAAATACATTCAAGTGGTCAGGGCCAATTTATTGCTATCAAGTATCAATCAGCGAATCTATTATTGCAAATTATCAGTCCCAAAATAGCGTTCCCCTCCCCTTCAAAAAAATACCTTTTACTCTCTGAAACTGCCTTGTCCAAATTTTTGAAGATATCTTGGAAAAGTATGCAGCTGGACTGACTGTTAATATTATATCCATAGGCTCTCTTCCAATACTGTTTGAGATCATTCAGATACTCAAGTGCCTAGAAATAAATATTAAACATTCTGTTGAATTAAAAATGCCAGTTTAGATTTGATACTCTGACATTTCACATTACATGGCTTAGAGATAATACAGATAGTTCTCAATTTACAACAGTTCATTTAGTGACCATTCAAAATTGCATCACTGAAAAAAGTGACTTACTGTATTTTTTGGAGTATAAGACACACTTCCCCCCCCCCCAAAAGTGGGTGCAAATTTAGGTGCGTCTTATAGACCAAATACAGGCATTTTTGGCCTCCTGAACCCTCCATGCATTGTGTTTTCACCCTCCTCAACCCCCAGAAGAACTTTACAGGCCAAAAATGGGCGCATTTTTGGCAAAAATGGGCCGTGCAGAACACTGCAGAATACTTCTGGGTGCCTAGGAGGGTGAAAATCTGACGCGTGGCCAAAAATTATTTTTTTCTTGTTTTCCTCCTGTAAATTTAGGTGCGTTCTTATAGTGCGGTACGTCTTATAATCCGAAAAATACGGTATGCCCATTTTCACACTTATGACTGTTGTAGCATCCCCATGATCATATGATCACAATTTGGATGCTTGGCAAAAGGTTCGTTTTTATGACGATTGCAGTGTCCTGGGGTCATGTGATCAACCTTTTGCAACCTTCTGACAAGCCAAGTCAGTGGGGAAGCCAGATTCATCTAACAACTGTGTTACTAACTTAACAACTGCAGTGATTCACTTAACAGCTGTGGCAAGAAAGGCCATAACATGGGGGAAAACTCACTTAACAAATGTCTCACTTAACAACAGAAATTTTGGGCTCAATGGTGGTCGTAAGTTGAGAACTACCAGTACTCAACACTTACCTTGGCATCTTCTTTGTTGAACAGTGAACACCAGGGGGAGCTAATGTTTTTTATACTCAGTCCAAAGGAGCAAGTAAAAAATGCCACTTGAACCAGATCTGCAGGGGAAAAGTAAGATAGCAATAAACTAACTCAGCTTTTAAGATACTTATTCAAAAATGGCAAGATGAAAAAACCTACTTCAAAAAAGGAGAAAACATTTCTTTACAATACTACCATATCAGTGAAGAAAAAAGGAAACTGGAACATTAATCCAGGAATAGAGCCCTACAGAGAAACAATGTGGTAGTAGAACACAAAGTACCACAAAGTTGTTACTTCTTTTCCCAGACAACTCGCAATTCCGCTGAATGGATAGCGCCACACAGAATTTATTGGTTTATCTACAGTTTCTGCATCTACAATTTTTGCATCTACAATTTGCAGTCAGATGTCAAGATGTATAAAATGTAAACTGCCATACGAACTGGCAGATGTTTAATATAAACTTATCTATATTATTCAGAAATGACATGCAGATGAGTGTTAAGGGTTTGCAGTGAATCTGATTAGTATAAGCAAAAACAGAATTTTTATAGGTCCTTATTTTCCGAAGATGCTTGCAAACTCCTGGACTCACGGCTCCTGCTCAAAGAGCAGGTGACGGTCGCGGCCAGGAGGGCTTCGCACAACAGCAAGTTGTGTGCCAGTTACACTCTTTCCTGGACCGGCAATCCCTACTCACAGTCACTCATGCTGCAGTCACTTCCCTTCTTGACTATTGTAACACACTCTACATGGGGCTGCCCTTGGAGAGCATCCAGAAGCTCCAGTTGGTGCAAACTGCAGTGGCCCGCACGGTTTAATGCAGACCCCGGTGTGCACATGTATCATCTCTCCTGCGGGAGTTGCATTGGCTGCCGATCTGCTTCTGGGTGCAATTCAAGGTGCTAGTTGTCACCTTTAAAGCCCTTCTTGGCTTGGGACCAGGTTATCTGAGGGACCGTCTCCTGCCGGTCACATCTACCTGACCCATCAGAGCAGGGAGGCAGGGAATGCTACGGGTCCCATACCTGAGGGAGATATACCTGGTGGGATCCAGAAGAAAGGCCTTCTCCATGGTGGCTCCCTCTCTCTGGAACATCATTCCTCCAGAGATTAGAATGGCCCCCACTCTTAATTCTCTTCTGGAAGGCGCTGAAGACCTGGTTCTGCTAGCGGGCCTGGGGAACCCAGAACAGGATGGAGCCCATTAAATGGCTGGTGCGATCAGCTGTCGCTGGGGCGGGAGGTGGGGAGTGATTTTATTACATTAATTAATTTTATTAAGTTTTGCTGTTTTTTAAATGTGGTTTTTATATTCTGTAAGCCGCCTTGAGTCCCCATGGGCGAATAGGTGGCAATATAAATTAAATGGATGGATGAATGAATGAATGAATGAATGAATAAATAAATAAATAAATAAAAGAGCCTTGGATAGTACAGTGGTCTAAAGCACCCTGTTATTAACACAGCTGCCTGCAATTATTGCAGGTTCGAATCTCACCAAGGCTCAAGGTTGACTCAGCCTTCCATCCTTTCTAAGGTAGGTAAATTGAGGACCCAGTTTGTGGGGGCAATAAGCTGACTTTGTATCAAATATATATACAAAAAGTATGAAGGCTATTGCTTAGCGCATTGTAAGCCGCCCTGAGTCTCAGGAGAAGGACGGCATATAAATCAAACTAAAAAAATAAAATAAAAAAAAATACATACATACATACATAACTTGGTTCAAATGCTTGCCCATTTAAGCTGCAAAGTGTGAAACCTGAAACTTAATATATTATCTTTTCTACATTCTCATACGTAGGCAGACACTAACATACTATACAAAATAAACATGCATACTATATATAGAACAATTATTTACCTACTTTTGTACTTACTGTATTTTCTTTCATTCATGATATTCTAATTAAAAAGCCCACTGCTTATATAACTCCATGCTGTTACTCTGATGAATTTTAAGATTTTTCTCCTATTTGGGTTTTTGAAAAGACAGTGATCCTAATATCTGTAGCGTGCATTTACTCACGCCTTACTAAACGGAAGTATAAACAATAACTGATGGCAAGGATATTATTAGTTAGTAGCTACTCAGCTTGCTAGCAGTGGATGCTCTACAGCAGTTACATGTTTGGGGATTGAATTACCTGAGCTTTGCATGAAAATTGCTGATAGGTTACTTCCTTTCTGTCCTCCACACCTGATCATACAAAGCCTTTCCAACCAGTGGGACTCAATGGTAAACGTCTGTCTCCTCTCTCCAGGCTACCACATAAACATGAATCAAGTTTCAGTTTTTACTCTTGGTGGCAAATGTGCAGGTAGTCCTTGATTTATGTCCATTCATTTAACGGCCATTCAAAGCAACTTACGAGCAATCCTCAGTGGTGAGTTGCCCCCGGTTCAGACCGGTTCTATAGAACCGGTAGTAAAACCGGCAGGAGGCTCCACCCACTGACCCTGACGTCATCAGAAGCGATCTGCGCATGCACAGAAGGTGCGCATGCGAGCAAAGCGAGCGCGTGTATGCGATCCCGTTGCAAACCGGTAGTAAAGGTAAGTAGAACCCACCCCTGGCAATCCTCATACTGACAACTGTAGCAAGCCCCATGGTCACGTGATCAAAATTTGGGTGCTTGGCAACTGGTGTGTATTTACAATGGTTGCTGCATCCTAGGATCACATGATCAGCACTTGTGACCTTTCCAGGAGGCTTCCGACAAGCAAAGTTGTCAGGGTAATAAAGATTTAAAGCTGACCAGCCCTTTAAGACTGAGGATGAGTCAGCAGGGTCATTGCCCTTTAAGAAGCTGTCTATATAAAAGTCAATCAGAAAAGTCGTATTCACTTAATGACCATGGGTGATTCGTGTGGCAGAAAAGGTCATAAAATCGCGTATAACTCACTTAATGATTGCATCGTTAGTGAGGGAAGTTCCTTATTAAATTGTGATCATAAGTAAAGGACTACTTTTGTGCACGTGAGACATAATACCCACAACCAGGACACTTTGGTATTGAAGAGATTCAAATTCAAGTGGTATTATCATGTTTAACATTTCATGTCCACCTGATCCTTATAATAACCGAAGACAGGTAGCAAACACAATAAGCTTCAAGAGTTCAAAGACTGAGTATTACCTGCATTTAAGTCTTCCGCTGGTAGACACAAAGTATGTTTGGTTTTATTCACTACCTTCATCATCTCAGGGCTTTCCTTAAAGGCGTCAACCTCATACATGGCTGTGTCATTGTCTTCAACGTCTCGTACAAATTTTTCGCAATGATCAAAAAATCTCATCAATTTATCATTGATTTCAAATGTTTCTGTCAATGTAACTGAAAATAAACGAAGTAATGTTAACAATTTATTTATTTCATCATTGTCATCACGTTGCTGTTATAACTACTAGTGTATACTTAAGAGTTAATTGCATTTACAGTTATGTAAACATCTTTTCTCCTAGTGATGAAGATTTCACTAAATATCCATTGAAAGCATTTTCAGCATCCCTGGGTGTGGCACAAACAGTATGATACAGTTAATCCCCGGGTTATGAGTGTTCCCTTAGTGAATGTTCGAAGTTATGCGTTCAGCGCCCCCTAGTGTTTATGAACAAGTCCCGAAAGTACGAGTCTTGCAGCACTACAGCAATTGTTCACCCTTACGAACAACCGCAAAGGCTCTGCAACATTTGTCCTGCACTTTGCCAGCCAAAATGGAGGTTAGGAGGGGCGGGTCCTGTTCAGACCTAAACGGAGCTCCGTTTTGGCCAGAAAAATGCCAGCCTGCAGAGGCTTAAACAGAGCATCGGAGGGGCACGCTTGGCTGAGAGGCTGGAGAAGAGACAGCTTGCTAGATCTTTGCATGGTAAGTGACCTGGCACAGCAGGTTGGGGGGGGGGAGCAATTGTGGGGAGCATGAGATATTTCAGTGGGTCAAGGAGGCCTTGGGTGGTTTTAAACAGGTGGCCTGTTCCATCACTAGGCCCCTCATGGCCTTCCCCACCCTGAAATACCTCATCTGCACTTAACAAGCCGCACATTCGATTAACGAATGCATGGGCAAAAGGAAGGAGTGATTGTGTTCAAGGTATGAGATTCACTCCCACGAATCCCCGGGTTATGAATGGCTCCGTTACATTCATAACTCAAGGACTACCTGTATTATATGTATTTACGTGCAATGGTATCATATCAATTTAATCTGCAATATTAGAAGAATGTACATGGATCTCAATGGGCATCTGGCAAAAACAAAGAAATCACAACTCAGTCCAAGATTTCAGTTTTACATGCAAGGTCCAGGGAAACTGGAAGCTAGTAATCACTTGTTGCAACTATTATAATTGGTATCTTAGTCTATGCGTTGGTATTAACTGACTGATCACTGGAAGCGGTTGACTATTCCGTACCATTTTGATGCAGAATGATACTTAACAGTTGCCTACTGCAACTGTTATTGAACATCTTTTGCTTATTATTACTTGGTTTAAATAAGACCTTCTATAACTGACCCTTGAGCTCCAAAACAATCCCTCCCCCATAGTATCTTATGAAATTGTTTGTTTCGAGAAAAACAATAAAGTACTCGAAAGGATGGAGATCAGATATTTTATGTTGAAAGTGTAAGAAATTTGAGGGGTTCACTGATCTACCTTATATCATTGTGTAATCATTTAGTACAAGGTAGCCCTTGAATTATGACCTCTCATTCAATGGCTGTTCAGAGTTACATCAGCACTGAATGAGGAGGACTTACGGTCCTCAGAATTCCAGCCATCATAGTGTCCTTGCAGACCTGTGATCATGATCTGGGCACTTGATCCTGGCTCACAATTATGTTGTATCATGATCATGATTTCTGACATTCCCAGCCAGCTTCCCACAAGTGATGTCTATGGGGAGCCAGTAGAAAGTTGGAAGTTGTTCTTGTTCCTTCAATTTTTCACCTCACCGTGGTCTGTAGCACTGCCTGTGGCACTTGACCATATTCTATAGTGCCAGACCATGGCACCCTCAATCCTGTTTACTTGGACTCCTGCGTCTTCCTGCTTAATGGCCTGTATGATCCTGGGGTTGCAATAGCAAATGGGACTGTGGGATTGCAGTTGCTAAGCAATGTGGTTACGTGATATTGGGCTTTATAATCATACGGCTGTCACGGGGATCGTGTATTCTGTATATTAGTAGATTTATGGGAAAATCTTTGAATGTTAATAATGCTAGTGCAATGTTGAATTATATACCAAAACTTTGGGATTTGACTGTCTTTTAGGAATTGTGAATGTATCAAGCATTGATGGTGGCAGAAAGAATATTAAGGAATTGGTGGGGAAAAAATGGAATTATCCCTAGATAAGGAATGGTTGTTGGAAATGTGTGATCGGTCTGTTTTGGGGAAGTCAATATTTTCTACCGAAAGAAGAAGAATCATTCCAGGCCCAAAGAATGAATGATAGGCCTTTTACAACTTGGAAGGAGAGAGCAGCAGGCTTGAAGCTACTAGCCAAACAGAATGAGATCAGAAATGGCAACAGCAGCAGGTTCAACTGACCAAGCACCAGACTGACTCCACTGAACAACTGATTGAATGGAACAATGCCCTAACATGGCAACTAGGCCTTGGATGTGATGGTGCTGGCCCCTCCTCTATCCAAAAGTCCAGACAGCTTGGCATTGTCCAACTTGAGCCAAGTGCCAGACCAAAAAAAGGACTGTTTCAAACTGTGGTCTTGGATTGGACAACCTGGTAGACCAGGTTTTATGCTGTGATATGGTCATGGAGCTATCTGCTTGTACTATTTGCAATAATTGGCTGCGGGAACTAGGTGTACTTCTACAATTTGATACTTTTCAGTATTCTCTGTATAGCCATTCTGTGGCCTACAGTCCTGCAGCATTCAGACAGAGCTAGGTAAATGCAATCATCAATTCCACACTTTGTGACACCTTTACAGGGAATTTTGCAAAGGTAAAAAATATGTTTTTAATCACAATACAGCAGCCACTTACATAGCTTCAAGTTGCAATACTTTATGGAGCTGAAGATTAAGTCTTGTGATTTCCTTGCTTGAAATGTCTTAAGAGTACTGTTTGTAATGATTTGCACTGCCATGGTGAGTGAATGGGTATGCAAACTTGAACTATTCTTAGACACACTCATAACTCAATCTGTAAATTTTAGGCAAAACAGTGTCCTCCTCTGGAACGTATTTAAGGAACACTGGTTGTAATACATTAATCACTTTTACTTTTAATTAAGTAGTCCTTGATTTCAGAGCAGTTAGCTATTGTTCAAAGTTACCATGGTACTGAAAAAAAAAAAGACTTATAACTGGTCTTCACACAATATGACCACTGCAGCATCTCCCACAAGTCATGTGGTAAAAATTCAGGTACTTGACAAGTGGCTTGTATTTACAATGATTGTAGCACTCCAGAGTCATGTAATTGCCATTTATGACTCTCTCCCAGATGGTTTCTGACAAGCAAATTCAATAGGGGAAGATTAAGATTTGCTTAATGGCAGTATGATTCAGTAATGACCATGGTGATTTGTTTAACAACCAAGGCCGCAAAATCAGGCACAAGTCAGTTAATGATTGCCTTGCTCAGTGATGGAAATTCCAATCCCAGTTGTGGTCATAAAGGCTATTTATCTTGAATTAATTTTAATTACTACTTGATGAGGCCACTGTTGCTGGGAAAGACTATTGTTAGTCATCTCTCAATCTGGCCTGGTCTGTCCCCAGCTTTTGCCATGTGCAAATACATGAGGAACAAAGCAGGGATTACATTCTTTTTGCTGATGTTTTTGACTACTTTTCAAAGCACAGCAGAAAATGAGAGATTGGCCTAAAATACAGTCATCTGCCAAATCAGTGAAAAAATTAACAATATACCATTTAGATATACATTGCCACATTTTGTAGCTATTGAATCCCGCTCTCAAAATGCTGGCATTGCCATCGTTTCTCAAAACTGACAGCTGTTTTCTATCTTCTTTTCCAAATACATCAGAGGAAATAGATCAAAGATATGCCACTATGATTAAAGATGCTGGCACCTTAGTTACAGGTTTTATATCCTTTCCTGTTCCGTCCCGACACAAAACACAGAATCAGAGATGGAAAGGATAATTTAGTCCAGTGTTTTTCAAACTTGGCATGTAGGCTGGGGAATTCTAGGAATTGAAGTACACACGTCTTAAACTTGCCAAGTTCGAAAAACTTGATTACAGCTAATAACAGGCTCTAACATCAAGATAGACCTGATAGGTCTGCCCCTGTCTGAACAAATTTAGTGAAAGGGAACCCATTGCCTCCCTTGAAAATTGGTTCTATTGTTGAATGCTTTGAGATGTTTCTTAATATTTAGCTAAAATCTGTCTTCTTATAATTTAAGAACATTACTATGCTCCAAAACAACAGAAAACAAATCTTAACCTTCTAAGTGAACTTGATGAAAAATGTTGCTGTAACTTTCCATACTTGTCTTTTCGTAAGGCTAAATGTACTGTATTTGTATTCTCTCTTCAGAGGACTTCTTTTCAAGTCATCCGATCATTCTTCCCCACTGCTCTAAGAATAGGTTATAGTACTCAAAGGTTGAAGTCCAACCAGCACAGATTATATTGGAGTTATTGTTTCCTGAGACGTAGAAACCATACTTCAAGTTCGGAAGTTTGTAATAGCTGGTTTGATTTAGTGTTTAAGGCATAAGGCTAGAAACCAGGAGAATGTGAGTTCTAATCCTGCTTTAGGCATGAAAGCTGCCTAGATGACTTTGGGCCAGGCACTCTTTCTCTGTGTAACTCACCTCACAGGGTTGCTGTAGTGGAGAAAACAGGAAGAAAAAGAAGTACTAGGTATCCCAAAGGTGCTTTTTCAGGAGGCAACTGGATTTTCTTGTTTTTTCTTTGAAGATGTTTCGCTTCTCATCCAAGAGGCTTCCCC
The DNA here is from genome assembly GCA_012654045.1 of Ptyas mucosa. Classification (NCBI taxonomy): domain Eukaryota; kingdom Metazoa; phylum Chordata; class Lepidosauria; order Squamata; family Colubridae; genus Ptyas; species Ptyas mucosa. The sequence continues at coordinate 1,303,880 of WNWU01000021.1, forward strand.
ACTTCTGACAGGATAGTGGAGAATGGAAGGATTTATATTCCTTTATATTCCTTCCATTCCCCACTATCCTGTCAAAGCTGAGGAACCTTCTTGGATGAGAAGTGAAACAACTTCAAAGAAAAAACAAGAAAATCCAGTTGCCTCCTGAAAAGGCACCTTTGGGACAACCATGTCCCTGGATGACTGAGAATCGCTACAGAGTTAGAGAATTAGTTATGATCGCCATCTTGAATTATTTATAAAAATATAATAAAAGTGTCATAAAATCAACATAAATATTTCTATTGAAGCCACCACACACTGCTCACTTATATGCATTTTTCCAATCTACATCTAAGTATTATTTCAATACCTGTTCAGTAATAACTCTATAATTATTACTTATATAAAATGTAATAAGAATATATGAAAATATACACGAGCTTCATAAAATCCTCTCTACTCTAGGTCTTGTTAACAGGAAAAAATAAACAAAAAGTGTATGTGTATGTGTGTATGTATGTATATGTATACACACACACACACACACACACACACACACATACATATATTCATATACTCTTATCTTACACTATAAATGCTATAGTTTTCTTTTGTTTTCTGGTCCCTAATAGCCGGGCAACTCCCTTCATAGAGAATTTCAATTTTGAAAGTGTAATGTGAAGTGCAAAAATTCTTTTTTAAGTTTTCTGTTTTCTTTTATAATTATATGTGTCCTTTCTCATTGGCTTTTGTATTTTGTTAATCAAAAAAGATTTTTAAAAAATATGTGATTAATTTACTCAAATAAATTAGGAAGTACCTTTTTTAATGACCCCCAAATTGTTCTTGGATAAGCAAAAAAGAAACTAAATAAAACAGAACTTGGTTTTACTATTTTAGCTTCTCTGTTCTTATTTATATATTTATAGGCCGTAGCATTGTACATAACATTTCCTGTTGTTCTCCATAAAAATCACCCTGTGAGACATAAAGATAGTCCTCAGCTGAGGACAGTCAGTGACTGTTTGAAGTTACAATGGACTTTCCCACATCTATTTATGACCCAGTTTCAAAGTTCCAATGGTCATGTGATCATACGTGAGGCGCTTGGCAACCAGCCTGTGTTCAAAACCTTTTGCAACATCCTCCAGTCACGTGATTGCGATTTTTGGTATTTCTTTTTTGCCAGGAACTGGTACAGGTAGTCCTCAACTTACAACAGTTCATTTAGTGACCGCTGAAAGTTAAAACGGCACTGAAAAAAGTGACTTATGACCATCTTTCACACTTACGACCGTTGCAGCATCCCCATGGTCATGTGATCAAAATTCAGATGCTTGGTGACCGACTCATATTTATGATGGTTGCAGTGTCCCGGGGGGTCATGTGATCTCCTTTCGCAAGCAAAGTCAATGGGTTAACAACTGTGTCACCAACTTTTACAACTGCAGTGATTCACTTAGCAACAGTGGCAAGAAAGGTCGTAAAATGGGGCAAATGTCTCACTTAGCAATAGAAATCTTGAGCTCAGTTATGGTTTGTAAGTTGAGGACTACCTGTATTGACTTCTAATTTCTGGCAAAAAAATAGGTTGATATAATAAAGCCTGCAAAAAGGTTGTAAAATGTGTGTGTTCATGTAATTCCAAGCTCAACTACAGTCATAAGTTGAGGACTACCTGTAGGTAGACTAGATCTGGGACTCCGTGTCCCAGGTCAACATTTAACTTCTACACCATGCTGGCATTTGCTGTGACTATCACCTCAGCTTCCAAAGCTATGATGTGTAACATAAGGTTAGAAAATTCAACTTTTTGCTGGCTGGAGACTGCATTTAATATTGTGGGTGGCTGAGAGTCATGGTGAGTGGATGATGATCCAATGTAAATGGAACCAGAATTTTCTCTTTCCTCCCTCCCCCTAAGCTTTAACGGGAATTCAGGGCATGTTTGTACATGATATTGACCTATTTTAGAACATACACTGCAGATTTTTGTTTTCTTTGTTTTACAAGAAATCATACCACAAGTGTTAGGAAAGCAATGGTCAAAGGTGGATCTGAGGATCATCAAAACAAACCAACTCTAACTAATCTAACTTTTTCTCTCAGCACTAGATAGCTGTAAATGAGAACATTGAGAATGTTTCTGTGATAGAATACTTTGGGTTATGTAGCTTGCATTTAGCTAGAACATTTTTAAACTGTGCAGCAAGAGGGCAATGTATAGCCTGCAAGCAGTATAAATACAAAAGAACTAATTCGGTGGTTCCCAAGTTAATAGCATATTCAGCACATTAATTTAAGAGGTACTCAAAGACACTTCTTCTTTCTTAAAGAAAAGAGATAGCAATTAAAAAAGGATCAGTATGGAAAGCATGGAAAGGAGGAGCATCACATATTCATAAAGATGAGCCCCAAATCAGGATTTAGAAAGCAATGTGAAAGCAGCGGGTGGCTAGAGATGAGACTGCCCCTCACAAACAAAGGTAGTTCTCAACTTACAAACAGTTCAATTTAATGACCATTTAAAGTTGCACTGAAAAACATGACTTATGACCATTTTTCACACTTTGAGTATTGCAGCATCCTCATGGTCATGCAATCAAAATTCAGATGCTTGGCAACTGATTTAGATTTAGGATGGTTGCAATGTCCTGGGATCATGTGACCATCTTTTGCAACTTTCTGATAAGCAACGTCAATAGGGAAGACAGATTCACTTAATAACCGTGTTACTAACTCAAAAACTGTGGCAAGAAAGATCTTAACATCAGGCAAAAACTCATTTAACAATGATCTCGCTTAGCAACAGAAATATTCTGCTCAATTGTGGTTGTAAGTCAAGGACTACCTGTAGGAGGCCAAGTGGATTTTGACAGGGCAAGAGTTAATCCCCAAAATGCTTCTCTTGCTTGCTGCACTCCAATTTCTTGACTTCCAGATAAACCAGGGGTGAAATGCTCCCAGTTCAGACCGGATCGCCCGATCCGGTAGTGATGGAGGCGGGTGGTTTGGAGAACCGGTAGCAAAAATCCCTGCCCCCCCCCCCATGCCCAGCTGAGCCGCACAATCATCAGAGGCTTTTTTTTAAACTTTTAAAAGCATTTTTTCTACAAGCTCTTCCGCCGAAAAAATGCTTTTAAAAGTAAAAAAAAAAAGCCTCTGATGATTGCACAGCTCAGCTGGGATCGTCAAAGGCTTTTAAAAGAAAAAAAGCCTCTGCTGATCAGGCAACTCAACTTAGATCGTCAGGCATTTAAAAGAAAAAAAACCCATTTTTTCTTTTAAATGCCTCTGATGATCCAAGCTGAGTTGCCTGATCAGCAGAGGCATTTAAAAGAAAAAAAGCCTCTGCTGATCAGGCAACTCAGCTGGGATCGCCAGAGCCTTTTGAAAGCATTTTTTTACAAACTCTTCGCTGAAGAGCTTGTAGAAAAAATGGTTTTAAAAGTAAAAAAAAAAAATTGGCCACGTCCACCCAGTCACATTACCCACCCCCCACCCCCCTACAGAACCTGTAGTAACAAATTTTAGATTTCACCACTGAGATAAACCATCATGGTGAATGAAGTGATGGAAAAAATGACTGGGTGCTGAAGTTAGTTTAAGCCCAGATGATTGAAGGGTACGAGTCAAATTTGTAAACAGAAGGTACACAGGTAATACGTAAGAGATGAAAGTTTGCTGTTCCTTTAAAAATTGGTTAGGACTGTTTGAGAATGTCCTTTCCTGACAGCTGGAGATAAAGAATTAGGACAGTGATAGAGTGGCTCAACAGAGACTTAATGAATGTGTGTGGCAGGGCAACCAACATCCAAAGAGGTGTTTTTGTATGCTGCACTCCAGCTTTTTGAAAAAGGAGCATTTTCATATGCTGTCACCCAGGGACTGCTTTCAATTCCCCGACCCACTCCTGTGCAGCTGAAGCCTAGTCCAGCCTGGCCCAATAGCCAAGCCAGGCATGCCTCAACAGCAGTGGGAGCAAAAAACAAACAAACAAAACAACAAACTAAGATGAACTAGGTGTCAGGCCTGGAAGCCATCTTTTGCATTTGGCCTTCAGGCCTACCACATTTACTACTGTGGGAAATTGGGAGGGGGGATTGTATGGAGCATGGGTGATATATAGTCATAATAACATCCCTTTATCAGGGAGTCAAGGACATCTTGCCCTGCACCTGGACAGATGAGACTGGGAAGCATCTCCAGTTGGGACGGTGCTTTGATTGGACCATGTGATGGACATGTGGGTGTTGGGCAGGGACTTAAACTTTCAGATTCGGGTTTTCCCGGATGTGCCAATATGACATTTCTAATAAAATGGAACTTTGACGAAACTCAAGCCTCGGATCTTTCGTTGGGAGTGTTACTTGGAACCCTGACAATAGGACACAGATGGGGGAAGATAAACAGGTGGGGGCAATTGGAGTCAGCCCAATTTTTGATTAACAAGTGCAACAGGGAGAGACAGGATTACAGTCTTAAAGCAATCATGTGGCATCTTGTTTTTAATGATGACATTACTTAGTGACTGAAATTCTAGTAGCTAGAAACTGGAGTGCTGCATACTAAAACATGTCTTTGGTAAGTTTGGAAGTTTGGTAAGTATCTGTTGAACCAGCTTATCACTACCTTAACTGATAATTCACGTGACTGAAAAGTCAAGGACTATCCATAGATCTTTTGAGTTGCTTGTGAAATCCCGCCAGAGTTGAAATGTTTTGGAAATTGGTCAGCAACCAAGGAGTAACAATGCTTTTAATTACAATCAGAAGAGAAGTGTAAACAATAATTACTATCTTGCCCAATAGTGTTCAGTTATTTCTATCTTGGTCTTTTTCCCCTACATATACCCTAAAATGAATTGGATATGGCCAGTCCAGAGAAAAGAAGGACTGAGATGACATGATAGAAGTATTTCAGTATTTGAGGGGCTGCAGCAAAAAAGAAAGAGGTCAACTTATTTTCCAAAGCACCAGAAGGCAAGACAAGAAACTATGGATGGAAACTAATCAAGGAGAGAAGCAACCTGGAATTAAGGGAAAACTTTTCCTAACAGTGAGGATAATTAACCAGTGGAACAGCTTGCCTTCAGAAATTGTGGGTGCTTCATCCCTGGAGATTTTTAAGAAAAGACTGGACAGCCACTTGTCTGAAATGGTATGGGTCTCCTGCTTGAGTAGGGGGTTGGATTAGAAGACCTACAAGGTCCTTTCCAGCTCTATTCTGATTTAAATGACACCAGCAAAGTCCACTGGGGAAAGGAGGGACCTCAAATGAATCCTGAACCCCTAGAACTGCAAATCTGTACCTGTTTACTGAATGCAGTTTCTTCCAGATCAAGGAACTTTGGGGATCAAGGAGTATTTAAAACATAACCTGCTCCATTATCCACAGCCCTTCTGCCAGGCTGGCTGAACAGCATGGGAGAGGAGAGAGGTTCTGGTCTAACTGCAGACCAGAAAAGCCAAAAGACCCCCACCACCAGCTGTATCCCAGCTACTGGAAAAATCTTTTCAGGTCTAAGATATTTTTAAGTGGGGGGGAGAGAAGCCACAGTATTATAGGTTTTTCCCCCCCCTGCGAGGTTGAATGATAACTTCAAGGAAAGTAAAAATTGGATAGGTGCAGGAAAAGTATCTATATTGGAAACAACCATGAATCATAAAATGTGCAATTTAAAGGAGGGGAGCGTTTTATGAAACAAATTTGCAATGTAAAGAGGGAGGGAAAGTATTTTACGAAATAGCATGCAATTTAAGAGGATGAGGAAAGGTGTTTTGTTTTGTTTTTTCTTCCTTTCTGACCTGGGGGAAGCCGGAGAGGGGAGACGTGGGGGAGTCTATGACAATTTGTACCGGCTAACTTACCAGGGTCAACTCAACTCACCAGGATCAACTCGTTGCAACCAGGATCAACTCGTTGCAGGGCAAGAGTTAACACTAATATCAAAGAAAATAGTGGAATAAGAGTCCTCGAAGAAAGGAGCAACGCCAAAGGAGGAACAGAATGAAACCCGAAGGGCAAAACATTGAAATATATTTTTTAAAAAACTATATTTGGCAGGGGAGAAAATCAAGAATCAAAATACAATCACTGCAAGGTAGTACGGAAAGAGGAGGATGTGGACTCCCAGATTGGGAAACCTACTATAAAGTAACATCACTTATATGGATCAAAGACTGGATGGAATTACGAAATAAAAGAATTTTAACGTTAGAGGGATATGATTTGCAGAGAGGGTGGCACGCTGTTTTTGTGGGAAGGAAAAAATAGACAGCATAACTATTTTCAACCACACTTAATTAGAGATGCACTATTACAAACATGGCAAGGGATAAAAAAGAATCATTATGATAAAATTCCAGAATGGTTATCCACAATGGAGGCACAAATGCATTAGACATGGACAAAATGAAAAGATACAAAGATTTCTTAAAACAGTCAAGGGGAATTGGAAAAAAAGGCAGGGATTAAAAGAACAGGGTACAGATATTGACTGGTGGTCTTACAGGCAAATAAAATATTTTTTTTTAAGTGAAATTGTCCCGCAGCGAGGTTCCCAAGCCTGGGGAGAGCGGACTCACCGTTTTTCCCACCGTCGCTCATCCGCCCGTAAAGCGCCTCGCGGAGCCCTTCGCGGAAGGCTTTGCTGCTATCCACGCACCGGTGCTTGGAGCTGCTGGTGAAGGCCAGGCGCCGACCGGGAGCCAGGAGGCTGGGGAAGCGGGAAGCCAGACGCTTGGCCAGCATCCCCATGTCGCGGAAGCCTTTGGGGGCCAGCTTCCCGTCCATGTTCGGCTGGTACCACATTTCCCATCGCGCCAGGCGCTCCGCCACCGAGCAGCGCTTGCCGCCGCTGCCGCTGCCCTGTAGGAGGTTGTGCAGGCTCTCCAGCTTCTCGATCTGCTTGCGGGTGGGGAAGCGCGTGCCGTGGCGCACCACGGCGCTCAGCTGAAGCGGGGTGCAGGAAGCCGGCGGCAGCGGGAAACCCGAGAGCGGCGGCCCGAGCGACAGAGGGTCCCGGAGAAGGTACGGGTGCAGCTCTTCGTAGCGGGATTTGGTGCCGAAGAAAGGGCTCAGCAGAGTGGCTCGCTCGGCCGCCTCGGCGTCGCCCTGCAGCTCCCCGTTGGCCAGAAGGAGCAGCAGCAGCTGCAGCATCGGGACCAAGCGCGGGCGGGTCGCTGGGCACATGGCGGAGAACGACGGCAACCCGCTCCGTGGAGGAGAGCGCAAGTCCTTGCCGCCGCCGCCCGCCTCCCTTTTGTTTTCCTCCCCAGGTTGGAGAGGGGCGGGCACGGCGGCAACCCCCTGGCTTCCTTTCCTGCCCTTCTCCAAAATGGCCGACTTTCCGCATGACGTTTGAGCCTCTGGAAGGCCTCCTCGCCCACAGTCAGCATGGCACTCGCTCCTCCTCCGGCTCGTTTTCTTAATCCAGAGGTCTTCAAACTTGACAGCTTTTAGACTTGTGGATAGCTGGCTGGAGAATTCTGGGAGTTGAAGTCCACAAGTCTTAAAGCTGCCAAGTTTGGGTACCCCTGTCTTAATCATTCTAAGCAGCAGGGGATTCCCAAACTTGCCAACTTTAAGATTTGTGGACTTCAACTCCCAGAATTCCTTAGCTAGCTGAGGAATTCTGGGAGTTGAAGTCCACAAGTCTTAAAGTTGGCAAGCTTCGAGCCCCCCTCTTGTATTTTTTATTTTTTTATTTTTATTTTTATTAAATTTGTATACCGTCCTTCTCCCGAAGGACTCAGGGCGGTGAACAGCCACGAATAAAAAACACATATATACAGAATTTAAAATAGAATAAAACGAATTAAATCAATTTGAGACAATTTAAAATACCCAATAATTTAAAAAACCAATTTAAAATTTACATTTAACAGGGGAAAAGATTTAGGCCAGGCCTGCTTGTTGAAATAGAAAAATCTTAAGTGCGCGGCGGAAGGTGCGCAGATCCGGGATCGTCCGTATCTCCAGGGGGAGCTCGTTCCAGATCGTAGGTACCCCCACAGAGAAGGCTCTCCCCCTGGGGGCCACTAGTCGACATTGTTTGGCCGACGGCACCCGGAGGAGCCCCTCTCTATGGGAGCGTACTGGCTGGTGGGAGGCTATTGGTGGTAGCAGGCGGTCCCGTAAATAACCAAGCCCTAAGCCATGGAGCGCTCTAAAGGTGAGAATCAAAACCTTGAAGCGCACCCGGAAGACCACCGGGAGCCAGTGCAGCTCGCGCAGGAGAGGTGTTACATGGGAACGCCACATCGTTCCCATAACCACCCGCGCAGCTGCACTTGCACCAGTTGGAGCCTCCGAGTGCTCCTCAAGGGGAGCCCCATGTAGAGAGCACTACAGTAGTCCAGACGAGAGGTGACGAGGGCATGAGTGACTGTGCGTAAAGAGTCCTGATCTAGAAAGGGGTGCAATTGGCGAATCAGGCAAACCTGATGAAAAATCCTCCTGGTCACGGCCGTCAGGTGCTCTTCTAAAGACAGCCGTGAATCCAGGAGGACACCCAAGTTGTGTGCCCTCTCCGCGGGGGCCAATGATTCGCCCCCGATAGTCAGCGATGGCACCAGCTGACTATATCGGGACGTCGGAAACCACAGCCACTCGGTCTTGGATGGATTGAGTCTGAGCCTGTTCCTCCCCATCCAGATCCGCATGGCCTCCAGGCACCGGGACATCACTTCAAGGGCATCGTTGGGGTGGTCTGGGGTATAGGACGAAATTGGAACCGTGACGCAGCCCAGCCTCACAGTCCAACTTTAACATAGAATAGAATAACATATGGTAGAATAACATAGAATATGGGGGTTGAAAGGGACCTTGGAGAGCAGGAGATCATAGGGCTGATACAATTCCAGACAAGTGACTGTCCAGTCTCTTCTTGAAAACCTCCAGTGAGCAACCTTCAGTGAAGAAGCTTCTTGGAGGAGAAGAGAAACGTCTTCGAAGAAAAACCAGAAAGTCCAGTAGCCTCTTTGAAAAAGCACCTTTCGGACAATCCTGACCTGGATGGCTGAGAATCTCCATAGACCTCCAGTGATGGAGCACCCACAACTTCTGAAAGCAAGCTGTTCCACTGGTTGATTATTCTCACCATTAGGAACTTTCTTCATAGCTCTACGCTGCTTCTCTGCTTGATTAGTTTTCATCCATTGGTTCTTGTCTTGCATTCTGGTGCTTTGATAAATAGTTTGCCTCCCTCATCCTTGTGAGAAACCTTTAGTTTTTGTCCTGCATGGCTAATGCAGGCAATAGCAAGGCTCTTTCCCAGGCCTCCAGGGAGAAGGGTCTAAAGTTAACTTTGATAATGCTAAAATGTCAGTGATGTGACGTCAAAATACAAGAGAGCATGTATCACTCGTCGGCAGATAAGAAGAAATGCGGGGTGGTGGTATATGTAAAAGACCACTTAAATTCTAAAGAAATTTTTAAAGATGAAGAGGGAAGACTATTGTTAATAGAACTAGAAATAAGGCAGCTGAAATATCTATTGGTTACTATTTACGCTCCGAATGGAAATCAGAAGTCTTTTTATGAACGTATATATAAAAAATTGATTGAGTTAAACTATGACCATGTTTGCCTTTAATGCTATAGACTTTAATGCTATATTGGACAGTATTTTGGATTATTCACCAGGCACTAAACCGCCGGGGGTGGGGGAGAAGACAATATACAGGAGGGGGTTGCCAAAGGAAGGAAGTATGATGAGAGAAGAATTAGGTCTTCAGGACATATGGAGAGAGCGACACCCAGAGACGAGACAATATACATTTCATTCTTCTAGGCATAAGTCATGGTCACGGATTGACATGGCCTGGATTACACTACAATTAGGGGAGTACGTTTCTGAGATTGGGGTTAACGACTGGGCTGATCACAGTCCTCTGCTTGTAACATGGAGGGGCCAACAGAAAAGGAAAAGATGGAAGATGGATTGAGGGTGCTGAAAGATGAGGAAGCTGTGACCTGGAGAGAGAAACAGAATATTTTTTTAAAGAAAATAAGAAAGAGGATACGAGCCTGCAAAACAATTGGGATACTTATAAGGTGTTAATTAAAGGATTGGTAATAAAATATACAATAAGGAAGCGGAAATTGGAAAGAACGGAACGATCAAATCTAATGGACGGTTTAGTACAGGTCGAAAAGGGATTATGATACAAGCCGATGGATCAGACATTATTAGAGGAAAAAAAGTCAATTCGCCATAAAATAAGAAGAAGTAGCTGAAAAAATTAGGTGGGTTAAACAAGATTATTTTGAAAATGCCAACAAACCGGGAAGATGGCTAACCTATAGAATTAAAAAGTTAAGGGAAAGAAGTAAAATAGGTGGTTTGAAGGATGCAAATGGAAGATGGGTAACAGACGGGGAAGGTATGAAGGGAATCATACAGAAGTTCTTTACGGATTTATATAAGAGAGAGGAAGGGTCAGATCAAGAGATGGATAAATATATAGAGGGGCTGGATCTTCCAAAAGTGCCGGAAGAAGTAAGACAAATTTTTAATAGGGAAATTTCAGAGAAGGAGGTGGAAGAGGCAATTGGGAGGCAGAAATTAGGGAAAACTCCAGGGACAGATGGGATACCTATGGAATTCTATAAGGAAATTTCTGATACAGTGGGACAATATATGACTGAAGTCTTTAATGGAATAATTGAGGAGGGGCGGATCCCAAATTCATGGGCTGAGGCTTATATCTCCCTAATTCCCAAGGCAGAAACAGATTTATCATTGATTCACAATTACAGACCTATATCTCTTTTGAATACCGATTATAAGATCTTCACCTCAATTTTAGCAGGGAGAATGAAAAATTTCTTAAACCACTATATACATAGAGATCAGAACGGGTTTTTGCCGCATAGGCAAATAAAGGACAACGTGAGAACGATAATAGATGCAATGGAATATTCGGATAAGGAAGTAGCATTTATTTTTATAGATGCTCAGAAGGCCTTCGATAGGGTTAACTGGAAATTTATGATTGCTGTGTTAGATAAGATGGAATTTGGAGATAATTATATACGGGTGATAAGATTGATTTACTCAACCCAAACAGATAGAGCTCTAATTAATGGAGAAGAAACGGGTAGGATTGAAATCGGAAAAGACACAAGACAAGGATGCCCCCTGTCCCCACTTCTATTCATATTTACACTAGAACCTCTTCTATGGGAAATTAGGAAGAATCACGGAATAAAGGGGCTGAAAGTGAGATCTGAAGAATATAAAATTCAGGCTTTCATGGATGATTTGGTTTTTATTGTAGAGGATCCACTAGAATCAGGTAAAAATTTGCTTCAGGAGATAGAGAAGTATGGTAGAGGCGCAGGTCTCTGAATCAACAAAGGTAAGACGAAGATTATAGTAAAGAATGTGACACGGAACCGTTTGAGTGAATTGGAGAGAGAATTGGGCCTTCAACTGATGAAAAGAATAAAAAAATCTGGGTGTTTGGATGTCTTCCAAAAATATGTCTATTATGGCAGATAATTATACAAAGTTGTTAAACCAAACAAAGACAGATCTAGAGAAGTGGGAGCACCTGCAACTCTCCCTACTTGGCAGGATAACTACAATTAAAACCCATGTGCTTCCAAAATGGAATTACTTATTTCAGACCGCCCCTGTGAGACTGGATAGTGGTTTCTTTAAACTGCTAGATAGTTATGTGAAGAAATTTGTTTGGCAGAAGAAGAAGCTCTGGATAAAACTTAAAATGCTCCAAGAGGCTCCATGTAGAGGGGAATTTGGTCTACCAAAATGGGAGTTTTACTACCAAGCGGCTAATCTAACTTGGATTAGAGATTGGATGCTTTTAAGTAGGAAGAGGACTCTTACATTGGAAGGTTACAATTTGTGTCAAGGTTGGCACCACTTTCTATGGAGAGAAAAGGGCAAGAAATGTGGACACTTTAAGAGACACTACCTTCGGAGAATATTATTAGAATCCTGGGAGGAGGTTAGGAATAGGTATTACTCAATGATCCCGATTTGGTTTGCCCCACTAGAGGCAGTAACACATTCAACACTATATAACAAGGAAATACTACTGACTTATCAGGACTTGCTTGACCCTCAAAGGAAGTTGAAGACCCGTGAGGAGCATATGAATCAGGGCAAGATGGTAGATTGATGGGCGTATGCCCAAATACAATTGAGAGTCAGAAGGGACAGTCGTTCCAAATTTGACTGTTCCCAGTTGAGATCGTTCACACGATCTTATCTGGTGGCGATGAAGGCGGTGAAGCGAGCATACTTCTCCACCCTCATCGTGTCCGCAGATAATCACCCGGCCGCCCTGTTCAGGGTGTCCCGCCCCCTCCTGAATCGGAGGGCGGGAGAGGATTCTTTGCAGGGACACACCGAGGAGTTTAGTCAGCATCTGCTGGATAAGATCGCTCAGATTCGGGATGGTCTGGACTCTGACTGGGCAGGGTCTGACGGTGAGGAGGCAGCTGGTTTTGGGATTTGGGAGGAGTTCGATCCTGTCACCCCTGAGGAAGTGGACAGGATTATGGGAAGGCTGAGTGCAACCACATGTGTACTGGACCCAAGTCCCTCCTGGCTTGCTTATGCGGCCCGAGAGGTGACACAGGATTGGATCCAGGCATCCTTGGATGAGAGGATCTTCCCTGCCGCCTTGAAGGAGGCGCTGGTGAGACCCCTCCTCAAGAAACCTGCCTTGGATCCAACCATACTGGATAACTTTTGTCCGGTTTCCAACCTTAGCTTTGTCACAAAGGTTGTTGAGAGTGTGGTGGCACGGCAGCTCCTGTTGGTCCTGGAGGATACGGACTACCTGAATCCGTACCAATCGGGTTTGTACCAGTCCAGGGTACAGCACGGAGATGGCATTGGTCTCACTGGTGGATGATCTTTGGAAGGCTCGGGACAAGGGATACTCCTCTGTTCTGGTCCTCTTGGATCTTTCGGTGGCTTTTGATACCATCAACCATGGTATCTTGCTGCGACGGCTTGAGGGGTTGGGAGTGGGAGGCACTGTTCTACAATGGTTCTCCTGTCTTTCGGGCCGTACGCAAGTGGTGTTGGCAGGGGGGCAGAGGTCGGCTATGAGGCCCCTCACCTGTGGGGTGGCCCAGGGGTCAGTCCTCTCGCCTCTCCTGTTCAACATCTATGTGAAGCCGCTTGGGAAGATCATCCGTGGTTTTGGGGTGCGGTATGATACCTAGCTTTTTATATCTACCCCAAATCAGCTCAGTGATGCCCTCGATGTGATGTCCCGCTGCCTGGAAGAGGTACGGCCCTAGATGGGGAGGAACAGCCTCTGACTCAACCCCGCCAAGCCCAAGTGGCTGTGGGTACTGGCATCTTGGTCCGATCGAGATATTCCATCATTGATCATCAGGGGTGAGGTGTTACCCCTTGTGGATAGGGCTCGCAACCTGGGTGTCCTCCTGGACTCACGGTTGTCTCTGGAAGATCATGTAACAACCGTGACCAGGGGAGCATTTGCCCAGGTCCGCCTTGTGTGCCAGTTGCACCCTTACTTGGACCAAGATGCCCTACGCATCCGTTACTCATGCGCTGGTCATCTCCCGTCTTCACTACTGCAATGCTCTCTACCTAGGACTGCCCTTGAAAACCACTTGAAGGCTTCAGCTGGTGCAGAATGCGGCTGCACGGGTTGTGATGGGAGCGTCCCGACACTCCCATGTTACACCCCTCCTGCGCGACTTGCATTGGTTACCGGTTGCCCTTCGGGTAAGGTTCAAGGTGCTGGTTATTACCTACAAAGCCCTTTATGGCCTAGGCCCGGGATATTTGCCAGACCCCCTGCAGCCAGCGACAATCCCCAATCACCTGGTGCATTCCCACAGACAGGGCCTCCTCAGGGTGCCATCAGCCAGACAGTGTTGGCTGGCGACCTCCAGGGGGAGAGCTTTCTCTGTGGGCGCACCCCCCTCTGGAACCAACTTCCTTTGGAGCTCTGGATGGCCCCTGACCTTCGCTCGTTCCGCTGTTTGAAGGACCTGGTTGTTCCTCAGCCTGGACTGATGGGTTTCTTAATGAATTTTAAATTGTTTTAAATTGGAATTTTAATTTTATATTGTTCTTAATGAGGAACAGTGCATCTTTGCCGTTGTGAGCCGCCCTGCGTCCTTGGAGATAGGGCGGCATATAAATTGCATTATAAAATAAATAAATAAAATAAACCTAAAAGAAATCACTTTCAAGGTGCTGCCAGTTTTTGGTATCACGATGGATCGGTGAGGAAGTGATTAAGGATACCATGATCATTTGGGGGAGAAATCTCGGATTTCCCCCGAATCTAGATAAATGGGATGCGATATGGAATAGGAATATGAAACTTACTTTGTCAACCCCCTACAAAGAAAATATATATAAAATGGTTTACCGCTGGCATATTCCCCTGGCAAGAATTGCAAGAATGTTCCCGGGAGCTTCCACGGCATGTTGGAAGTGTGGGAATGGTAGCGGGACATACTACCACCAATGATGGACGTGTCCCAAAGCAGGCAAATATTGGTCCAAGGTTCGGAACTGGATAGTGGAAATTACAGGATATAATATAGAGCTGAAACCAGAGATTTTCTTACTGGGAAAGAAACCAGATAAAATAACGAAGGAAAAATGGTACTTGATCCTCCACATCATTACTGCAGCTAGGATACTATATGCGCAAGAATGGAAAAATGAACTATTACACACAGAGAATAAATTGATTTGGAAAATTACAAAATGCGCAGAGGCAGACCGGTTAACGAAATTACGTAGGAATCAAAAAGATTCTGATTATTACGAATGTTGGAATTTATGGTATAATTGGGTGAAAAAAAAGAGAAGGAAATGAAACGGACTATATTAGTAATATAGGCGCATATTTGTGTACGTTAGTTGCAATAATTTTGTATGTATACATGAAAAGCATTGTTTTTAAAAATGGAAATAAACTTATTAAAAAAATAAAATACAAGAGAGCAGGAGTCCGGCTGACACGAGCAGCATCTGGGCATCCGGACGTAAGGACTGTCCTCTTTCTTTGGGTGTTGTGGTGTCTATCAAACTTCTTTTGAAGAAAGGGGTGGGTTCTTGTTGGCTCCACTCTTTCATACCCATTTTGTGATATCACAAAGTCAAGTTTTGGGGTTTTTTTTCTTTATTATGCAATTATAAATCTTAATACATCGTATTGTTTCAGTACAGTGATATTTCAGTTAATATGATTAAAGATTATTGACATTCTATTATTTAGATAGCTTAGAGTACAGTACTGAAAATAGAGAAAAAAGCATTCTATCAATATTAAAGACAATTTAGGATGTCCAAGTTACAAGAATATTTTTTTTAAAATTTGAAGTTGAATATAACACTGAGAAATGAACCACTACTTCAAAGTATTTTATTTATTAATCAAATTTGTATGGCTGCTCATCACACAAAAATGCTTCTGTAGGCTCCATTACCTACTGTATATATTCTTATGAAACAGTCTCAAGTTGAAATGCTTATTAGCATTCAATGACATGTTACTTTTGAAAGAACAATTCCTGATTGGTTACTAATTAAAAACAAGATAATATACAATGTTTTCTCAGTATACAGTTCAGAAGCTTTCATGCCTTATAAATATACATTTCAAGATGTTATTTACAGTGATATATATTTCTAAACCATTAACTTCCAACTTTAGACCTTTTTATAATTTTTATATCTTACCACACCTGAGTTAATAAGTAGACATTTTTTTTTGACTGATGAAAACTCCTGGAGCCAATTGACGAATACCAAGCTATCACTGTATTTGCAAGAAAGGTAACTGTGGATGTACTTTGATTTCTGATTGATAAATGTACAAATTTCTGTAAATTAATATTTAACCCTCAACGTTCCTATTCCTGTGCATATTCACCACAATTGAAAATATGCATGTTTTTCACTGCAGTTATTCCAGCAGAGTCTAATTTATTTTTAGTTCTAGATTCCAGTTTCACCATAATCATATACCATCTACCAATTAGTTGTTTGTAAGGCCAAATCTTATTACAAGCCCCTTCCTTAATAACTTTTATTTCATTTTCCAAAGAGATTTTAATTTGCCTAGTGGCAAGATTTTACACCATAGTAAGAATGTAAAAACAGCATATTTGTCAATGCATTAATATGCAGTACGGCCAGTACGCTCCCACAGAGAGGGACTCCTCAGGGTGCTGTTGGCCAGACAATGTCGGCTGGCGACCCCCAGGGGGAGGGCCTTCTCTGTGGCAGCACCTGCCCTCTGGAACGACCTGCCCCCGGAGATACATAGGATACCAGATCTCCCTGCTTTCTGCCGGGCCCTTAAAACTTTTTTATTTCATCAAGCTGGACTGGCGTTAACTCCCCCTTAGATATTTTAATTGTAAATTGATTTTAGTTGGGGTGTTTTAAATTATTGGGGCAAAATTTATTTAATTCTTTTAAAAATTTTAAATTTTGTATTTGATGTTTTTATTCTTGGTTGTTCACCGCCCTGAGTCCAGTAGGAGAAAGGCGGTATAAAAATTTAATAAAATAAATAAATAAAATATATTGAATTAATTGAAATAGAGGGACAAAACCAAGTAGTTGTATGACAAACGTGATTGTTTCCTTGAATCAGCTTGAGCCACAGCTCTTCTCCGCTATGTTCTCTCCTGCCCTGAAAAACAAACGATACCAGTGAAACTTCAACTATCTCTTTTAGAAATTTGGAAGTAATAAGTACCTTAAACTCTCAATAAACCTCACCTAAAGTCTTCTGTTAAAATATCTGGCTAGTGAGCAATTTGGAATAGTAATGAAGGAGTTGACCTAGAAATCAGGAGATTTTTAGTCCTGCCTTAGACATGAAAACTAACTGGAAGACTTTGGGCAAGTCATTCTCTCTCAGCCCAATTTACCTCACAGGGTTGTTGTGAGAAATAGGAGGGAGAAAGAGTATTAGCTATGCAACAGTGGCAAATATCTGAGGTGCAGGATGACAGTGAAGGTTCAATCTCTGAGCTTGTGGGTTGGTTTCCGAACATTTCATTACCAGGCTAAGTAACGTCTTCAGCAGGATTGGGGTTAGGGAGACTGACACTAACATCCCATAAACTCCACTGAAGATGTTACCTAGCCTGGTAATGAAACATTTGGAAACCAATCCACAAGCTTGGAGAGTCAACCTTCACTCTCAGTATTAGCTATATTCACTTTGTGATACTTATAAAATAATAAAGGAGAAATAGAAATAAAATAAAGAAACACACTTGGAGGTCCTTCTGGATTCCTAGCTACTATTGAAAGACCAGGTGGCAGCTGTAGCTAGGAGGGCCTTTGCACAGATTTATTGTGTACACTAATTGCACCCTTTTCCTTGATCAGAAGGCCCTTTGGACAGTATTCATCTGATGTTTAGACTATTGCAATATGTTCTACAGGGGTCTGTCCTTGAAAACCACCCAGAAGATATGGCAGCTTCAGAATGCAGCAACACAAACAGTAACAGATACCCCATAATGTACTCATGTGGCCCCCTTTCCTAGGGTTTCAGAAGGCCTTGAAAACTTGGCTTCAGTCCCAGGTCTGAAGTTGATGTTTACTATTTGTTTAATGACCCCTATTTTGTTTTGTGGTTTGATCACCTTAGACTGGGCTATCTGTGATTTAATGTTTTTAACCATGTTGATGTTTTTCCTAGTTATGTTTGCCATCCGGAGTCTACTGCAGTTTGGTGGGCAATAAATATAAATAAATAAGATCTGTTTTACAGAATTGTTTGGGAGTGAATTGTGCTGCTCAGTAAAGCTAAAAAAAAGATGCTTAAAAATTGCATGTGCTGTGGTGTGAACACGGCATCTGTCAATAATTCTTTAAAGTAGCAATATGTTTTCCTTAGGATCACGGAACTGCTATAGAAAGATGCATAGATGTATTTATTACCTTTGTATCCCTTAATACGCCGAAGTATTTTGAGAGAATCTGGTTACAGCAGAACTGTATTGCTCAGAATGTGTCACATAATGACCAGGTCTACCTATTTCTATATTTAATAGAAATCTGTCTTTTTGTAGCCCCCAGTTTAGTGGGGAAACTGGGATGAAGGCCTCTGGAGGCCTCTTGTAGTATTTGAGCATGTGCAGATAAGACACAGCTATTTGGAGCTGTAAAGAACATAAACACCCCTGAATTAGGCTTTTGTGCATCTGAAAAAAATATTGGTGTCTCTAATTGTATTGGTCAATCCCAATACATAAATTTGAACTGATTTTTCCCAACAACACAGAAGAAAATTCGACTAGATGTAGTGCATCTGATATCTTAGTACCGTAAAATTAGTTTAGAATTAAAGTCCTCAGCAGAAATTATATCTCATATCTATTCTGTTTGTGTTTTGGCTGTGGGTTTTATAGAAGAAAACAGTTTCATGTCCAAAAGGCCTTAGATTGCTGCAAAGCTAGAACACGTGATAGTTAAAATTAGTCCTTAAAACTGCATTTCTTAGCATTTTTTTAAAGAAGTAGATGCCTATTGTCAAAATAATCTCAGTTGGGGTTCTTTTTTATTTAACAGTACACAAGAGGATAATTTAACAGCTGACTAAACATTACATGTTAATTTTTGTCCATGTTAATGTTTTATACATTCTGCCAAATAAATAATCATCCAAATCTGAAAAAAGATTTGAAGCATAAAGAATGAGACTCAAGCAAGAACAAAAAGTAACTTGTTCATTTAGGAAGAACGTTTTGCACATTAGCTCTTTTCCTGAAAAGCCCAGCAGCTTTCTGTACCCATTTTAATATAACAATGATTGTATTATATATAATAACTATTTAAGAATGTAGTACATGATCCCTTCCTTGCACCAACTCAGCTCTTGTCTACTATGTTCTCTCCTTGGAAAATGAATCACACAAATGCAATTCACATCTTTCTGACTTAGACATGTAGAAAAGAAAATTCTCAAAATTTAATGAATGTTTATCAAAACTATGCGAAGGATTTGATGAAAGAAGCACCTCTCCGAATCTGCTCTTTAAAATTGCAAAGTGGCTGCAGCTATTCCAAGATTGGGTGTGCGCATATCCATGTGATTACAGGAATTGATATAAACCAAGTAATTACAAAACAATTATAGCATTCAGCCTAACAAGTATTTATTCCCCAACAAATGTTTGTTTGTTTTTCACATTTCTGAACCTCCCATCTCCCTCAAGGTTTTAGATTTAGAAGGAGAGAAGCTGCATGTGTAGATCTCTAGAAAAGATAATTCTTTAATGGAGCATATGCTTTGCATGAAGGAAGACTAAAATCCATTTGATTATCCCAAGGGAAGTGGAAATGTTCTCCTTGAAACCTAAAAAGGTTTCAATGCTAGCTAAGGCAGACCAATATAGAGGGACAATATAAGGCAGTTCCTTATGTGGCTATTCTGTAGAATCTCTGCTACATCAAACAGTGTACATGTTAGTGAGAATTTAATATAGATCTAATATCCTTATTATACTGGCTTATTAGACACAGGAATTGTTTTTCCTGTTTGATTTTTCCATTCTGTGCAAGAAACCAATACACAGGCAATCGTTCAGATGAACTAACGAGTTCTTCCTAAAGAAAATTGGATAGAGTGTGTTTATCATCTGGAAAACAAAACAAAATTAATTTGGGATGAAAGGCCAGAAGCTGATGTAATTCGCAACCTCACTTGTTTGATCTTTGGTAAATGTGAATTTTGGGATTGTGATCATGCTTACAACAAGTCCCTTTGTAACCATATTGTGAGATAACTCTTAATATCTCAAAACGTGTTTAGCCTCAATAAATGTACAGTGTATCATGTTCTATGCAAAGAATCTAGCATAACCAATCAAGGATAATTACCTAGCTATAATTTCCTCCTGCACATAAATTGTGCTTCGTTGACTATACATGAATGCACACACAGATAATTAATCTATTATCAGTGTTATGTCCTTATAAGGACATCCGGCCGGGGATTGGTTAATCCTCCGGGCGGGAAAGTTAAACCGCTGTCATTGGACGGCTGGTCTGCCGGAGCGCTATAAAAAGGGCTCCGGCAGCACAGCCGTTCGTCTGTTCTGACTTAGTTAAGAGCTGAATAAAACTTGTTGAACAGACCCCGCTGGTCCTGTCTTCTTTCCTGCGCCTGATCTAACAATCAGGCTGATGATTCTCATTCAATCTAAATTAATGCATTTAAAAATAATAAGCAGAATATATAACCAATTAACAATGTTAAAATAATGTTTTCCCACATCTGTCCTACAGATTTGAGGCCTACAGTTGACCTGAATAACATTTCAACTAAAACATGAGCATATGCTTTCATGCCAAAACCTCATCAATTCATGAGGTTTTCCTGTGAACAAAAATTCATTTCAACAGCCTATTACATTTTCCTCCTAAAAACAAGACCTAATCTAAGAGAATTTGATTTCACAGATGGCTTAAAACTATGCCATATTTGAATTTTTGGCTAGGTCAGCATCAAAGAAATGAAGTGGTTAAATCAAGATACTAGGCTTGTTCCACAATAAATATTTTCAGATCCTTAATCTTGTTTGGTTTATATCAGGGCTCATCTACTGCTTAATTGCAATTTTTTAGAATTTATCCTGCTCTTTTAAAAAGGGCAGTTCCAAGTTTCAGTATATTCAGAACAACACCAAACAAAACAAAGAGAAACAGCCAAGATCTTTGCTATAATTTGCTTTCCAATGACAGTGACAATTACCATGACTTTTGGCACATTGGGTGACGCAGATATATAGATACAGTCAAAGTCCAAGATAGTTGGATGTTACCAGGATGTGGAAAAATTCCAAGGATTGAATTCCAAGAATGGAATGAAGTCTTCCTGAAGGATCCTGTCTGTGGCTTTCATTTAAGACATTACGTGGCTCGATAAAATGTTACCTGTAAACTCTGCAGAGATTAGATTGAAAGATGAAGAACTGGTAATTATAATAATAACTTTATTGTCATTGTATGTGTATACACAGTATACCCATACAAGGAAATTCACTTAATACCCAAAGACCAGCTCCAATACACATAACAATCCCCAAACACACTCCCACCCAGCACAATTCCTCACCCCTAAACCACACAAACATCCACACAACAGACCAAGTAATACTGTCCAACAGCTCACTGATGGTGGCCCTTTAGTTCATTGTTGAGTGCAATTATAGCTCTGGGATAAAAACTATTCAGAAAATGTGTGGTCCGAGTTTTAGTTGTTCTGTATCTTCTGCCAGAAGGCAACAGTCCAAAAAGATTGTAAGCAGGGTGGGAAGAGTCTCTGAGAATGTTATGCAACTTTCTCAAACAGCGAGATTCGAAGATGTCGTTCAGGGCTGGTAGCCGGAGTCCGATGATTTCTGGGCAGTTTTAATGATTCTCAGTAGAGCTTTTTTGTCCGCTACAGAGCTGCTCCCATACCATGCAAGAATGTCATATGTCAGGACACTCTCAATGGTGCTGCAATAGTAGGACAGAAGTAGATGGCGAGATAGATTTATGACTTCTGTACTGTGCCAAAACTCAACAAAGTACCAGGTTTAAAATGACTAAGCAGGTGCCTTTGAATAGATTTGCTCAAATATATGGGTTTCAGATAATGGGACAATTAACGCACAGGGAAGAAAACAGTATGCGATAGGAGCCAGTAGGAGATAATTGCAAATAAGGTATCAACACAAAAGTTGCAACCTCAGCAAAGTAAGGCTTTTTAGGAGAGAGAAAACATTATCATTTGTTTGGGTGTTCATGTGGCTCTGAGTCATGTCTATTTCCCATTCAGTTGTTGCTGTGGGATCATCTTCGCATTTATAATATAATGAAAAGATCATCACATTTCATTTCCTGTGACTCTGAATGAAGATCGAGTCCAATAAACAAACATAGAGTTGGGTGTATATATTCTGGAAGCATCTGAATGTTTGCCTCACAAAATTTCCAGGAATAATTGAACCACGAAAGAGGAATGTATCTACCATATTTTTTGGACTATAAGACACACCGGAGTATAAGATGCACCAAGAGTTCAAAGAGGAAAACAAGAAAAATAATAATTAAATATTATATTATAATATAATATATTATATTATATTATATTATATATATATAATATATAATTTTTGACCTCCACTTTTCTGGTTTTGCCCTCCCTGGCCCCCAGAAGCACTCTACAGGCCTTCCAAATCCTCTGTGCATCCTGTTTTTGCGAAAAACAGCCCTGTTTTTAGCAAAAACAGAATGCATGGAGCGGGGTTTTTGAGAATGGGAGGTTTTCACTCTGGAACCTAGATATCAGTGGTGGGTTGCTACTTGTTTGCCCCGGATTGGGCGAACTGGTAGCAGTGGTGGAAGGCTCTGCCCACTTGCCCAGACATCTCTATGCATGTGCAGAAGCTTCTGCGTATGCGCAAAAGCGGCGCATGTGGGCGCCCCCACAAGCGAACCATTAGCGGCCAAAATTGAAACCCACTACTGCTAGATATATAAAGTCTCTAAGTGTAGCAGTGGTTAAATAATGTGTTGAGGTTTGTTCTAGTTAAATCATGTCTGGAAGTCTTCTGTCTAGACTAATCAAAACTTATTTAGAGAGCTGTGATTCACTACTAAACAGATAAGAAGATTGGCAGATTACAAGCTACGCCTAAATGGCAAAAAGCTAGAGCAACTAGAAGTATTTGTATTTGCATATTTAGATAGAATGTTTACTAAAGATGGAAAATGGAGATACTTGAAGGAACGTAAATGCTAATAGAAAATAAGATCTGTTGTGAGGAATGCATATTAGTTGAAAAGAGCTAAAATATTTGTGTGTTAAGAGCATTTTCCTGCCCTTTTGTTATCTAGATATGAAAGGTGGTTTATGTATTAAGAAGAAATGTGGACTCGAGTCAGAAGTATAAGATGCTTCTGGGTTGAAAGGATTAGCCGGTGTACATCACCGTTGCTCTGGGGATGCCCAGTTGGGGGCTCCTTTCATGACCCTGGCAGGAGATGGAGTGATGGACAAGAGCTCAACCCCTCCCTATGGCAGTTATCGGATTTCAAATGTGGGTTTGCTAATCTCCTGCCTAGGTTACAACCAGTGGTGGGATTCAAGTAATTTAACAACCGGTTCTCTGCCCTAATAATTTCTTCCAACAACCAGTTTGCCAAACTGCTCAGAAAGTTAACAACCGGTTCTCCCGAAGTGGTGCGAACTGGCTGAATCCCACCACTGGTTACAACCACTTGAAGCATCGTGCTCCTTATTAAGAAGAAAGGTACATACATGTGAGAGACAATAGGAATGGGGTACCATACTTAAGAAGCAGGTATAGTTGTTGTTAGGAAAGAAATCTTACCAGGTTTGTTTTTGAGCTGAGAATAAAAAACACAAGTAGTTACTTGAATCAGGGGTGAAGTTTATTCCAAGAGTGCAATATACAAAAATCAGCCATGGTTTAAGTCTCTATCAAGAGGTCCTTATTTATTATTATTTATTTGGTTTTCATCTCACTTTTATTACATTAGAAATAACTCAAGACAGCCAACATACAATAATGCTTCTTCCTCCTCCTCCTATTGGTAATCTCTTCTTTTCTTATTTGATAAAAGAGATCTCAAGTTAGGTTTCAAACAGAGAGGAATTGTTCACCTATAACACTTGTTGTTTCCCATTGCACTTCGATCTTTCTCTAGACTAGAGCAGTGGTGAAATGTAAAATTTGTTACTATCGGTTCTGTGGGCGTGGCTTGGTGGTGGTGGTGGTAATGTGACTGGGTGGGTGTGGCCAACTTTTAAAAAAAACTTTTAAAAGCATTTTTTCTACAACCTTAAGAGGTTGCAGAAAAAAATGCTTTTAAAAGACTGTCAATCAGGCAACTCAGGTGGGATCGTCAGAGGCTTTTAAAGGCATTTTTTTTTTCTACAACCTCTTTGGCCAAAGAGGTTGCAGAAAAAAATGCTTTTAAAAGCCTCTGATGATCCCAGCTGAGCTGCATGATCATCAGAGGCTTTTTTTTACTTTTAAAAGCATTTTTTCGGCTGAAGAGGTTGTAGAAAAAATGCTTTTAAAAATTAAAAAAAAAAAAACCTCTGATGATCGCGTGGCTCAGCTGAGCATGGGGGGAGGGCAGGGATTTTTGCTATCGGTTCTTCGAACCAGCCGCCGCCATCGTTACCAGATTGGATGATCCGGTCCGAACCAGGAGCATTTCACCCCTGCATTAGAGCCTATTCTAATCTATGACTTGGAATTACAGAATTCAAGATGTGTGAAGATAGGACTTACTTTCCTTCTTGTGGTAAAACAAGAAGCAATAAGTTTGAGAATCAGCAGGTGAATTGGACAGAAATGTGAGACAGCCGCATGAAAGAAGCACAGTGATGGCCATACAAACATAATGAATAAAGTCTGAATTGCAAAAGAGATTTATAAAAGACGAACGAACATGTGAAAAGGAAGGCTGGAGAAAGTTGATGGAACTGATATCTTCAAAAAGAGGGGAGATATTTAGTGAACTAATAACAATGTTGATCAGGCAGTGTGTGAACATGATGAAAAAGAGGATGGTTTGTAAGAAGAGAGAAGCACGGAGAATTATAATGAATAATGTATACAGATAGTCCTCGACTTACAACTATTCAGTTAGTGACTGCCCAACGTTGCAATGGCACTTAAAAAAGTGACTTATGACTGTTTTTCACACTTACCTCTGTTGTAGCATCCATATGGTCACGTGATCAAAATTCTGGCACTTGGCTGCTGGCATTTGCACTGCCCAGGGTCATGTAATCACCATTTGTGATTATGAGCTGCGGTGGCGCAATGGTTAGAATGCAGTACTGCAGGCTGCTTCTGCTGACTGCTGGCTGCCTGAAATTTGGCAGTTCAAATCTCACCAGGCTCAAGGTTGACTCAGTCTTCCATCCTTCCGAGGTCAGTAGATTGTTGGGAGTAATATGCTGACTGTAAACCGCTTAGAGAGGGCTGTAAAGCACTGTAAAGCGGTATATAAGTCTAAGTGCTATTGCTATTTGTAATCTTCCCAGCTGGCTTGACACAATGGGAGAAGCCAGATTCATTTAACAACCTCAGGATTCATTAACACTGATTCACTTACCCACCGTGGCAGAAAAGGTTGCAACGGGGTGCAACTCACTTAGCAACTGCCTTGCTTAAGCAATGGAAATGTTGGCCTCAAATGTGATTATAAGTCAAGGACTTCCTGTTATTTCCCATGCCTTGTATTTCCTTGCTTTACTTTTTCTTACCCTGGAACTTTGCACAATAATTTGAGCTTGGTCATTTGTGATTTGAGTGAATGCACTTGACGGATTTATTTGATGATCCATTTTTATTATTATTAAAATTTATATGCTGCCCAACTCCCAACAACCCTGGGCAGTTGTTGTCTTCTTACTGCCCTTAAAAAAAAAATCCTACTACCGTGTTTCTCCAAAAAGATGACCCACCTTGAAAAGAAGCCCTATCACATTTTTGAGTGCATTAGATCAAATTAAGCCCCACCCACAAAATTAGCCATAATTAAGACTCTGCCGAACCCAGGGTGCAGGGGGTAAGGCAAGACACACAGATAAGAAATAAGCTAGGGTGGGGATGGGTGGTGGTGGAGCTGCCCTGCTTACCAGGCCTTGCACACCCTGACACCAGCCTCTCCTTCTTCTGCGGCCACTCTTCTGCAGCTGCTTGCCGCCACTCGTTCGCATCGCCCCGGCCTCCGTTTTGCCTTCAGATGCCTGCCGGAAGGCATCCGCAGCCGATAAGAGAGCTCTGGAGCGGAGTTTATACTTGGCTTAAATTAAGATGTTCCTTAATAAATCTACATTTTCAATGCAATGAAGGAATAATTTGGAAAACTCATAGGTACAAGTGTACCAATTTGTTGAATTTAAGGAGTATGAATGAGATATTTTATTGACTTCAGCAACAACTTGGTCCTGATTCTTTCTTGTCAAAGCTTATTAGATTTAGAAATATCTAACTACAGTAAAAAGTTGTCTAAAATTGATAAGAACTAATTCTTCCTCAGAAAAACATTGTGCAACTTTCAGAAATCCAAAAATTTCTATATGGCAGGGATTTTTATAGAATAAGAAACTGTAGTATTCCAAGAAATGCCTTCCCAGTTTCTTTCCAAAACATGATAATTGGATAACTTCTGAAGAAAGCTTATTTGGATCAAGAATAACTCAAAATGGCCAATGGCCAACATTCTGTTCCTGAACAAGATACCCAACAGAGTGACAGCCAATCTTTCTTGGATTACTTTCTGAATTCATGTCCACTGGGCTTCAGGCCTGGCTTTGAGACAAGCATCATGTTGGTTACCTTATCAGAGAGAGGAAACCGCCAAATGTTTCAGCCAGTGGTGGGATTCAGCCAGTTCGCACCACTTCGGGAGAACTAGTTGTTAACTTTCTGAGCAGTTTGGCAAACTGGTTGTTGGAAGAAATCATTAGGGCAGAGAACTGGTTGTTAAATTACTTGAATCCCACCACTGGTTTCAGCCTTCTATAAATCTTGACTTCTGATTTCAGAATTAAAATGAAGCAGGCTCAACCAGCTGTTCTTGTTATGTTTTAATCTGTGGAGATAATCAGCACATTATGTGAATTTAGAGAATACCGAGATGGCTTGAAGGAGGAATGCAACAATTGTTTTAACTACATCAGTGTAGCTGGGAAACATAGCTACACTGATGTAGGATGAGTAAAAAGGAAACCCAGGATTCCCCATGTTTGATGTAAGCGAGAAGCTCAGACAGGCTCTCAGGATGTTATGATTGACTGGTTGATTATGTGTCATAATTTTTGACTCCTAACCACTACATAGATTTTTCTCAATGAACTTTTCCTTCGTATAACAATGGTCAAAATAGTTCTTGTGATGTCTGTTTCCTAACCTAGTTTTTCTCAAAGGACAGACAGTAAATGTTTACTTTTGTAAATAATAACATTCTCAAGCAACCACTATCAGCTGCTCAGCAATTGGCTTTTCAGTTTAATAGATGAAGAACAAACCTGATTTATTCAGTATTTATCATCAGTGTGTTGCCACCTGGTGGCCAGTTGGAAGCCAGCAGGTTCATTCAGATACAGGAAGTAGTTCAAACCAGAGGGAAATGTCAAGAAGGATTTCATTGAATAAATATTAAGAGAATAACTGAAAAAGAAACATTTACTAATTTATGTCTTTTCTTTCACTAGGAATTCCTTAAACAGCCCAGCATGAGCCTTTTGGAGCAACTGGTTATGTAGCACTCTTTCTTTCCTGAAATTTAAGTCTGTGTTAAAGTTCAAACTATCTGGTATCACTTATTTATACAGATAATCCTTGATGCGTTGCTATGAACATATGCTTTGGCATACATCATTATATTTAAATATAAAAATTATTTTTAATTTTTTTTATAATACAGGTAGTCCTCAACTTATGACCACAATTGAGCCTCAAATCTGTGCTGCCAAGTGAGACATTTGTTAAATGAGTTTTGTCCCATTTTACGACTTTTCTTACCATATTTGTTAAGTGAATCACTGCAGATGTTACGTTGTTAACATGGTTGTTAAGTGACTCTGGCACCCCCTTATCAGAAAGTCATCAAAGGTGATCACATGGCCCCAGGTCATGGCAGCTATCATAAATATGAACCAGTTGCCAAGTATCTGAATTTTGAACACCGGGCCATGGGGACGCTGCAATGATCGTGAATGTGAACAATGGTCATAAGTCACTTTTTTCAAGTGCTGTTGTAACTTTGAAAGGTCATTAAACAAATGATTATAATTTGAGCACTAGACTACCTGTGTACCGCAATAACACCTAGAAATGGCCTGATAGTTTATCTTATCAGCAACATGCAGTGGTGGGATTCAACCGGTTCGCACCACTTCGGCCGAACCGGTTGTTAAATTGCTGGCTGGTTCCGTCCCGCCCCTTCCAAAAGTCCCCACATGCTCCATTTTGGCTCTTAGGTAAGTGCAGGGAGGCCTACTAGGCCCAAAACTGGGTGTGGGGGTGCGGCATGGCCCCCCGCGGCCCATTTTTTCTCCCAGCGGAGTGCAGGAGGCCGAGTGCTGCCTGTCACACCCCTAGACACGCCCACCATGGCCACGCCCACCCAGCAAGTCATTAGGGCAGAGAACCAGTTGTTAAATTATTTGAATCCCAGCCCTGGCAACATGGTCATTTCAGCCAGCAGACCCTCTGGCAGAGATATTTTTAAGTGAGACAGGTTGGGCAGTGTTTTTCAATCTTGGCAACTTTAAAATGTGTGGACTTCAACTCCCAGCATGCCAGCTGGGGAATTCTGAGAGAGGAAATCCACCTATTTTAAAGCTGCCAAGGTTGAGAAACACTGGCCCAATTACATTCCGTCAATAGCTTGGCAATCCAGATAACAACCCTCTGCCAAAGGTATGCTGAATAAGATATCACCTCTAGGAGATAATATCTAGGGATGGTATGGTGACATTTTTGGCAAACTGAGTTGGCTCTTTGCTAAGAATACTTTTTATGGGAAGCGTTTCTTGTGTGTAACCCTGCTCCCCTCTCTTTAATAGGTGTTAGAGTCCGATGCTCATGGTCTCTTCCTTATCTCAATTGTTAGATGTAGGAATACAGATAAACGCTCAAAGGTGAGAATGAGCTGGCTACTGGGAGGGTCTGTAAGCAATCTCACATGTCTGGCATGGCCCTCAGACAGGATTTCTAACTCCTTCTGGGTTATTCTGGCTCACCTTTACATGGTTTTACTCAAAGGTGGTATTCCGCAGGTTCTGACAGGTTCTGGAGAACCGGTAGCGGAAATTTTGAGTAGTTCGGAGAACCGGTAAATACCACCTCTGACTGGCCCCGTCCCCATCTATTCTCTGCCTCCCGAGTCCCAGCTGATCAGGAGGAAATGGGGATTTTGCAGTAACCTTCCCATGGAATGAGGAGGGAATGGAGATTTTACAATATCCTCCCCCTGCCACACCCACCAAGCCCTACAGAGAATCATTAAAACTGCCCAGAATATCATCGGGCTCCAGCTACCAGCCCTGGATGACATCTTCGAATCTCACTGTTCGAGAAAGTTTCATAACATTCTCAGAGATTCTTCCCATCCTGCTTACTATCTTTTTGGACTGTTGCCTTCTGGCAGAAGATACAGAACAATTAAAACTCAGACCACATGTTTTTCTGAATAGTTTTTATCCCAGAGCTATAATTGCACTCAACAATGAACTAAAGTGCCACCATCAGTGAGCTTTTGGACAGTATTACTTGGTCTGTTGTGTGGTTGTGTGGATGTTTGGGTGGTTTAGGGGTGGGGAATTGTGCTGGGTGGGAGTGTGTTTGGGGATTGTTATGTGTGTTGGACTTGGTCTTTGGGTATTAAGTGAATTTCATTGTATGGGTATACTGTGTATACCTGTACAATGACAATAACATTGTTGTTGTTGTTGTTGTTGTTGTTATTATTATTATTATGCCACACCCACCAAGCCACGCCCACAGAACCGGTAGTAAAAAGTTTTGAATCCCACCTCTGGTTTTACTGTGCCAATCAGAAATGCCAAAAGTATGGTCTAGAGTTGTGTTTCTTGAAGTATGGGTCCAAGAATCCTTGGGCAGGGTCTCCCAAGTCCCCAGTCTGCAAAATCAAAATTATTTGTCAATTATTATGTTGTGTTGGAAGAAATATCCAGGTCCAGTTCCAAGCCAGAAGAAAGGCACTGGAAATAAAATGAAGGCGGGAGGCTGATTGGAAAGAAAGGCTCCATTTATTGATGAAGCAGAACCACCAACCACATGTGATTTTGGGACAGCTGACCATTAGCTAGATGAGTGCCAGGATTTTAATACAGATCCTGAAATGCTGCTGGGTGTGGGCGTGGGTTGTGCAATGTCTGAAATGCCCTTAGGAAATTGTGCAATGTAGTGAGCTCTGTGTCTTCTGCTAAATGTTAGTGGGTTAAACTCATTACGTCCTAAATGGTCATGTCCTGCTCTTAGAATTTTGAGTGGAGGAGAATGTAAATTTTAATCCCATTTCTGAATAGGCTGGCACAATCTTTCTTAATGGGCACAAAATATCTACTGGGGGCTATTAAGAAAATCTGTGCCTGCTTTCTGCCTCTAAAACAGGGGTCCCCAACCTTTTGGACCTCAGGGACCACCAAGTTCATAATTTTAAATCCCGCGCGCCACTAATATGAATTCAGCGCACTTCTTGCTTGAAGTGCCTGGACTCCCAGTGATGGGATGGGGTCCTTCAGGCACTCTCCCTCCTCTCTCTTTCTCTCTCTCTCCCCCCTCTTTCTTTCTCTGTCTCTCTCCCCATTCTCTCCACTCTTATCACATGCTGAAGCGGCATGGGAAACTTCGGCCGGGCTCCTCGAGGGATGAGAGCTTATAGGGGGCCGATCCGGCGTCTGCAATGGAGAGCAAAATCCGGCTGCTCCCCAGACCAGTCGCCGTTTACTGTTCCGAGTCTCAAGAGGCAGGAGACGAGGGCTGCTTTGCATCACCGGCTGGTGCAAATATACTGAGGTGGAATGCTGATACCATGCAAGTGCAAGTAGTGCTTCGCTCCCACAGCTTCCAGTCATTGCAATCTCTGCTTCAGCCTGCTTGCGCTGCCCCCTCTCCCACTGCGGCAACAGCACCATTATTTCATTCTGGACGGAGAGGGCTATGCTCCTTTTTGCATATTGCACCACCTGCAAAGTTGCGCATTGCATGTGCCACCCCAGGGCAGAGATTTCCAGCCCCGCCACAGTCAGTCCCATATTCCAGAGCTGTAGTAGTCACGCTCACAGGACTGGCCCATTGGTCATCTCGGAGCAGCTCCTCCACCAGGGTGCACCAGCAAAAATACGAAGATTTCCCCACGGACCACCAAAATTCTCTCGGACCACCAGTGGTCTGCGCACCACCGGTTGGTGACCACTGCTCTAAAACACGTTTCTCCATTTCTCCTTTTGGGGAAATACTGTATAGTATTCTGTCTTTTTTTAATATTCCCAAAACTATTTCATTCTGAGGAAGACCACAGCCTCAGCAACAAAATATACTTGGAATTTTGTAAGATTGGTGTCAACCTTGTGGAACAGTCCAGACAAGAAGCACCCCCAGATGAACTAATCCTACTTTATTGTAAGGTTACATTAACGGAGTCTTGCAAAACTGAAAGTATTTTTCCCTTCCCCTTTTTGGTCTCCAGAAAACTAGGGACGATCCCTTCTGAAATTCTTCCCATGCTTTTCTCCCTCCAATATTTAGATCAAGTTAATGTAATCAAATTGGATTAGATTAGAATTGGTATTTGTGCTGGTTCTATCGCCTCCTTTATCCTGCCAGCTTCTGACTTTTTGCAACATATCCTTCCAACCAGTGGTGGGTTTCAAAATTTTTATTACAGGTTCTGTGGGTGTGGCTTGGTGGGCGTGGCGTGGCTTGGTGGGCGTGGCAGGGAAAGGATACTGTAAAATCTCCATTCCCACCCCACTCCAGGAGAAGGTTACTGGAAAATCCCCATTTCCTCCTGATCAGCTGGGACTTGGGAGGCAGAGAATAGATGGGGGCGGGGCCAGTCAGAATTTTTACTACCAGTTCTCTGAACTACTCAAAATTTCTGCTACCGGTTCTCCAGAATTGGTCAAAACCTGCTGAAACCCACCTCTGCTTCCAGCATATCCAAAGTAAAACATACTGCTAAACCTGAAGAAGTCAATTATCCGTGAACTACTGAAATATATTGTTTTGAGCAAGTTCAGTCCAGTAATTGTAAAGAGGAAATAAACTGGTACAGACTAATCTGTCCCTGGATTTCTGTTACCAAAACAGAGTAAAGAAATTGTTTTGCACCAAGGTTAAAACAAAAATTGTAATCTACAGTGAAAATAAACAGCATGTTGGTGCATTAGCTACATGGTGTATTTGAAAAATGTTATCTGTAGGAAGGTAACACCAGCAAGCTCAGTGAAAAGCCACTGCAGGGTTCTCCATCAATCCTCAGTTTGATGGAGCATGTAATAGAGATCTGAGCAACAACTGTACTTTGCCATGTGAGTCACTGCTAGAGAAATGCCAGGCAGGCAAGAATAGTAATAAATCATTGCCCTTTCTATAACGAGTCTAAAAAAATCGATATGCTCATTATAAAATTATCTGGAAGACATGCAAGTGGGAACAGCTCCCTAATCAAACAAGAGTGCTTCCTGTAAGAATGATAAGATTAGATTAAATCCATGTTCAAAAGTAAAAGGAAAATCTGTATTGATCAAGAAAAAAAAATGGGGGGGAGACAGTTTTAATTCAACACACTAGAAAAGGCCAGTGACAGTTTACATTTTAAAAAGTGTTGAACTTTTCACATTTCCATGAATTCTTCATCAAGCGAGATGATAAGAATTTTATCCTGCCTTTATATATATGTGTATGTGTATTTGTGTTATACACACACACACACACACACACACACAGAGTCAACAGAAGATGATGAACAGACTTAATATCTCTGCCTCTTATCTCCACAACAACAGCTGTGTGAGGTGAGAGAGTGTGAATGGCCAACGTCACCCAACTGGCGTTCATGCCTAAGAGCAGGTGTGAAATTTTTGGACGCAAAGAAAACTTTGCGCATGCGCAGAAGACTTTGCATCAGCGGTGAAATCCACTTATTTTTGCTACTGGTTTGGGAATGGGAGTGCATGGGGGCACGCGGGAGCGCATGTGTGCTATGCACACACACATCTGTTCTGCACATGCGCAGAAGATGGTAAAAAAGATGGTAAAAAAGGGACATAATGATGTCCCAGTGGGTGGCCAGAGCCTCCTTCCGCTGGAGCTATCAGTTCGGCGACCAGGATAGAACCGGGGGGGGGGGGGGTTTCACTGCTGCTTTGCACATGCACACACATTTGCAAACTGGTAAGGAAGGTAAGTGAATTTTATCCCTGCCTAAGAGGATATCTAGAATTCACAGTCTCCTGCTTTCAAAGCCAGCACATTAATCCCTACACCAAATTGACTAGAATTTATTTGTAAGTTTAAATTTTGATTTTGAAAGGTTTGTTGGAATTTTTTATTTAAAAAGGGCAGGAAGAGGGAGAGGAAGAAAAATACCACTTTTGTTTATCATATTATATTATAGTCTTAACATTGAATGGAGTTGAGTGCAGATGGATCACAGACTGCACCAAGGACTTTTTAAGGAATTTATTGTTTCCGTCTATTTTTGGAAAATAGAGCTCTTCAAATCAGATTAAGCTCTTCAAATCAGATCTACTTCCATCCTTAGCAAAATACAAAGATTCTTCACAGGTTAGAAAAGATAACTTATACAGTCCTTGTTCTAAGAGATATGAAATAATTTAAGATATAAGGTGAATTTCATATATTTTGAGAAGTATGGATGTACTTGTTATTTATTAGAAAATAACCTAATTACCTATAGCCGTGATGGCGAATCTATGGCACTCGTGCCACAGATGGCACATGGAGCCATTTCTGTAGGCACGCGAGCTGTTGCCCTAGATCAGCTCCACCGCACCTCTGCGCGTGCCTCCGCACGCTCCTCCCACTGGCCAACTGATTTTCGGGCCTCTGCCGCACATGTTCCCCTCCCAGGAATCTCCACATGGCCCATTTTGGATGCCAGGTAAGTACAGGGCTTGCGTGGAGGCTCCGGTAGGGTGAAAAATGGGCATACCGGAAGTCTGGAAATGGCCCGTTTCCGGCCTCCGGAGGCTTCAGGGAGGCCTGCTAGGCCCAAAATGGGGCACAGCAGGATGTCACTTGCGCATGTTTGGGGGATGCGGAAGTCTGGGGGGGGTTGCATGCACCTGTGCAGGGGGTGGGGCAGCATGGGGGGATTGCGCGTGCATGCACAGGGGAGCTGGGTGTGCGTGTGGGGCATTACATTATGGGTGTGGGCACAGAAAACAACAAAACCCAAGAATTCCTATCATCATCTTTTAATGACCCCATAATCCCTTGCGAGGTGGAGTGTGGGCAACTGAATGGAGCTGAGTATTTACTGGCCGGATACCCTTCCTGTCGCCAATGCGGAGTTATATTTAGTAGATATATACTCATCCTGCCAAGAGAGAGAAATATACCTCTACCTAGAATTGAACTCACAGTCTCCTGATTGTGAGGTGAGAGCTCCACCTCTAGGCTACTGCACCACTCAAAACCCAAGAATTCCTATAGGTTCCATAAAATATAACTACTCTCTATTCCATTAGTTGAAATGAATGGTACAAAGCCCAGATAGATATCTTTATAAAATGTTGTATAAATGATTCT
>WNWU01000021.1:1346933-1387787 GCA_012654045.1 Ptyas mucosa
TATATAGTCTCCTCTGAGTTGGTTGATTTTTACAGGTTTGCCATGTATTCTTTCCATCTTCTTTTAAAGTAGGGATCCCCAACCCCTGTGCCACAGCCCACTACTGGGTCCTGAGCCACTTGGAACCGAGCTGCGGAAGTGGTGGATGAGCGTGCATGCATATTTCCACTTGCTCAAGTAGCGAGAAAGCGCAGATGCTCCATTTTCACAAGCAGGGGTGCGTGTGCCTGCTGCTTGTGCAAACGAAGCTGCATGTGCACGCTTGCCCATCACTTACGCTGAACCATTCCCTCTCCCCACCAGTCTGCAAAACCAGAAAGGTTGGCGAACACCTGTTTTAAAGCACTTGTAAAGACGTGATGGCACAGTGGCTAAGATGCTGAGTTTGTCAATTGAAAGGTCGGCAGTTCAGTGGTTCGAATCCCTAGTGTCGTGTAACGGGGTAAGCTCCCGTTACTTGTCCCAGCTTCTGCCAACCTAGCAGTTTGAAAGCACGTAAAAAATTCAAGTAGAAAAATAGGGACCACCTTTGGTGGGAAGGTAACAGCATTCTGTGCGCCTTTGGCGTTTAGTCATGCCAGCCACATGACCACGGAGATGTCTTCAGACAGCGCTGGCTCTTCAGCCTTGAAACTGAGATGAGCACCGCCCCCTAGAGTCGGGAATGACTAGCACATATGTGCGAGAGGAACCTTTACCTTCACCTAAAGTTTAAAGTTAATTAACCATGCCATCATTAAATGTTTGGGATGTTTCCACAATATCTTTTCTTTTCCTAAACAGATCCTTCTTCTCCTATCTTTGTTATTTTCTTCTATTTGTCCTCTGGCTTTCAACAGTCTTATCAATATCTTTCAAGAAAGGAATGTACAGGATACAATCACATATTATGGAAACCCATCATCCACTTCATAGACAATTCCTTTCAGCTTTTGTTTACTTTACACACTTAAGTGTTTCTGAACCCACGAATCTCCTGCTCAAATTTTAGTGCATCAAAAACAATTCCAGCCAACATGATTGAGGGGATTACTAACATAATCAAAGCAAAGTGGTTCAGAAACATGCATTTGTATATAGATGCTGAACATGACTTATTACAGGAGTAGACAATCTTCTAGAACCAGTTTGGTAACATATTTACAGGTTAATGTATTTTCTACTGCAGAGATATGCAATCTGGTCCTAACCAGGACTTCTGCATTCCTGCCATTGGCCATGCTGATTAGGATGAAGGTCATCTTAAATTCAAAGCAGCTGCTAGGCACCGGTTTGCCCATTTCTTGGTGTGTTTGAAGAAGAAAACTCTGTTACCTTTTCACCTTTCACATAATTCAGACTCTAGCCTTACGAGAAGAAAAAAAGTCTTCCGGTTAAATTACAGTAGGCAAAAGTATTTGAACAAACTCTAAATGAGGCATGTCTTTAAAAAATACGAATTATGAAGAAAATGTAAACTTTGAGCCCTGAGTAAACAATCATGCTTAAAATAATGCATCATCAGTATCATCAGTGATCATCATCAGTGACCATTTGAAGTTACAACAGCACTGAAAAAAATTAATGATGGCCATTTTTCACACTTACAACCGTTGCAAGCATCCCCACGGTCACGTGATCAAAATTCAGACACTTGGCAACTGATTCATATTTATGATGGCTGCAGCGGCCTGGGGGTCATGTGATCCCTTAAAACTGCCCAGAATATCATCGGACTCCAGCTACCAGCCCTGGACAACATCTTCGAATCTCGCTGTTTGAGAAAGTTGCATAACATGCTCGGAGACTCTTCCTATCCTGCTTACAATCTTTTTGGACTGTTGCCTTCTGGCAGAAGATACAGAACAATTAAAACTCAGACCACACTTTTTTCTGAATAATTTTTATCCCAGAGCTATAATTGCACTCAACAATGAACTAAAGGGTGAGCTGTTGGACTGTCAGATATTGCCTACGTATGATGCCCCAGGCACCAGAAGGGGTTAAGTCTTCTAAGTCTACAGACATCCCATGTGACTGTATAAACCAATGAACTCCCTTATTGGAGTCTTACCCACAAATCAATTGGATATCTTCCCTAATTCTTCCCATCCATCTCAGCAAGACAACGGTGAACTTCTCTCCCTCTCAACCTCTGAGTCATACAGTTAGGGTAACAAATGCAACAGGACACCCTGTTCATTATTGTATATTTGTAAATAATAAAATAACTTTTGAATCTGAAGCTGTATGGCCTAAATAACTTCCTCATAGACTGAATGAGCACGACCATCAGTATATATCTGACAAATGGTAGCAGACGATGGAGAATTATTGCTCAGGTCTATGAATAGCATTACTTGGTCTGTTGTGTGGATGTTTGGGTGGTTTAGGAGTGGGGAATTTGTGATGGGTGGGAGTGTGTTTGGGGATTGTTATGTGT
The DNA here is from genome assembly GCA_012654045.1 of Ptyas mucosa. Lineage (NCBI taxonomy): Eukaryota > Metazoa > Chordata > Lepidosauria > Squamata > Colubridae > Ptyas > Ptyas mucosa. The sequence continues at coordinate 1,349,356 of WNWU01000021.1, forward strand.
GTTGGACTTGGTCTTTGGGTGTTAAGTGAATTTTGTTGTATGGGTATACTGTGTATACACGTACAATGATAATAAAGTTGTTATTATATTATTGGTTAATCTTTAGTGAGATTCACAGCCTTTGAGGCTGGTTAATAGCTCAGCAGCTCGAGTCCTATCCAAGGACCTAGGAATTGTTAAGGTATCGTCAGAGGATGTAAGATGTTATATTATGTTATATTATTATTATTATTATTATTATTATTATTATTACTATTATTATTATTATTATCTTTTATTCATTAAAAATGAAACTCAGTCTACTGGACATTTAAAAATGTGTCACAAATACCATTGACCATTATTATTATTATTATTATTATTATTATTATCATCATCATCATCATCATCATCATCATCATCCCTTTTTGAGATCTTCTGGCAAGCAAAGTCAATGGGGAAGCCAGATTCACTTAACAACTGTGGCAAGAAAGGTTGTAAAATAGGCAAAGTTCATTTAACAAATGGTTCAGAAATGTTGGGCTCAGTTGTAGTCATAAGATGAGGACTACTTGTAGTTGTCAAAGCTCTGGGGATAATACCTGAGGATCGTGATGAAGAAGAATGTCCTTTGACCCAACTGCTTCACCATCAAGTAATTTGGAGCTTTGGGGCCACAAGTTTGGGAACTGAAAAAAAAAATCATCCGTGACTCTGAGTGATGTTGCATTGACCACTTGTACAATTTGGGGGTGCTTTTGGATTCACAGGTCCTGCTGGAAGAGCAGGTGACAGCTGTAACTAGCGGGACCTTTGCACAACTTCATTATATATGTGCCAATTGTGTCTATTTCTGTATCAGGGTCATGATCATTTATATCTTAGTTGCCTCCCAGTTGGAGCATACTATTGCAATATGCTCTACCTTGGGGATGCCCTTGATGCTTGTTGTGACCCAGGCCCAAGTAGGTATTATCAGACACAATCAGTTTGAAACAGACTTTATTAGAACAGCTGAGAATTAACTCAGTCTTAGCATAATCCAAACTAATTCAAAACAAATTCTTCATAACACAATTCTTCTGCCTTATCACCAACCTTGGTCTAATTAGGCAACCTGCCAAAGGCTTTTCTTGGCAAAAGTTCAGGAGCAGAAGACACCAGCAAGAAATAAATGCAGCAAGACAAGAAACAAATCTATCAAGGTTGTTTTCCGACAAAGAGCCCAAGAGCCATTGCTGGTCTTTTAAGCCTTATGGGAGGGGCCAATCATCTCTTGGCCTTACTCCTGAGTCGTCCTTTTTGCTTTAGCTGCTCTTGCCTTCTGGCAGCTCTTCTCATGCGTGCACTAGGAACAGGCTCCTCCTGTTCCTCTGCCTCTCTGCTATCAGCCTCTGGAGCAGGGGTGACTACCGGTTCTGTGGGCATGGCTTGGGGATGGGGGTGGGGGTGGGGGGATAATGTGCATGGGTCAGCGTGGCCAACTTTTTTTTTTTAACTTTTCAAAGCATTTTTTCTAATGCTTTGAAAAGCCTCTGCCGATCAGGAAACTCAGCTGGGATCGTCAGAGAGGCATTTTAAAAAAAATATCTCCCTGCCGATCAGGAAACTCAACTGGGATTGTCAGAGAGACTTTTTAAAAAATACCTCTCTGCCAATCAGGAAACTCAGCTGGGATCGTCAGAGACTTTTCAAAGCATTTTTTAAACCACCTCTTCAGCCAAGAGGTTGCAGGAAAAAATACTTTGAAAAGCCTCTGACTATCCCAGCTGAGCCGTGCAATCATCAGAGGCTTTTTTTTTAACTTTTAAAAGCATTTTTTCGTCAGAAGAGGTTGTAGAAAAAATGCTTTTAAAAGTTAAAAAAAAAGAACCTCTGATGATCCTGCAGCTCAGCTGGGCATGGTGGTGGTGGGGGGACGCAGGGATTTTTGCTACCGGTTCTCCGAACCACCCACCACTATCGCTACCAGATCGGATGATCTGACGATCCCAGCTGAGTTTCCTGATTGGCAGAGAGGTGGCGAATATATCTACATACTCCTTCCTTCTCCCATTTCCCCCACAACTCTATGAGGTTTAGTTGGGCTAAGAGTGAGTGACTGGTCATCCAATGGATTGGCACTCACAGTCTCCAGGTACTTTAACCACTAGACCAACTGGTCCCTGCATGCTTCAGATCTCCCTGAATATTTGCAGTGATATACTTATCTGGGGACTGGGAACTTTTACTTTTCTTTACTGTAACCATTTCACGGTTGATCTCAAAGATATATTTCACTATCTTGCTGAAACACCCAAATTCTTTTTAGTTTTAATTAATTCATTGACAGTTAATTCAGTAACAGTTGGAAGAGACCTTGGAGGTCATCTAGTCCAACCCCCTGCTCACGCAGGAGACCTGTACTAGGGATTCGAACCGCTGAACTGCCGACCTTTCTGCATGAGCTTCCCAGAAACTGGTCAGCTCTTCCAAACAGAACCTCCAAATCAATGAAAAGTTTATCCAATATTGGAGGTCTATAACAGGACTACTTTATACAAGCAGGGAAGAATTGTCAAAAGCACATCTGTACTTCATCACAAGAGTCACTTTCTAAAATATCAAAAGAAAATGTTGATAAAACTTGAACTATTTTGCAAGAAGGTACTTTGGACTGGCAAAACAAAAATTAAACTGTTGAGCTCCAATCATGTTTGGAGAAAAAATAGCCTGTCAGTTAATACACACTGGAGTGATTGTGTTATGCTTTGGGGTTATATAGACGCCAGTCATACAAGAAGAACTGTGTGGATGGATAGGAAAATAGATTGAACTAAGTATCAAGATATTCTAGAAATTAATGACCCATCTATCATCATCATCTTCTTCTCCTTCTTCTTCCCCCCTCTCTCTCTCTCCCCCCTTTCTCCATATATATATATATATGGCTGTATGTATGTATGTTCCAGCATAACATTGGAATGGCTTGAGAAATTTCAACCGAGCTTGGTACACAGATGACTTACCCTCTGAAAATAAATACTGGGGGGGGGGGGGGGGAACACCCCTGGTGTGTGTTTGTGTGTGTGTGTGTGCCTGGGTGTATGTTCCAGCAAAACTGTGGAATGCCTGGGCCAGTAAGGAGAGTGAGTGCGGTGTCCTAGAGTGGCAATTGTTTGTGATGTCAATTCCTTCGTAGTTTCCTTTGGAAAACCAGCCATGATGTTTGCCTTCCAATAGGGAAGTGCCTGATGGATTTGGGGCAAAGTGCCAGGGTTGTAGACAGGGTGGGAAAGAAGAGCACATGGGAGGGGGAAGGGAGAGGGCAGGGATGATGGGCATGGGAGTAGGGGGAAGAAAGGCCCCTGTCAGACAAACGCTTTGACGTCTATAAATATCCGGGCAACACTGGGTTATCGGCTAGTAATAAATGAAAAACAGATTTAGTTTGTTATTGATTTCATTATTTTAGCAGCAATTTATCATGCTGAAATATATGTAGTTAGCTCTTTTTCCTATCACAGTTGCTTTTTTCACACTTGAAGAAATCTTTTCAGTATCCACTGAAGACTTAGGTATATGTAATTTATCCATGCTTGAATTCAGTGGGATTATTTCTGTGCAAGCATGACAATACATTTGCCACAATTTTTATTTTACACACCCAACTCTTAATTTCAAGTAAACTATTTGAGGTAATAAACTTCATTTCTGGGAACAAACATTTCATCATTAAAGTTACACATTAAATATAAATGTGCTGATTCATGAACTGGGCAATCTTTTTACTGGCTTCTATGACCTGACGGTACAATAATTGAGGAATAAGATAAAGCAGCTGAGATACCATCTAAGCATAAGGACAGGTTATACTGTACTGTACTTCATTTTGTTTTAATAAAGGCATTTATATGGCCACCCATTTTAAGAACAACTGGACGTGGCTCATATATCAGTCTTCCTGTGGGTAGTTTTCTCTTTGGGCCTTACTATTTTTTTCACTTTTTTTTTTTTGCAGAAGTTTTCTGTCACTCTGTACATTCACAATAAACTTATTAGGCAAATCAGGAGAGGGGGGTCCAAGGCAGTGGTGAAATGTAAAATTTGTTACTACTGGTTCTGTGGGTGTGGCTTGGTGGGGGTAATGTGACTGGGTGGGTGTGGCCAACTTTTTTTTTTAACTTTTAAAACTATTTTTTCTACAACCTCTTCGGCCTCTTTTAAATGCTTTTAAAAGCCTGACGATTCCAGCTGAGTTGCCTGATTGTCAGGCTTTTTTTTTTCTTTTAAAAGCCTCTGACGATCCCAGCTGAGCTGCGCGATCATCAGAGGCTTTTTTTTTACTTTTAAAAGCATTTTTTTTGGCCGAAGAGGTTGTGGAAAAAATGTTTTTAAATTTTTTTTTTAAAAAAAGCCTCTGATGATTGTGCAGCTCAGCTGGGCATGGGGGGGGGCAGGGAGTTTTGCTACCGGTTCTCCGAACCACCCACCACCATCGTTACCGGATCAGGTGATCTGGTCCAAACCAGGACCATTTCACCCCGATCCAAGGCTAATGCCACAGAAGTTGAAATACAGGTAGCCCTCATTTAGTGACCGTTTGAAATAATGGCACTGAAAAAAGTGACATATGATTGTTTTTCACACAATCTTTGCAGTATCCCTGTAGTCACGTAATCAAAATTCAGATGCGAGTCATATTTATGACGGTTGCAGTGTATCGGGGTCACGACGTTCTGACAAGCAAAATCAATGGGGAAACCAGATTCACTTAACAACCGTGTTACTAACAACAACTGCAGTGATTCATTTAACAACTGTGGCAAGAATGATTGTAAAATGAGGCAAAAACTCACTTAACAAATATTTCACTTAGCAACAGGAATTTTGGGCTCAATTGTGGTAGTTGTTAAACGCAAAGCACAAGTCATCACTCGTTTCAGCTTTACTCACAGGATACACCAAATCATAAACTTACCTATGCCTAATATTGTGCATTTTACAAACCCGGGATCCTACAAACACACTAGTGGGGAGGGACGGGTACAAGATATTTGGGTACCAGCAAATCCCGTCAGTTGAAAAACTTGTTCAGCATCCAGAAGCTAATGAGGATCACGCCTCATGATTGTAAGTGTGAAAAACAGTCACAAGTCACTTTTTTCAAGAGCCGTTGTAACCAAATGAACTGTTTTTAAGTTGAGGACTACCTGTACATGGATGAGAAAAGCCAAGGCTTTTAGCTAGAGGAGGAAGGAATGGCAAAACCCTTGGACCTGCTCTACGCAATCCAGGACCCGAGGACCATTTTACCTTCAGGGAGCGATTCATTGCCCTCTAGAGTTGGTGCCAACCCTGCCCAGCCAACCCGAGACCTGGATAGAACAGAATAGCAGAGTTGGAAGGGACCTTGTATCTCATCTAGTCCAACCAATGGTGTAGAGCCATGATGGCGAACCTATGGCACGTGTGCCACAAATGGCACACAGAGCCATATCGGTGAGTACACGAGCTTTGCCCTAGCTCAGCTGCAGTGCACATGAGCGTGCAGGCCAACTGATTTTCGGGCCTTCAGGGCACACCGGAAGTTGGCAAACAGGCCGTTTCCAGACTCCAGAGGGCCTCCAGGGGGGTGGGGAAGGCCGTTCTCACTCCTAGAAAGTTTCTGGAACCTGGGGAGGCTGAAAAGCGGGCCTACTGGGCCATCATGTGCCAAAAACAGGGGGAGCACGGGGTGGTCGCACATGCATGCGCGGAGTGGGTGGGGCGCATTGAATTGTGGGTGTTGGCACGCATGTGCACGACCCCCCTGCACTCCCCCCGCTTTTGGCACGCGATAGCAAAAAGGTTAGCTACCACTGGTGTAGAGTCTCCTGCTTGGGCAGGAAGGGTTGGACTAGATGACCTGCAAGGTCCCTTCCAACTCATCTGTTAATCCAGGGGTTCCTAACCTTTTTCTATACTCTGCACCCCTAGAACGCTTCTGATATATTCTCGCACCCCTTACAAAAGTAAACAATTATATGCATGTACACTTTTTGAGTGCAGCATGTAGTCAGGGCTATGGTTTTCCCAGTTGCAATGTATGGCTGTGAAAGTTGGACCATAAGAAAGGCTGAGCGCCAAAGAATTGAGGCCTTTGAACTATGGTGCTGGAGAAGACTCCTGCGAGTCCCTTGGACTGCAAGGCAATCAAACCGGTCAGTCCTAGAGGAGATCAACCCTGACTGCTCTTTAGAAGGCCAAGTCCTGAAGATGAAACTCAAATACTTTGGCCACCTAATGAGAAGGAAGGACTCACTGGAGAAGAGCCTAATGCTGGGAAAGATTGACGGCAAAAGAAGAAGGGGATGACAGAGAATGAGGTGGCTGGATAGTCACTGAAGCAGTATGCGTGAGCAGTGGTAGGATTCAAGTAATTTACCTACCGGTTCTCTGCCCTAATGATTTCTTTCAACAACCAGTTTGCCAAACTGCTTAGAAAGTTAACAACCGGTTCTCCCAAAATGGTGCGAACTGGCTGAATCCCACCACTGGGCGTGAGTTTAAATGGACTCCAGAGGATGGTAGAGAACAGGAAGACGTGGAGGAACGTTGTCCATGGGGTTGCTATGGATCGGACGCAATTTAACAACTAACAACAACAATTATGCATATACACTATAAATTTAGAAACTTCTCAACCCAAGTTTTTGCAACCCCTGGAATATCGTCTCGCACCTCACCCCCCCCCCCCTTATTCTTTTAACCCCCCCCCCCCCCAAGCAGGAGACCCTATGCTACGATTTCTGACAGACGGCAGTCCAGTCTCTTCTTGAAAGCTCCCAGTCATGAAGCCAAGTCACGACTTCTGAAAGGCAACCATCGTTCCAATGGTCGGTTGTTCTCACTGTCAAGGGGTGTGTGTGTGTGTGTGTGTGTGTGTGTCTGTGTGTGTCTCCTTCAGGGGAGCTCAATTCAACCCGGGGAAACGTTGCAACTCTTCCCCGTCGCTCAGAACCGGCGCGCTCCCCTCACCCGAAGAGGCTCGGCGGCCACCTCGCCTTTTGCGCCGCCGTTGCCTTCGTCCCTCCCTCTCTCCCTTCCTTCGCCAGGCGGAGCCACCGAGACGTAAGACGGCTGCGCAAGCGGACAGGGCCGATCACGTGGCGGAGTCGTCGTTCTCCTGCTGCTTGCTCAACAGACCCTCCCTGCTACGTCCGGGACTCCGCGGCTGCCGCTGCCGCCGCCGCCGCTGCTGCTCCTGCGTTCTCAGCGCGCGCTTCTCCCGGTGCAGGTAAAATAATAATAATAAATAAATAAATAAATAAATAAAGCAGTTCCCCGCGGCCGGCCAGAAGAGCCTGACGTGGGTTCCCGTCTTGCCAGCCCGGGGAGTCCGGTCCTTTTTTTTGCGGACGCCGAGCGAGTAAGCGGCCCCTTTTCGCTTCTCGCCCTCGCCTTCCCGAGGGTAGCTGGGTCGGGCGGTCGGAGAGAAGCAGCGCGCGGGCGAAGGGCCAGCTTGGAAAGGGTGGGGAGGGGGAGAGGGAGGGGAGGAAACAACCCCCCCCGCAAGTGGCAGGCATTGGGGCGAGCTTGCCGGGAGTTGCTGGGGAAAGAGGCAGCCCGAAGGCCTCTTTCTCTCCCTGGGAACGCGGCGGCGGGGGGGAGATAAAATTGCCCCGAGGCGGGAAGAACAGTGCTGGGAAGAAACTTCAAGCCAGCCACCGCCGTCCGTCCGTGGCGCCGCCGCGATCGTCGGTCGTAAGGTTGAAAAGCAGGTGATCCTGGCGAAGTGTCGGGGGAAGGGAGCAGGAATGGCTGGAGAAGATTGAGCGAGAGAGCTGGCGAGCCCTGCTCGTCTGGAGCAGAGGAGGATCAGGGCGGGGAAGACGGGAGAAGAGCAAGCCGGGCGGTCGCGGGAAAAGGTTGGGTTAGGGGGTCGCCTGCCCCGGAATGGAGACCTTTGAAAAGAGGGTTGGGGACTTTGGCTGGCTGGGCTTTTGCAAGATGCCCTCCGTTGAGGATTAAGGGAGCCGCGGGTGGATGGCGCGGAAGGGGGGGGGACTTTCCTTTGGGCAGAATTGCGCTTGGTCCCACGGCTTGCTGCTGATAGAAAGCTCGCTCTCTCTCTCTCTGTGTGTGTATGATGCTGAGGCCAGGTGGAGGAGGTCGTGTGTGAAATTGCGACGTGTAGACTGTCTAGGGTAGGTACGGCCAAGAAAGAGGCCGGTTAAAATGGTAGGATGCCAGCGATGGGAGTTCTGCTACAGGGCTGTTCGGATTTGCAGGGAGGAAAGTCTCCTTTGGTTTTTAAGTGTGTTTATGTCACGTGTGAAGATTTCCACCCAAAGAAAAACCACAGAAGTGTGATGGAAGGATAATGTACTGTCATCGTACTTACATTAGAGCGGTGGAAGGTGTTTCAGCCAGCGGTTTAACTGTATGCTTGCAGTTATATGTACACTGCATAATATATGCATTGAGAGCTTATTAATAGCGAAACTTCATATGCAAGGTTGCTCAGTCATAGGGCTTCTGATGCAACACGACACTAATTCAGCCATCTGCCCTGTCCTGGAGGAGATTATAGTAGGCCGAATTGTAGGTAAGCAGCTTTTGCCTGAGACAGTAATGTGCTTATGGCTCTCTTTTGCATCATCAGTAGTACCGGATTTGAACTAATTGAAATACCAAGAAAATTACAAAGAATGTTGTCCGGTTGGCAAAAAGACTAGAAGAATATTTAGGGCCCTGGTTCTTATGCCATCTTGTTTGAGGATTGCCAGATATTTTTCTCTGCCCATTATTAACAGCTGTTCTGCTTTGATCACCAGTTTTCCATCAAGTGAAATCCTAGTTTGTTTGAAGATGCATTTCAAATAGATGCACAAACTTCAATATTTTTTCAAAAATTGACACAATAAATGTGCAGGCCAATGAAGAACAGGGTTTTTTTTGTCTTATTCCTTACATGGAATAACCATGTAAACCATTTGCTTGTCTTGTGCAGTGAAAGATACTACCTTTAGCTTTGTTGTCAAGTAGGAGGTGAGATGCAACCAGTTTGAAGCAACAAAGTTACCAAGTAATATTAAAGAAATGTTTATTTCAGGGCAGGACAGGAACTCTTTGCTGTGATCCCTGATGTAGCATTTCCACTGTCAGTTTTCCTGTTTGGCTGTGAGCTGAGACGCAATTAGGAATATAGTCTTAAATTAATATTAGTGGCATTACGTTATGCATATATTAAAATTTGCACCTAGTATTAAAGTACATCACTGGGTGATACAAACCTAGTTAGAAGCCGAATAACTTCCTTACAGAAAAGTCCTGCATTTAATATTTATTGGCATCTCTTCCTGTTGCCAACAAATGTTAAATATTATATATTTATACAGTATAACATCTGAAGGACAAGTTCCTGACACTAGTAAATAACTGTTGATAATAAAATTCTTCAGTGCATTGCATGTGACTGAAGTCATTCAAGCTAGTAAAACTGAGGTTGCTTTTAAAGATAGGGCTGGGATTAATGTTGTCCAGAGAGCTGCTAATAGTCATTGGTGCTGAAATAGATGGATTACTTATCTGATTTGGTGGCTGAATTGTGTGTTATGCTGTAGCCATTAGATGATAAATTAGGAACGGTGGCTGGGTTTAGGCATGCTAAGCCAAATCAAGCATGCCAAATTGTGATGCTTGAATCTAGGAGAGTAAGATAGATTCGTTTCTAAGCATCACAGATTGGCTGACGGCTTTCTCTGACCATGAGAATAGAGTTGGCACCTTATTTGGTAGCACCTGTTGAGCTGGCGGCTAGTTGAACAAAGACCCAGTTCAAAGACTAGTTTAACTGACTATTATATAATAATAGGCAATAAAGACAAGCAAGGATTTACGCTAAGTTGGCTGCTCAAATTACATGCCTGTGTTTAATATAAGATATTCTCATATGCTGGTAAGTTTGTATCCTGTTCACAGTGTATCATTAGAATTGCTGTCATAGTCATTTAAGTCTTCCTTAATCATTGTATTTTTAGGTACATGCATATAATGAAAAATAAAGATGTATTTGTGACAAACAGATATTTAAAAATGGGCATACCTACCAAAGTTGAAGTTAGCTTATGGCTACCTAAAGCATAGACATCTAAATTTTTGTTTTTATATAAAATGACCTTGTAGAATGTGGAAAAACACTGATAGAATCATGCAAAAATGTAAGCAGTAGAAATTACCTTTCGTTCTTAGCTAAACTATAAAGATGTATACAATTTTCTCTTTGCCAATTATGTTGAAAATTAAATCTCTTTGGTAACAACTAGAACGATTGCAGTATGTTGAAAATTTGACATATGTTTCTAAACTTTGAACTTTATGCAAATATTATCTATCTTTTCTGCTGTACCTGGCCTTACATTCAGTTTCAGATTGAAATGGATATTCCTTTTCCTATTTATAAAACCAGCTGGTACATCTTTATTAAGATTTATGAACAACTATGAGTGACTGCTTGCAGAAGAAATTAATGAGTTAATTTAATAAATTAGACCTAGCTTGTGTAGTGGTTAAGGTATCAGGCTAGAAACCAGGAGACTGAGTTTTAGAGTTGAATGAAAGCTGGCTTGGTGACTTTGGATAGTCTCTCTCTCTCTCACCTACCTCACAGAGTTGTTGTGGTGGGGAAAATAGAAGGATGTTCACTGCCTTGAGTTACTTATAAAAAATAATAAAGTTGGGAAATAAATAACTACATAACTGAAGAAGATTGGTTGGTACATAATATAATGCATGGGCAATTTGAGATGTACGAGTCACTTAAAAGTCTTCTGTTGTTGTTTCTGCAAGTTGACCAAAGCTTTGCTCCAAGGTTGTTGCCATTTACTTGAAAACCACAATAAATGCTGTCTTGAAACAATATTTGGAAGGAGCATAATATTTATTTTAATAAGTTCTTAAAGAACTTATTCTCGAAGAACACTAAGTTTTGTGTGCTCAAAATGTCATCTTGTGATCTTTCTCTTGTCCAGCTGTGGCTTTATAAAAGCAAATCAGTTAAAGATTGTGGTATTTAGTTGCAGATGATAATTGGAAGTAGTGATCAAAATACATATAATTTTGTCCAAGCAGAGAACTTCATCAGAATACTGTACTTTTCGGAGTATAAGATGCACTTTCCCCATCCCCCTAAAAGAGGGTGGAAATGTTAGTGCGTCTTATACACCGAATACAGCCATTTTTGGCCTCACCCTGCATGCCCCATTTTTGCGAAAAACAAACCCGTTTTTCACAAAAACAGGGCACGCAGGGGCTTTGGGAGGCCTGCAGAGTGCTCCTGGGGTCCGGGGAGGGCAAAAAAAATTTTTCTTGCTCACCTCTTCGAAATGTTGGTGTGTCTTATACACCAGTGCGTCTTATAGTCCGAAAAATAGGGTACTTTATATTTCTTAAAAGGCAACTCCTTGTAATTTCCAAGTACTGTATATAAAGGATTGTAGCCTGTTTTCTGATTCATCTACATTACCCCACAAACAATCAGTAGTTATTAGTATATTACCTTTGGGGTTGATGATTCAGATGTCATGGTGAACTGACAAAATTTCTGCATACGAATCTTGGAAAAACAAAGAAAGGGCTAGCATAACAGGAAATGTGATTAAAGTTCAACACTATCTATGGATGATCTGGGATTTGGTATGGAAATAAAGTTCAGGGGTTAACAGGGCACAGGATTCCTCAAAATGTCATGCTCTCCCAGGCTGAACCCCCATTCTAGACAGGATTGCCAAATCAAATGATGTCATCAGACTCCTGAGTGCCAGTTTTGCAAAGCACATTCCATGTGGTTGAAGCATCCTCAGTTTCATTAAAATGCTGTGTCTTCAACTTTCCATGTAGCATTGCGAAATGTCTGAAATCCTATTTTTCTTATTCTGTATATTATCTGTTATATGAAGTGCGTTTTTGGCCACCTGCTATTTCACTGCAGTGCACCTTCATCCAGGAAATTGACAGTTTATGTTCATGAGATTTTCAATGGAGTGTATTCCTTTTTTGACCCTGCTTTTAGCATTTAAATAAAATGGACACACTCTTGATTTCATATTGTTGGATTGCGGTGTAGCTTAGATATAAGATTGGTCAAATTTCAGCATGAATGAAGATCCTGTTATAGTACTGAATTATTTATATATGGGATTAATCTGGAAATTGCTAGTTAATATATGGTGAAATTAAATGTTAAATTGTTCTTCTGTCTTCCAGTCATTTCCTGTTAGGCTCTGCATTTTTGAATATTTCTTTCAAGATTAGTACTGGTCCCTTTAGCTTTATTAATTTCTCTCTTTTTTCCTGTAACTCTATTGCTTCTTCTTTTCCAATGGACTCAAGATCCATCTAACTAAATTGATTCACATATGTTTTGTTCATTGAGTAAATCACAGCAGCTTGATTTACACAATACAGTAAACCAGAGGTCTTCAAACTTGGCAGCTTTAAGACTTGTGGACTTCAACTCCCAGAATTGTGGACTTCAACTTCTAGCATAGCTGGCTGGAGAATTCTGGGAGCTGAAGTCCACAAGTCTTAAAGCTGCCAAGTTTGAAGACCTCTGCACTAAACCATAAGTTGAAAAAAATTAGGTCCATTGCATCTGGCTTATTGTATCCTTCACAAAAGTTTAAATAATAAAGTTATAATTTGATCACAGTTGTAATTTCTGGCTGAGCAGTAGGTCTCTATTTCTTACATCATGGTGCCCTCCCACAGAGTTTCTCATGTATCCCCATTTTTGTGAATACTTATCCATATGGTTTCCCATCAGTCTTTTCTGAAGGAAAAGATACAATTTCTGGCTTCTTTTCTGTTAGGAAGGGAGGCTGTTGCTGAATATTACTTACATCAGCCCATACAGTCTGGCCAAAAAGAAAGTGATAGTGGAAATTCTAAGTCAGCAAAACGGGATAATTAACAGTTGATATAGGACAATCTTCGTAGAAAATGAGTTTTGTAAATACATTGATTTTTGGTTCTACGTGAAATAGCTTTGCACTAAATTGCTTATTGCTTATTGTGTATGGTCACTCATTTCTATCTTAATTTTCAGTATGTAGCATGGATGTAATGGCCTATTCATATTGTGACACTGCTGCCAGTATTAGCAAATCTACCTATAAACTAGTTTTAAAATTATTGTATGAATAGGCCCATTAGAGAAATTTTTACGGATGCTGGGTATAAGCATTGTCCTGAATTTTGTTCAAAGTTCTCAGATTTCATTCAGAGTTTATAACATGACCGCTACGAAGGCTTTCCGTGTTTACAGTTCTGGCCTCTGGAAGACAGCATCTATCATGTATCATTCCAGATTGAAAATTGTGTATTAAGATATCCACAAAATGCTTCTGTAATTCACGTTGACCTTCTACTATTGACTTGGCACACTCAGCAGACTCCTGGCACTGTCCTTCCTTTGCTTTCAAATAAAAACTCATCATACTATAGAAGTTTCTTTCGTTCTGCCAAATTGAGGGGGAAAGACCTACTCATATAATAGAACATATGAAAAATATACTACAAATCCCAAACATTGAAATTGGGGTTTCTTCTTTGCATCAAGTGTTACTTTGCATATGTTTTATATTTTTGATAATATTGTGTAAAACAGAAATGTGGACCAAGAGTTAAACCTAGCCAGCAGGTTCTAAAGTTAGACAATAACCTTTCTCTAATGGGCGCATCTCTCCAAAAAATAGTCAGAACTCTGAGGAGCTGTACTTGGAGGATTTGAAGCAATGTTGGCTTCTCTTGTCTTTACCTAAAGACAAAGCTGAATATCCAGTAATGATATTTTCCAAGTGTATTTGAAACAACGAATCTGAAGCAAACATATGATTGATCACTGGCATGAGGGACATTGTGATTCCCATCCACTTACCCGCCCTAAGTGGGGGGTCACAAAGTAGATCCTGTTCTCTGCTCAACATTTTTGCATAAAAGTTGTGTCAAGCGGGTTCTGCATGATTGGTTGGCATGTAGAACTTGTTCTGCAAGATGTTAATAGCTTACTATTTCTCTGCTACCTCCAAGATATTAAAAGCAAAGTGGAATAATTACACTTATAATATATGCCTTCAGTTTGAGCTCATTGAAGAAATCCTGGCAACATTAATAGAAAAATTAGTATGTCGAATGAGAGCTTTGTTCCCCAAAGCTATTTTAGTATTAAATCTTTTAATCTGTTGTTTAGCAGGTTGAAGTGATGTGAGTTAAGGAGGAAAATATCAGTTGCCTTCTTGTGCCGTATCTGTCATCGGATATTGGCGGTCCTATTTTTAACCACAGCTGCACAAAAAAGTGCTGTTGAGTTTTGTCCAAACCAGTCCCTTAGATTTTGAAGCCATGATGTTCTTCTTCTACCTGGACCTCGTTTGCCTTCAATTTTTCCTTGGAGGATTAAGTGAAGTATGTCGTATTTTTCTGGGTGTCACATCACATGTCCAAAATATTCTAACTTTTGCTTTTTTATGGTTTTGATGATTTCCCTTGGCTTTCCCAGGCTTATCCTCATTTCTGATTTTGTCAACCCAACTTGTTGATAAAACTTTACAGCAACAGACACCTGTAGATCCACAGTTCTTCATTGAGACAAAAATGATCATTGATCCTTCACTGAGACAAAAATGCATGTGTTAGGAGTGGCAAAAGAAATTAGTTACATTACACAGTGTGGCAAAATTAACAGTCACACAACCAACAGAGATAAAACCACACACACGTGTGTGCGTATGTGGAGTGTGTCTACAGAGATCACAGGTTTTATCTCTGTTGGTTGTGTGACTGTTAATTTTGTCACACTGTGTAATGTAACTAATTTCTTCTGCCACTCCTAACACTATTAGTGGCAAAGAAGAGATAATTCCAAATATTTGGGAAAGCGAGACCTGTGATGGCTAACCTTTTCCAGACGGAGTGCCCAAAGCACGTGCGTGTGTGCGCACACGCATTTGTGTGCACTCAATCCCACAAAATGAAATGCGTGCGCAGGCCATGTGCATGCGCCCCATCCCTGCACATGCACACGTGGTCCCCATGCATGCACACTTATCCCCCTGCATGCACCCTGTCCCCCGTGCATGTGTGCGCGCCCCCCTGCATGTGCCCCATCCCCACAAGTATCCTGTCCCCCCACACATGCGTGTGTGGCCCCCCCCACAGTACCCCTCCCCCTGCACATATGCAGCAGAGACCTAAAGACCAGCTGGTCAGCAGGAGGCGTGCGTGCATGCGTGCCAGACCTGAACTAGGATGATGACTCGCGTGCCCACAAAAAGGGCGCTGCATGCCACAGGTTTGCCATCACGGAGCTAGACCAAATGTTGAAAAATGAGTTGAAATACAACACAGATATATGCCAGCTACCTTCTTATCAACATTACTCTGTCTACTCTTACAAGAGAACTTAACATCAAAATATAAAAGGGATTTCTAACTATAGTACAAGTCTCTGCTACTAAATTTGGTTCAGAATATCTCCTCCCAAAAAATATTCTATTTGTCATACTTTTTTCCCAAGAAAAAAACCCAAAGCTTTAAAAGAGTTGAATTAGAAATAAAATAAACCAATGACAGTAATGAATAATAAAAAGTTAAATGCCTACAGTTCTTTTTTAATCCTAAATTTATTGCCTCAATAATGTTAATTTAATAATTTCTAACTCAGCTCCCAGACAGAAGCATTTTGAGGTACTGGGCCCTTTGGGATGGAGGGAAGCACTAGGAAGTCAGAGCACTTTCAAACATTAATTTTGCCCATATATTCAAGCTATTGTACTTCCAAGGCAATATATACAGGTAGCCTGTGACTTACAATCATTCATTTAGTCACTGTTTGAAGTTGCAAATAGCTGAAAAAATGACTTACAATTATTTTTCACACTTAATGGCCATTGCAACATCCCCATGATCAAAATTTGGATGCTTGACAGGATCCATATTTATGATGAACCCTGGGTTCATATGATCACATGGCCTAGCAAAGTCAATGGGGAAGTCAGATTCACTAACCACTGTGTTACTAACTTGAGAACTGCAGTGATGCATTTCTGTGGCAAGGAAGGTTGTAAAATGAGGCAAAATTCACTTTACAACTGTCTTGCCAAGCAACAGACATTTTGGGCTCAGTTGTGGTTGTAAGTCAAGGACTACCTATAAAAGAGAGTCTTAGGCCTATCAGAAGTAAGCAGTGCTCAGTTCAGTTTAGATAGAAAGGCCGTTATCATAATATTAAATGAAAAAGGAATAGCACACATAGATAATAATTAAGATTGATCACTTTGGACAGAAGTGCAAAGGTTACACTTTTGACGTGAACAGTTTCTTTCGTTATCAGTGGAACTTTCAGCTTTCTGAGTCAAGCCATGGGTCAGCCTGCTCAGAAGTGACTGTGGCTTAATAGCACTTAGCAAAAGCACTTAGACTTATATACCTCTTCACAGTGCTTTACAGCCCTCTCTAAGTGGTTTACATAGTCAGCATCTTGCCCCCAACAATCTGGGTCATCATTTTACCCACCTTGGAAGAATGGAAGGCTGAGTCAACCTTGAACTTGGTGAGATTTGAACTGCCAAATTGCAGGCAGCCAGCAGGCAGCAGAAATAGCCTGCAGTACCATACTCTAACCACTGCACCACCATGGCTCTTAAATAATAAAAATAATATAATTTTATTAAATAATAAAAAGCTATGGAGCCCCAATCAGTTCTGCCAAGATCTGTAAAGTTACTTAGTCCAAATATACATTTGCTTCATAATGGTTCATCATCATTAGGCCTGTTTCACTGTCCCCGTTGTTCATTAATATAATCATTGTTGTTATCATTATTTTCCTACAAAGTTAATTCAGTGATGCCTTAGAAAAAGCTCTCTTTGTGTCTGCCTGACAGTTACAGCTCTGTTTTTTTTCAGCTGCAGTGTGCTGTGTCTGGCAGCCATAGAGACTGCAGCCTCCAAGAACCAGAGTGTCACTGGAGGACATTCATCTATCTTTTCCAGATGGTAAGGCACAGGAAGGAGAGAGCAATGCATCACTTTTGATTGTGTGTTGCAAACATCTTTCCTAGCAAGTAGAAAACTAAAACTGAGTTTATGAACTGCTGGAGAGGCTTGCAAAGTCTGTAGCTATATCGGGAAGACATACATTTATCATGGCAGTTTGTTGTTAGAACTAAGATATAGTTCTAGCTGGGCAAGGGTCTGGAAAACTGAGGAAGTCTGATGGACACGTGGACCAGGGGTGGGTTCTAAAATATTTTACTACCGGTTCTGTGGGCGTGGCTTATTTTGTGGGCGAGGCTTGATGGTTATGTGACAATTATTTAGGATTTAGCAGACATACTGGTCTACCAGGCTTTTAACTGCTTGCAGAGCTGTACTGATCTACCCATTTATTTTTGCAGGCATTGGTCTACCCATTTATTTTTGCAGGCACTGATCTACTTATGTATTTTTGCAGGCATTGATCTATGCATGTATTTTTTCAGGCATTGGTCTACTCATGTATTTTTGCAGGCACTGGTCTACATATTTATTTTTGCAGGCACTGATCTACTCATGTATTTTTCCAGGCATTGGTCTACCCATTTATTTTTTCAGGCACCGGTCTACTCATTTGTTTTCTTTTTCTTTTTCTTTTTATTATTATTATTTATTTATTTATTAAATTTACATACCGCCCTACTCCCGAGGGACTCAGGGCGATGAACAGCCAAAATAAAATACATGTAATACAAATATTAAAAACGTTTAAAATATATTAAATATTATGCCCCAAACAACAAATTAAAACCAATTTTAAAACCCAATTTAAAATTTAAAACAATTTAAAAGAGGTTAGGCCAGGCCAGCCTGCTGGAAAAAGAACGTTTTAAGGGCACGTCGGAAAGCGCGCAGATCTGGGATGTTCCATATCTCCGGGGGGAGCTCGTTCCAAATGGTAGGTAACACTGATCAGCTGTAGTGTGACCCTTTGAAGCCCAGCGGCAGGAGTTTAAACAGTTTTTTTCCCTGTAGCCATCAGCTGGGACTCAGGAGGCAGCAATAGATTGGGGGTGGGGCCAAATAAAAGGTAAGAATAACGCGGGGGGGGGGGGCAGGGGGGCAGAACCAGTTTGGTGACATCATATCATCACTGCTACCGGCTCGGCAGAACTGGGCCGAACCGGGAGGAACCCACTACTGACGTGGACTGATTTTTGATACAAAATCTCCAGGAATTTGCAAAATGTCTCCAGTTTCTGCATAAAGGACAGATCCTTCTTGAGAAGGTGTACTTGCATAGTCATTAAAAGTTGATACGATGGTAAAAAACAGTTCAAATCAATCTGAAACACAGGACCACAAGTAACTTTTTATTCATGGACTGTTAAGATTGATAAATGTAATAATTGTACAGTGCATTCTGAGTACAGATTCCATTCCCCCCAGGGGATATATTTCATAGGAGGGTTTTTTCCAACTTTTCCAATGTTTTCATTGTAAAAAAAAAAAGAAAGAAGAATTAATTATTTTGCTCTCATTCACTCTCTCTGTGATTGCGTTTGTGTGTGTGTAAATTCCAGGCCTTCACAATTCAAGCCATGTGCACGAGCTTTGCAGGCTTCTTGACTGTTTAGTGTCTCTGAACTGTGGAGCAACTGATACATATTTGAGAGCCAGTTTGGACTCTAGCGGATAAGGCACCAGGCTAGAAATCTGGAGAATTCTAGTCCTGCCTTAGCCATGAAAACCAGCTGAATGACCTTAGGCCAGTCACTCTTTCTCAGCCCAACTCACCTCACAGGATAATTATTGTGGAGTAAATAAGTGTAGAAAATTGTGTTGGATATGTTCGCCGCCTTGAATTATTTGCAAAAGTAATAAAGGTGGATACAAATATTTATAAAATGATCTTGCACAAAAATGATTAAGTTGCTATTTTGGAATATTGCTATTACTTCAAGTATTATACATAAGTGCTAATATGAGAACCAATCAGTTCTTTTATCAGTGGCAGTGTAAAATCTGGGAGTCTTGTAGTAATTCATAAATGGGGAAATGGAAAGAAAAAAAATCTAATAGTTTTATGTTTGTATCTCAGTAAAATTAGTTGGGAAAGAAGTTTTTGCTTTATATTTGAAAACTAAGAATTTTTATCTTCAGCATTATTTTCAAAGTCTGATATGACACTTGCTTATTGTTTTTTCCTGATTAAATTAAATTAAAAATACATTATTTTGGTATTTAGTTATTGAATTCTTTTAGTAATATTTATACTGTTCTGACTAAGAGTTTGTGAATTCAAAGAAATGTTCAAGTTATTTTCATCCTTCTCAGCAGCCTCTTAGCTGTTTATTATGTTCTTGATTTTTAATTTAATTATTCCAGTCAATATTCCTAATACTGACATTGACTAATAAGGTAAAAAGGCATCTTTCTGAATCATAACATAAAATAAAAATAAAATACTTTTTGAAGAATTTTAGCTTAGCATATCTGCAAAAAGCTTAATAAAAACCTTGATCTGCTTTTCTTCTAAGACTTAAAGATCTTGCCAAGTTCTCCACTTATGTAAAATACTAACAATAGAATGCATTCTCTTCTCTTGGTAACCAAGAGACCAGAACCCTGTGAATTAAAATTTTTGTTCCTCTTTATTTTTTCTACTGTTTTATACTAGGAATATTTTTTTATCAGTTAATTAATGTGTTTTCAGTGTGCTGAACATGCAACTAACTGAGTGTGAGTGACACATTTCTGTTCTAGGAAATGAAAAGTGTTGGCAGCTATTCCTGGTCTTGAGTGTTCTTAGCACATTCTTACAAAGAAATATCTTGCTGCAGTAGAAAAGTTGGGTTAGATGGTTGCAAATTATATAGATGCTGTACATTTGAACTTTGGGGGTATCGTAGCCTATAAATAAAATTTTCCTCGCTTTTAATGGCAACTTATAGTCATGTTAACGTAAGTATTGCGCTGCTACACAGAAAGATCTTTTGACGATGGATTGTAATTATGTCAGGCCTTCTGGGTAAATCGGACAGGAAACATGACTAGATGAGCTAATTCTACTTTATCAGAAAGGATAAACAGAATCTTGCATGTCTGAAGGTACAAACTTCCTGCCATCACTTTTAATCATCTGGTTCATTAAGGCAGGTCCTGCCTAAGTTTCTTCCTCTGAACGTTAAGTCCCTGGGGGCTTCCTCTTCTCTTAACTGCTTGTTTCCTAAGTATATATTCTATTTCTATTCTTCTAAGTTCTTTAGAAATAATTTGGAATTATTTAGATCAGGGGTGTCAGACTCTATTTCATTGAGGGCCGCATCAGGGTTGTGTTTGACCTCAGGGGCCAGGATGGGCATGGCCAGCTCGACATCACAAGTGTCAGGGGCACCTGTGGTGGCTTGGACAGCGCTTGGGGGATCCATTGTCTCCAGTGGAGGAAGGCGAGACCAGGGAGAGTGCCAAACCCTTCTTTTAAGAAAACCAATGGAATTTGGTCATCTGGTAGAAGGGAGAACCATAGTAAATAACACAGGTAATTCTCGACTTATGACTACATATTTCTGTTGCTAAGTGAAACATTTGTTAAGTGAATTTGGCCCCATTTTACTACCTTTTTTGCCAGAGTTGCTAAGTGAATCACTCCAGTGGTTAATTTAGTAACACGGTTGTAAAGTGAAACTGGTTTCCGAAATGACTTTGCTTCTCAGAAGGGTGCAAATGGTAATGCCGTGACCCTAAGGCACTGCAACTGTCATAAGTATGAGTTAAATATAAATATGAGTTAATTGCCAAGCGGGTGAATTTTGATCACAGGGATGCTGCAATGGTTGTAAGTGTGAAAACAGTCATAAGTCTCTTTTTTTCAGTGCCGTTGTAACTTCAAACAGTCACTAAACCAGTGCTGGCGAACCTTTGAGAGCCAAAACAGGATCGTGAGCGCATGAGTGCGCCGGGAAGATATTCTCCTGGTTTCTGGCGCTCACATGCGCACTGGCCAGCTGGTCTTTACGCACGTATGTGTGTCAGAAACCAGAAGACTAGGTGGCTGGTACGCATGTGTATGCTGGAAACCAGAAGATCATCGCACGCATGTGCACCAGGCGGATCCTATTCCAGTTTCCGGCGCTCCCATGTGTGTGAAGACCAGCTGGCTGGTGCGCCAGAATCCAGACGAGCAATGTGTGATGGCTCGTGTGCCCAGAGAGATGGTTCTGCATGCCACTTCCAGCACGCGTGCCATAGGTTCGCCATCATGGACGAAATGAACTGTTGTAGGTCAAGGACTACCTGTATTCAGGAAAAAGGTGCATGTGGAAAAAATGCCTTTTTCAGGAGGCAACTGGACTTTGTTGTTTTTTCTTTTGAAGACGTTTCGCTTCTCATCCAAGAAGCTTCTTCAGCTCTGACAGGAAGTGGGGAATGGAAGGATTTATATTCCTTGCAGACAGCTGATAATATGCATCCTTTTAGAGAGTTGTTGAAGCACTTGGAGGTTTATCTGTGTCTTCAGGGTCACCTGAGTAGTACTCCTGGTTCCTGTAGTCTGCAATTTTTCCATTTTTCCACTGTAATGTTGAAAATAGGAGGAGAAAGTAGTATTTAATATATTTGCTCCCTTGAGTTAGTTATAAAAATAGTAAAGTGAGGATTTTAAAAAAAACTAAACAAAATCTAAATTAAAATGACACAACTCAAATTTAAGGAAGCATGTTACATTTTTCTGTATCACTTCTCCTTGGGTACAGTCTGTTTTTTAGCTTGCTTAAAAATAACCAAGCTCTTACTTAACAGTTAAAGAAGTTAATCTGTGTTGAATTATAATACCTGGAATAGTAAAGACCATGGGATAATAGTATTTAAAGGGATGGCAAGACAGAACTTTCCATTTGAGTACCTGCCACAGGAGTTACGTTATCTGTCTATTGCCATTTTGAGGTAATGACCACTAGCTTCTGAAAGTTGTAACTCCAATCGCAGAAAAAAGAAATAATTATGAAAGAAATGAAGCCCATTTCTAACATTAATTTTCCAAAAATGAGAAAAATAGCATAAGAAAATGATGATCCTGCAGCCTCTTTAAATCCAAATACTCAAATTCAAGAACAAATCAAATGAATGATTTATCTATTAGGAAAGCCTAGTTCAAAACTAAAATAATCAAATCATCTGGATAAATTAATAAAATATATTTTAGCACATAAACCAGGTAATCCAAAATCAAGCAGTAAAATAAATTTGAAATACTGCCAAACCATCAAAGAAGTAAAATAATTCCAAGAATTTATAATGAAAGAAGATACAGGATTGTAAGAATGAAATATTTGGCTTTGAAATGAAGCTGAATAATGAAAACTAATAATTGCATTATTGGTCCCTCTTTAATAGAATTACATGCTAAGGAAAATATATTACAAACTATAATTCATATTAATAAACTAAGTTTCCTAGTGTGCTAGAAGGATTATATTCCTAGAGATGCTGAATAGTCACCACAGATATATAAAATAGGATTAAATTCTATTTGAACTATTTTTAATGTCTCAATCTGCATGTCCTGAACTAATAGCCTTCCAGATTTTGCTGAATTATAGTATACTACATTATTGGACATGGTGGGTGAGGCTTTTAGGGAGTTAATTTTAGCAATATCTGAAGAACATATTTAATCCTATTCTCTATATAATAAAAAAATGATTGCCATAATAATTAGCTACTAATTCAGAGGTGGGTTTCAGCAGGTTCTGACCAGTTCTGGAGAACCGGTAGCAGATATTTTGAATAGTTCGGAGAACCGGTAGTAAAAATTCTGACTGGCCCTGCCCCCATCTATTCTCTGCCTCCCAAGTCTCAGCTGATTGGAAGGAAGGAAATGGGGATTTTGCAGTAACCTTCCCCTGGATTGGGGAGGGAATGGGCATTTTACAGTATCCTTCCCCTGGAGTGGGGTGGGAGTGGAGATTTTACAGTATCCTTCCCCTGCCACACCCACCATGCCACGCCCACCAAGCCATATCCCGCCCTCCAAGCTACACCCACAGAACCGGTAGTAAAAAAAAATTTGAAACCCACCATTGTACTAATTGGTCTATACTTCCCCTATTGGGTTTTTAAAAAGCATTGTTATGAAAATTTTTTTTCATATTATTGGCTTTTATGCTGGTTTTCTCAGCGAAAGAAATACCAAGCTTGAAAAAGTGTGATGGATTGTAATATTCTACTCTCCAGTGTGAAATAAAGTATTATAAGGGAAGTTAAACCACCAGAAGGGTGATGGGGAAAATTAATTTGAACAATTATGTAGTATTGAGTATATAACAAAAAACAAAGAATAAAGCACAGTATTACCAACATAACAGCCTACCTTTAGGGAAAAGGTGTTAAGGTTTACTGATTTTTTTAAACCTTAAGACTGAAAGAGTAAATAAAATTTATAAAGGGCATTGTATAATATAACTGCTGTTGTGTTAAATGTTAATATATTTTTGAGTTTGTTAATAAAACTTTAAAAATGAAGAAATGAATAATGATGATGTAGTTAGTAAGTACATACAATTGCCACATAATATGCCAGATTTTCTTCTCTTGAGACAATTTCCCATAGAAACATTTCTGATCAGCTTTGGGATTCCCTGTGTAATTTCTGAAGTATATTGAAAACAAGCCGGCATTTAGTCACTAGAATTGGCTGATAGAAACATGGTGTTATTAGCTGTCTGCTTTCTGGTATCACTGAACACACTGAAAAATTAGACTGAATTTTTTTTTTAAAAAAACAGAATTCTGGTTATGACCTTGGCTAATCCAAATATATATAGAGGGATGTGGTGGCTCAGTGGCTAAGACACTGAGCTTGTCAATCGAAAGGTCGGCAGTTCAGCGGTTCGAATCCCTAGTGTCGCGTAACGGGATGAGCTCCCGTTACTTGTCCCAGCTTCTGCCAACCTAGCAGTTCGAAAGCATGTAAAAAATGCAAGTAGAAAAATAGGGACCACCTTTGGTGGGAAGGTAACAGAGTTCCGTGTGCCTTTAGTGTTTAGTCATGCCAGCCACATGACCATGGAGACGTCTTCGGACAGCGCTGGCTCTTCGGATTTGAAACGAAGATGAGCACCGCCCCCTAGAGTCAGGAATGACTAGCACATATGTGCGAGGGGAACCTTTACCTTTACTTTATGGCAGGGCAGATCCATCCATTTGTCCGTTGTACCAAATGGCAATAAGTGAATGACTGCACAGGAAACAGAATTACAGAGTTGGAAAGGATTTTGAAGATCTTCTAGTCCAGTGGTCTCCAACCTTTCCAGCTCATCGGATGGGCAGAGGTGACAGGGGAGGGGAGAGGGGATGGTTTCGTACATATGCTCTGCTTTCACAAATACAGATTTGCACGCCCGCACGCCCACCGCTACCACAGCCCAGTTCCAAATGTTTGTGGCCTGGGAATAGGGGACACCTGTTATGATCCAGCCCCCTGCTCAAGAAGGAAGCCATATACCATTTCAGACAAATGGAAAGAGGCAGGGGTGAAATGCTCCCGGTTCGGACCAGATCACGCGATCCAGTAGCGATGGAGGCGGGTGGTTCAGAGGACCGGTAGCAAAAATCCCTGCCCCCCCCAATGCCCAGCTGAGCCCGCACAATCATCAGAGGCTTTTTCTTTTAATTTTTAAAAACATTTTTTCTACAACCTCTTCGGCCGAAAAAATGCTTTTAAAAGTAAAAAAAAAACCACCTGATGATTGTGTGGCTCAGCTGGGATTGTCAAAGGGATCGTCAGCTGATGATCCCAGCTGAGTTGCCTGATCGGCAGAGGTTTTTTTTTCTTTTAAAAGCCTCTGACGATCCAAGCTGAGTTGCCTGATCGGCAGAGGCTTTTAAAAGAAAAAAAGCCTCTGCCGATCAGGCAGCTGGGATCGTCAGAGCCTTTTGAAAGCATTTTTTACAACCTCTTCGCCGAAGAGGTAGAAAAAAATGGTTTTAAAAGAAAAAAAATGGCCACGCTCACCTAGTCACATACCCCCTCCCCCACCAAGCCACGCCCACAGAACCGGTAGTAACAAATTTTAGATTTCACCACTGGAAAGAGTGAAAATAGTATTGATAGCCCATGGAACCTATTATTCTCAGCCCAAATATTGAATGCAGATCTGGAATTTATCTAAGGGTCTTAGGGACAAGAATTAAGTTTTAAACAAGTCTCAGTTCTTGTGACAGCTGTGAATTATTTGTCTCATTCACAAATCAGACTATAAAAAATAGTTCTTTCCATGAAATAGTCATATACTGAATTGGTAGAGTTGGCAACACTCAAAATTCTCCTCTCTTCCCTCCCACCCCACCCCTTTATAAAATAGGAAAGGAACTAAGGGTTTTTTTTGTATGCATTGGAATATGAATTCATTTTAATTAATTAATTACTTCAAAATGTCTGGGAACATGGCAAAAGATATTCAGTTAATATTCAGTATTAGGTGTTGGCTGCTTTTATTTAACTATTCTGCAAATATCCAACTGGAAAAACAGGTGTGGAAGTGAAATCTTAAAATCATGGTATCAACTGAATGAAAATAAAACTTATTGGGTGCAGAACAAAAAATTAGGCTAAATCAGGGGTCTCCAACCTTGGCAACTTTAAGCCTGGTGGACTTCAACTCCCAGAATTCCCCAGCCAGCAAAGTTGAAGTCCGCCAGGCTTAAAGTTGCCAAGGTTGGAGACCCCTGGGCTAAATGCTGGACATATGTTGAAATAGAAGACTTGTTAATAATATAGCAGTTCATTACAGTTACAGCAACAGATAATAACTATTATGGACACATAAATAACATCCTTCTGGATTAAATCCAGCCCAATACAGGACACCATCCTGTTTCCCAATAAGATGATTAAACACTCCTGGAAAATAAAGAATTTACTGCAAGTCAATAACAATGTCTTGCTATTGCTTGTAATTATCTGGTTTTGGAACTATGCTGTTTTTCTTCCTGGAAGTCCTAGGTGGCCATTACGACTAGTTGCCAATGGTGCTTTCTTCCTTGAAATGTATCTAATTCTGTTTTAAAGTGTGAATTGCTGTGATTGTCATCTCATTTTTCAGTAACTGTTCCAGTAGTTTTAATACATAGTGTGTGAATAAGTACCGTACTTTTCGGAGTATAAGACGCACTTTCCCCCCTAAAAGAGGGTGGAAATGTTGGTGCGTCTTATGCATCGAATACAGCCATTTTTGGCCTCCTGAAGTCCCGCCTTGCGCATCCCATTTTTCGCAAAAATGGGGCGCACAGAGGCTTTGGGAGGCCTGCAGAGTGCTCCTGTGGGGAGGGCAAAAATGCCCCCGTTTTTTCCAAAAACTGGGTGCGCAGAGGGTTTGGGAGGCTTGCAGAGTGCTGCTGGGCGCTGGGGAGGGCAAAAACTTTTTTTTTCTTGCTTACCTCTTCGAAATCTTGGTGTGTCTTATACACCAGTGCGTCTTATAGTGCAAAAAATACGGTATTCTTTCTCACTTAACTCAAGTTGTTGGACATTCACCTTTGGTGGGAAGAGTCAGGTTTCTTTAATACATGTAGTCCTCTACTTACAATAGTTCTCTTAGTGACTGTTCAAAGTTACAACAGCACTGTAAAAATGGCGTTATGACCACTTTTTCACACTTATAACCATTGCAGGATCCCCATGGACACGCGATCAAAATTCAGATGCTTGGCTACTGACTCACATTTATGATGGTGTCGTTGGCTCATGTGATCCCCTTTTACGACCTTCGGATAAGCGAAGTCAACAGGGAAACCAGATTCACTTTACAACCGTGTTACTAATTTAGCAACTGCAGTTATTCACTTAGAGAATGTGGCAAGAAAAGTCATAAAACGGGGCAAAATTCATTTAACAAATTTCGCACTTGGCAACAAAATTTTGGAGTCAATTGGGGTCATAAGTTGAGGATTACCTGTATTTTATCTGGGTTGAGAATCATTCTTCGTATCAACCAATGTAATCAGCTTCTGTCTTCATGCGCTAAATAACTAAATAAACCCAGCTTCAATCATACCTTCATCTATCTTCCTATTTCCAAAGCTTTTAACCTTTCCTTATACAAATAAGTGCTCTAACTGATGGGATCTTTAGTCACCCAATTGCTTATGTTCGCCATCCATGTAATGTACCTTTTGAGATGTAGTCATGGGAACAATATAGCAATTAAATTTAATTGTAATGAGTTAATTGGGGGAAGTACATGAGTTAATTTATTAAAGTACAATTGGGTGGCTGCTAAGCTAAGCTAAGATTCTGTGCAGTTCAGAGAAGCCCCAAATTCCACCCCTGACTGGCCCCACCTGCCCGCCCCTTCCCTCCTAGGAGTCCCCACGCAGCCCACTTTGGATGCAGGTAAGTACAGGGCATTTGCGGAGGCTCGGGGAGAGTGAAAAACGGGCCTACTGGAAACGGGCCATTTCTGATCTCCAGAGGGCCTCTGGAGTCTGGGGAGGCCGTTTTCACCCTCCCTGAGGTTCGAGGAAAGCCTCCGGAGCCCAGGGAGGGTAAAAACGCACCCCCAGCCGTGGTGCAGGAGGCCGACTAGGCCACACCCATCAAGACCATGCCCACACAGCAACCAGGCAGAGAACCCCTTGCTAAAATTTTTGAAGCCCACCTCTGAGTACAATATCATGTTAGTCAGTGGGAATAATAATGCCTGCTGATGATACAATTAATCCTCGTCTTCTGACCACAATTGAGCCCAACATTTCTGTTGCTAAGTGGGACATTTGTTAAGTAGCCTTGCCCCATTTTACAACTTTTCTTGCCCCAGTTCTTAAGTGAATCACTGCAAATTTTAAAGTAGTAACATGGTTGTTAAGTGAATGTAGCTTCCCCATTGACTTTGCTTGTTGCCAAAGGTGATCATGTGAATCTGGGGATTCTGCAGCTGTCATAAATATGTGTCAGTTGCCAAGGATCTGAATTTTGATCACATGACCATGAGAATGTGGCTACAGTTGTGTAAAAAACAGTCATAAGTCACTTTTTTCAGTGCCGTTGTAACTTTGAACAGTCACTGAACAAGCTGTTGTAAGTCAAGAACTAGCTATATTTGGTTGGTTACATGCAGTCGGTAGTCCTGAAGCATAGTATGATTGTGTTGCATGGTTTCAAGGGTAAAATCCCAAAGTATAAAGTGGAACAGACAGAGACCAGGGACAGAAGAGAGTTATGACCCTCTAAAATTTGTACTGGAGGTTGGGATTTAAATTTGGGAAGAGGAAATGTGCTTATTGCAATGTACAGTCAAAAGCTTGACTTATTATGGATTTAATTCAGAGGTGGTATTTAGCAGGTTCTGACCAGTTCTGGAAATTTTGAGTAGTTTGGAGAACCGGCAAATACCACCTCGACTGGCCCTGCCCCCATTTATTCTCTGCCTCCCGAGTCCCAGCTGATCGGGAAGAAATGGGGATTTTGCAGCATCCTTCCCCTGGAGTGTGGTGGGAATGGAGATTTTACAGTATCCTTCCCCTGCCACGCCCACCAAGCCATGCCCACCAAGCCA
The DNA here is from genome assembly GCA_012654045.1 of Ptyas mucosa. Taxonomy (NCBI): domain Eukaryota; kingdom Metazoa; phylum Chordata; class Lepidosauria; order Squamata; family Colubridae; genus Ptyas; species Ptyas mucosa. The sequence continues at coordinate 1,377,888 of WNWU01000021.1, forward strand.
TGCCACGCCCACCAAGCCACACCCACAGAACTGATAGTAAAATTTTTTGAATCCTATCACTGATTTAATTCAGTGTTTAACTGTATCGTAGACTTATTAAAAGGTACAATACAAAAGGTATTATTTTTGGTCTACTTCCAAAAACCATATGGCTGGAATTTGCTATTTTCATAGTTGCCAAATTCTTCATTGAGCTTCTTGCTAGCATGAAAAATCTCTCTCCTGCTTAGTCCTGTTCGGCTATTGGCCGTCTATGTGAAATTAGAACATTGGCTTCTGTGTGAAATTAGAATATTTTGCACAAATAAGTATATACTTGCTTGTGTTGGCCTGTATTTGCCTATTCAGTTTGGAAGGAATTCTTTGGAACTCAAAAGTCAATCTGATCATTTATTCCTCTTCCTGCTTCTAAAGTGCGTACAGTAATTTTACAGAGTTTGTCTTCATTTAATTGAATGATGCATAAGGGATAAAAATTTCTTTGTATTCAGCATGGAGCTGTATGTGTAGTTTCTGAGTCTTTGCAGATAGCATCTTCAAATTTGCAAAAGTTAGCCTTTCTATCTTCGGTCCGCAGAGCCAAATGTGGAATTCCTCCCACCACAAAATGCCATTGGCTTCCTTAATTATGCTTATTCATTATAGGCTCATTTGATAGTGTTTTTTCCCTGGTCTGTGATGCAAAATTTTATTAGCATTGTAGGGAATTAGACTGAGGAGAGGCTTGGATTTCATAGTAAGTGCTCTATGTTTGAAAATTCCCAAAACTAATATAGTAGTACACACCAAACCTTAAAAGCCCCCTAAAGGGAATAAAGCATTTGCCTGCATTGTTGTGTTAACATATAATGACTAATTTCCCCCCCTCATATTTGCCAGTAGAATTAGACTTATTCAAAGTAAATCTATAGCGTGGCTTAGCATAAATCACAGTCTGTCCCAGTGGAAATTGGCACATGAAATTTTCTCAGAGTAATCATTATTGAGATAATGATTTGTATTTTACTGAACTCCTTCTCAACTTCTTTCATTTTATTGATCTAGATCAGTGATGGTGAGCCTTTTCCGCGTCGAGTGCCAAAAAGGTCATGCGGAAACGTTGCACATGCATGTGCTCATTGAGGCTGTGCTCCAGAAAAGCTGAACTTCTGGGTTCTAATGTACATATGTGGCCAACAGTCAGCTGGCTGACGCACATATGCAGGCTGGTTTTCAGCACTGCTGCACACGCGAAGGCAGGGGTGAAATGCTCCCGGTTCGGACCGGCTTGGGCGAGTAAGTAGCAATGATGGCCAGTGGTTCAGAGAACCAGTAGCAATGGAAACTGGAGGCTCCGCCCACCCACCCAATCCCCGAAGTCGGGGAATGCACCTTTCTCCCGCAGCTGGCTGTCAGGGAAGGCAAGCACCTGAAAGGTACCGGAGTCACTCACTCTCCTTTTTGAATGAGCTGCTCTGGTCCACGTGCCGGCTGCGCAAGCACACACTGTTTATTTAACGTGGATGTGCGCTTGCGCAGCCGGTGCGTGGACCAGAGCGGCTCATTCAAGAAGGAGAGTGAGCAACTCCGGTACCTTTCAGGCACTTGCCTTCCCTGACAGCCAGCCACGGGAGAAAGGTGGGCACTAGGAGTCAGGAAATGGGGTGGGTGGGTGGGTGGAGCTGCGGGAGAAAACTAAGGACACGCCCGCAGAATAGAAATTTAAAAAGTTTTCCTACCGGGTTCTGTGGGTGTGGCTTGGTGGGAGGGGGGTCTTGTGACTGAGTGGGCGTGGCTGTGAGTGACTTTGAGTTGGCCACGCCCACTCAGTCACAGGACACCCCTCCACCAAGCCATGCCAAGCAGAACTGGTAGGGAAAAATTTTAGATTTCACCCCTGCGCGAAGGGATCATGCTCCAGAAAAGCCGAACTATTGGGTTCTAGCGCACATGCATGCCTGACAATCAGCTGGCTGGCGCGCATGGACAGGCCGGTTTTTGGCACTGCCGCATGCGTGAAGGACAGCTGATCATTGCACACGTGTGCCACAAACCCGGAAGATAAACAGGCAAGGCTGTGCATGCCAGGCGACATGGCTTCACATGCAGCTTTGGGCATGCGTGCCATCTGTTCGCCATTATGGATCTAGATCTTGTTCAGTAGGCTTGCTATCATAAGAATGTTCAGATACCTTCTATGGAGAATTCTTTCAAGTATAATCATGCTTTCATCTTTTTATAGAGTGCTGCATATCAGCAAGTGATATAAAGTTGGCTTTATATGAACTTGATGGATTTCCCTGTGACAACACTGGATCTGTGCATATATTTTTTGAGATTTTTTTAAATCCCGCTTTTACTATTTTTATAAATAACTCAAAGCAGTGAACATGCTCAACACTACTTCCTCCTCCTATTTTTCCCCACAACAATAACCCTGCGAGGTGAGTTGGGGTGAGAGTGAATGACAGCCCGAAATCACCCAGTTGGTTTTCATTCCTGATTTCTATCCTTGTGCTTTAACCAGTAGATCAAATTGTCATTTTGAATTGTTGTTCTTACCTCTAGAGCAGTGATGGCTAACTTTTTTGCCATCGCATGCCAAAAGTGGGGGGAGCGCGGTGGGGTCACACGCACGTGTGCCCACATCCATAATTCTATGTGCCCCGCCCCCGTGCTCCCCCCACTTTTGGCACGTGATGGTACCGTGGGCCCAGTAGGCCCGTTTTTTGCTTTTCCCAGGCTCCAGAGCCTTTCTAGGAGCCTGGGGTGGGCAAAAACAGCCTCCCCCCCCAGAGGCCCTCCGGAGGCTGGAAACAGTGTATTTCCTGACTTCTGGTGGGCCCAGAAGGCCGGAAAATCAGCTGACTGGCACACACATGCATGCTGGAGCTGAGCTCGCGTGCCCACAGATATGGCTCCGTGTACCACCTGTGGCACCTGTGCCATAGGTTCGCCATCATGGCTCTAGAGCTTATGTTGAAATATTGAGAAGTGGAGCTTCTGGTAGGCCAGGGGTTAGGATTAGAGTTAGGGACCCTGGGGAGGGCAGCGGGCATGGTAGAGGGCATGGCCAGAGTGGGCATGGCCAGCTTGATGTCACTCATTGGCCTCCCCAGGCTCCGTTTTCACTGGCAGAGGGCTCCAGGTGGTTGTCACGGCCAAAAACGGAGCCTGGACAGGCCTCGCACGACCTCCCCAAGCTCTGTTTTCACTGGCAGAACCATGGCGGGTCAGTCCTTCGCTGTTTTCAGAGCAGGCCCGTGGGCCAGATCTAAGCACCCCTTAGTGTGTTGAGTTTGGCACCCCTGTAGTGGACAAATCTTGTGACTCATAGTGGACTGTATTAATTTTGTGTGAACATCACTCTAATTTCCTTTGAATTTGGGCAGCATAGCATATGAAAAAATATATAGCTATATTTTGTTTTTAATGGCCTTTTAAACTTGGCACAGTAGTCCTTGAGTTACAACCACAATCGAGCCCAAAATTTATGTTGCTAAGGGAAACATTTGTTAAGTGAGTTTTGCCCCATTTTTACAAACTTTGTTGCCAAAGTTGTTAAGTGAATCACTGCAGTAGTTACATTAGTAACACAGTTGTTAAGTGAATCTGGCTTCCACACTGACTTGTCAGAAGGTTGCAAAAGCTGATCACATGACCCCAGAACATTGTAGCTGTCATGAGGCAGTTGCCAAGCATCTGAATTTTGATCATGTGACCATGAGGATGCTGTAATAGTCATGTGTGAAGAATGGTCATGAATCATTTTTTTCATCCCCATTGTAACTTTGAATGGTCACTAAATGAACTGTTGTAAGTTGAGGACTACCTGTATTTGACTGTTTTGAGGAAGTTTAATTTAAAAATCGCCCTCAAGCTTTTTAAAGCTGAGAGAATATCCTAACTCTTACATAGAGCATAATTAAACCAAAGTATTAAATCACCAAATATTGGAAGGGACGCAGTCAAAATTCATAGGAAAGCTATTTCAAGAAGTGAAATTAATGTTCAGTGTTGCTCTGCAGGTAGAGGCTTACAAAAGTCACAACAAGGGCAAGGCTCTGTGTGTTCAAATACTGACTAATGTTTCATTTTCATCCTCAAGGTTTTACATAGTTAATATTAATAACCAGTATTCCTCCTGGAATCTCCAAATTGAGAAAAATAATATTGACTATGTTTTTTGAGGGATGCCCTTGTGTCAAGATCAAGCATAAGAAAAAATATCTTTGATATAGAATTTGAATGCAATCAGAATATAATAAATTCTTCTCACTCATTTGGTTCATAGCAATGCACACTTCAAAATAGCATTGTATTAAACCAAGTTATAAGCAATAAATGTTGGTGAGTACTTACCCGTATTTTTCAGAGTATAAGATTCACCGGAGTATAAGACGCACCTTAGTTTTTGGGGAGGAAAATAGGGGGCGAAAAAATCTGCCCACCAGGTATTCATCTGGCTAGTGTCCTTAGCCTGGTCAGCTTTAGCACATTCGTTTGCTCGCTGGTTTTGAGGTTGGGACTAAAAAACAGCTTCTAAAGCACAGCTGATTGTCGGAGGGAGCAGCAATTAGAAAAGCAGGCAAAGCACGGAAGATCACTTCGCTCGCATTGGGGCTGAAAAACAGCTTCAAAAGCATAGCTGATCGTTGGAGGGAGCTACAGTGACTAAAGCAGGCAAAGCGGGGAAGGGGTAAGAGAAGGCAACAGCTGTTCCAGGTAGCCATTTTGGGTACATCGCGTCGTGTTTTCAACCTCCAAATGCGTCACGTTTTTTGATGGCGATCAGCTGCCGTGTGCTTTGGCTATCCCCGCACCCTTGAAGGGCTCTCAAATGGAGCATTTGGAGGCTAAAAACGTGACGCATGGAGCCCAAAAACACAATCTCTGCAGCCAGGAAGAGGACATGTGGAAGCTGATGGGTGGGGGACGGTGAGTGAGGAGGCTACATTTGGAATATAAGACACACCCAAATTTTCAGCCTCTTTTATGAGGGAAAAAGCGTGTCTTACACTGCAAAAAATACAGTACATTATTACAATACTTTATTACAATACATTATTACAACAGAACTGGATAGAAAATGTACTACAATTCCTTACATGGCAAGGCTCAGTCCATGTAGCTATGGAAGCATTGGTAACATTAAATTGCGAACTCATATTTTATTGCATTGCAACTTCTGTCAATACATATGTAAAGAGTTACTTATCCCTCTTCTAATCTCATTTCGGGATGGACTGGGGAATTTTATGGTCCATTTTTACTGGCAAGTGATTCTTACCTATGCAAAATTTGTTTTTGCAGCTTGTAAAACTTATAGAAGACTCAAGTGTGGTGTAGTGGTTAAGACATCCGGCCAAAATTGGGACACTTGCGTTCTAGTCCTACCTGAGGCACAAAGCCAGCTGGGTGACTTTAGACCAATCACTTTCTCACTTCTAGGAAGAAGGCAGTGGCAAACCACCTCTGAAAAACCTTGCCAAGAAAACTGGAGGGACTTGTAATGGTAGTATCTGAGGGTCAAACATGTCTGAACATAATTTTAAAAAAGCTTGCACTCTATTGATAGCAAAACAGTGTGCAAGCATTTGTGTATTTTTAAAACTTGGGTACCTTATTTTACATTTGTAGGTTTTAGTCTTATTTAATCTGGGTCACTGATGTGTAATACAGATTTTGATGTAGAAATCAAGAAACTACCGGTATTTAATTGATATGGGCATATAAATAAAGCAGCATCACTGATTAGATGAGCAAGATGTCTTAAAACCACAGTATTATAGCAAAATAATTGCCCTTTATCCAGTAGACGGAAAGTGTGCCTTTCCTTGTAGTGCAGGGCTGTCAAACTCGATTTCATTGAAGGCCGCATCAGTTTTGACCTCGGGGGGGCGCTGGGGGGGCATGGCCAGGGTGGGCATGGCCAGCTCAACATCACTCGTGTCAGCATCTGTGGTGACCTGAGCGCTCTGCCAGCGAAAACGGGCTCCCGAGCTCTGTTTTCACTGGCAGAGGCACCACGGACCGGTCCTTTGCTGTTTCCAGGGCAGTCCTGTGGGCTAGATCTAAACACTCCCGGGGCCGAATTCGGCCCCTGGCCTTGAGTTTGACACCCCTGTTGTAATGTATAAGTAGTGTAGTGAATAAATAAGCAGTGTACTATTTGAAAGAGTTCTAGGAAAGAAATCAAGATAGCTTACTAATGTTGACATTGAAAGTTCTGTTCCTCAGATTGTTCAATTCAAAGTATCTGTCAAATGTTTTCTTCTTTGCTTCCTCTTACCACTTTGTGCAAACTTTAAAATTTATGGGAAAATATTTTCAAAGTCTTTGTGAAATCTCTACCAAAATTCAGAGTCAAAATTTTTTGTATGGCAGTGTGAATATGAATGAATATATATGCATTCATGAAGAGAATTTAATTCGTAGCATTTTGAGATGAAACAGAATTTGGCAGCAAAGATGTCTGCCTAAATCATGGAAACCGTGGCTCTCATTCTATTTTTCTGCCAGTGGAACAAAAGTTACTGATTGAATGGACTGCCTTTTTTCAGTCTGCAGCCTCCCAAATCTCTCCTCTGAACTGAAACAAATTTGGGAATACATAGAATATGTGTGAAGCTCTGTTGCTTCATATCATATTGGATAAAGTCCTTAATATTATTGGGGTTGGTGAACTACTGATTTCTTCACATGAATGCATTTAAAACAAATTAGCCTGAGTAAAAATGATGAATTAAAAACACACACATATTCTTCATTTAGGAAATGAAGGGCAGGGCAAAAAACCAAAAATCTCCTCCTCCTCCTCCTCCTCCTCCTCCTCCCCCCCCTCCCCCTCCTCCTCCATCATCTCCATCATCATATCACAAAAACTGCTGAAATAATGGGCTCTTTCAGTATTCACCATATTGTCAGAAGCTGAATCGCAAATATGTGAAATGCTCCTGTAAACTGGTTGCATGTATGTAGCATCTGTCCTAACAGAGCAACTACATTTATTCTGAAACCAAAAATACCTTAATGATATTATCAGTATTCACTTCCATTTTTCAGTGTGCTTTTAAGAATGGAGAACTGATTTGTTACAAACCAGTCAATAAAATCTCTAGATTATTTAATCCACAGTTAGAATAACAGTGAAATTATAAAGTAAAATAGTAGTATTTTCGTAAAGATAAAACTGTACCCTGGACCCAGGCTTTGTATATCATCTCATATAGCTTAAACCTCTATTTTTCTTAGTTAAAGAGTAACTCTGAGAGTTCAGTTTCAGAATAAACTGAAAGCAAACAAGATTGTTGTCACAAGGAAAAAATCTATTTTAGTCTCTTAGGAACTTAATTCAGATGGTCGCTATGCAAAGGCCATGAGAGAAATAATACTTGGGGAATATTTAAATAGCATCCTATTTCTAACCATTCTTAGTTTTTGAATTCAAAAAGTAATTAATCATGTGGCTTTGTATGAGCAAACCAGCATTTAAGTATTACCAAGTGCAGCATTGCGAATTTCCATTTTAGTTGTGGTCCAAGAACATTGTGAAGGAGTTATACTTTGAATGATTTAAGTTTTCATTTAATTGAATGATTGAAAAAGAGAAATGAAATACCTTTTTTCCTCTCTTACTTGTTTTGTAGACAAGAAAAAAAACACATGAAGCAAAGATGATTAATCTGGGAACAGAATTATAATGGTAAATATTCTATTTTATGTAATTTTTCCATTTAGAAAAACATTTATCTTCTTAACTTATTATTGGAATAATCTTCTTATGCATCTGGGTTAATAAAGGATGGAAGAAAATCTGAGCCAGAGGATTTTAAGAGCAGTGCATTACAGAAAAAGGGATCATATTTTAAAAGCATTCTAATTAATCAGCTATTTGTGTCACATGTCCTCTGTAAACTTTGCTTTTCACTTTTATATTTACTTTGTACTTATTTGCACAGTTATATAAACTAGATTAACTTTCAGCTAAGGTTAGATTTTTCAGATGTGGGTGTTGGGATAATATGCATCCATTTATTTATCCAAGTACTGGATTCCCACTGACATTTTTAAGGCTAGAGAAAGAAAAGTACACTATAAAACTTCCTTCCAATAGAGAACAATTCAATTAAATTTGTCTCCCTCAGTATAGTATAATTTGGAAGTTAGGAGCAAACTGCTGAGAGGGGATGTATGGTCCTTCTAGATACGGTTATCTTAAAAGAATATTTGTTTCATATGTGAGAGAATGAAGGAAATAGCACTTCCTTAAAAGAAAAGACATAAGTTAGTGTATATGCATCTGTATTCAAATATTATTTAAAGTTTTTAAATGTGTTGCCAGATTAATTGGGGCAACCCTTAATCTGGCAAAATATTTTCGTGTGTGTGGGTGTTACAAACAATGATGTATGATCCTGAAGTAACATGTTTTAAACTATAACGGAGAAGTGGCGATGAATCAGCATGAATGGTATGAAAAATTCAGTATGTCTAAAAATAAACAGAGATATGAATTCCTGTCCTGTAAGCCAAATATATGCAAATGTTCTCTCTCTGATCTCCCTTAGATAACTATGATGTAGCACAATAGATGACAGGATGGAGAACTTCCTATTTGGTCTAGCCAGGAGGACACTAGCTTGAAAGTGGTTAACATAGAAACTAAGAAGATAAAGGGGCTGAACCAGTGAATAGGTAGTCTTCACTTAACTATGTTACTTGGAACTGAAATTTCCATTACTAAACAATTCAGTTGTTAAGTATGAGGTCATCTGACAGCTTAGTGGCAGCAATTCTGACACTCTCTGTTGCTGTCGTTAAGTAAGAATTTAGCAAGGATCTCCTTGCAACTTGCTGCTGGGTTCCAACAAGGAAAGTCAGTGGTGAAACCAGCTGAAAGTCAAAAGTCCTGGTCGACTCACAAGAACTGAAACACGTGGCTGCCCCTGGATGGGGGAGGATGTTCGGGTGGCCAAGATGAGCATGGCAGGGCTAGGTTGGCTGCTAGTGGGTGAGGGAGGGCATGAGAATAACTGGTGAGACATAGTATGGGTGTGGCACGGCCGAAGTGGTTGCTGCCAGGGTACGTGTGACCAACACGGTTTCTGTGGGAGTGGGGGGTGGGGGGGAGAGAAGATGCAAGTGATTTATTGCAGTGACTTGTGACCTTCCCTACCAGCTTCGCCATTGACTTTGCTTGTGGGAAGCTGGCAGAGAAAGTCTCAAATGGTCTCAAACACTTCAACTGTCATAAGTGAGGACTGGTAAATGTCTGCTGATTGTTGAAGTGCCTGAATCTTGATCACATGACCATGGGGACGCTGTGACAGTCATAAGTACAAGGGCTGGCCCTAAAGTTACTTTTTCAGCACTGTTGTATCTTTGACTCTTTGCTAAGCACGGCAGTCTTTAAGCGAGAACTATATTTAAAGAAGAAAGGATGTGATTTTACTTAATTAAACCTTAATTGTTTGTGATTGGATGGACAGATAGCCCAGATGCAACAGAGTCAAAAAGCCTATCAAAAAGGTGTCTCTGGACAAATATATTAACTTTCGTTTCTTGTTTTTTTAAAAACTTCATTAATGATTTAACCGTTCATCAACCTGACCCCAGAAAAAAAGTTGCATAAAAGGGGACAAAAAAGAACCAAATAGGGCCGCAATTTGGAAGCATATATAAATCTATCTAGAATCTGAAACAGCTTTAAAGTTGTAAATATTTAATTTCAGTATGTTTGCCTGAAGAAAAATTAAGTTTTATTATTATTATTATTTTATTATTTATATTTATATAAATAATATATAAGTCTTCTCCGGAGTCTTCTCCGGAGACTCAGGGCGGCTTACAATGCGTTAAGCAATATTTATTTATTTATTTATTTATTTATTTATTTATTTATTTATTTATTTATTTATT
>WNWU01000021.1:1387797-1402612 GCA_012654045.1 Ptyas mucosa
ATTTATTTATTTATTTATTTATTTATTTATTTATTTATTTATTTATTATATTTATATACCGCCTTTCTCCCGTAGGACTCAAGGCGGTGTACATTTTAAAAGATCATTCACATGTTCATGTTTAGCCCCGCCTGTTGGAACATCAGGGTCTTGAGGGCACGGCGGAAAGCACGGAGATCAGGGATATTCCGTATCTCTCGGGGCAGTTCATTCCAAAGGGTTGGAGCCCTCACAGAGAAGGCCCTCCCTCTGGGAGTCGCCAGTCGGCATGATTTGACTGACGGTACCCTGAGTAGTCCCTCCCTGTGAGAACGAACTGGTCGGTGGGAGGCTATTGGTGGCAAAAGACGGTCTCGTAGGTACCCAGGTCCTAAGCCATGGAGCACCTTAAAGGTGATGACTAACACCTTGAATCGCACCCGGAAGACCACCGGGAGCCAGTGCAGCTCGCGCAGGAGAGGTGTTACATGGGCGTAACGAGTTGCGCCCATAATCACCCGCGCGGCTACATTCTGGACCAGCTGGAGCCTGCGGGTGCTCTTCAAGGGGAGCCCCATGTAGAGAGCATTACAGTAGTCCATACGGGAGGTGACTAGGGCATGAGTGACTGTACGCAAGGCATCCTGATCCAGAAAGGGACGCAACTGGCGGATCAGGCGAACCTGATAAAAGGCCCCCCTGGCCACGGCCGTCATGTGCTCTTCTAAAGATAGCTGTGAATCCAGGAGGACACCTAAGTTGCGAGCCCTCTCTGTGGGAAGTAAGGTCTCATCCCCAATTGTCAGTGATGGTACCAGCTGACTATACCAGGATGCCGGAAGCCACAGCCACTCGGTCTTGGAGGGGTTGAGTCTGAGTTTGTTTCTCCCCATCCAGATCCGCACGGCCTCCAGGCAACGGGACATCACAGTAAGGGCATCATTGGGGTGGTCCGGGGTGGAGATGTATAGCTGTGTGTCATCAGCATACTGATGAACACTCACCCCGAAACCACGGATGATCTCGCCTAGCGGTTTTACATAAATGTTGAATAAAAGGGGTGAGAGGACTGATCCTTGTGGCACCCCACAAATAAGGTGCCTCGAGGTCGACCTCTGCCCCCCAGCCAACACAAACTGCGAACGGTCAGAGAGGAAGGAGGAGAACCACCGAAGCACGGTGCCCCCTATTCCTAACCTCTCCAGCCGGTGCAGTAAGATACCATGGTCGATGGTATCAAAAGCCGCTGAGAGATCTAATAGGACCAGGACAGAGGAACAACCTCTGTCCCGAGCCCTCCAGAGATCATCAACCAATGCGACCAATGCCGTTTCTGTGCTGTATTGTGGCCTGAAGCCCGCCTGGTACAGATCCAGATAGACAACTTCATCCAGGTATCGGGGTAGTTGTTGTGCCACCACACTCTCAACAACCTTCGCAACGAAGCGAAGATTGGAGACTGGATGATAATTTGATAATATAGCTGGGTCCAGGGAAGGCTTCTTGAGGAGGGGCTTCACAACCGCCTCTTTCAAAAAAGCCTTCATACTTTTGTATATTTATACAAAGTCAGCTTATTGCCCCCACAAACCGGGTCCTCATTTTACCCACCTTAGAAAGGATGGAAGGCTGAGTTAACCTTGAGCCTGGTGAGATTAGAACTCGCAGTAATTGCAGGCAGCTGGATGTTAAATGCTGCCTTAATAGGAGGCATTAGCCTGCTACGCCACTCAGGCCCTGTCATTGAAAACAACTACTTTGTTGATGTTGATGTACCAGTATGACATCTCTAATAAATTTATACTTTAAGGAAGATACTTGCCTCGGAGTTTTAATTCTGTTGGGGGTGTTACTTGGAACCCTGACACCTAAACTGAATAAAACAACCTTTAGTGGAAGAATTTGTGAGGATTTTGCTGTTTGTGCTAATTTTTTAGTCAAGTTATTCCCACAGTTTTTAAAACCATTAATCCCAAAGAATTCCCAGGATTCCCAGTAAAATTTTATATTTTTTCAGTTGAAAATCTAGCTACGAAGTCTCCCTCCTCTAAGAATTAATAATTTAATAATATGAAATATTTGTCCAAGACTATTGAAGTAATTTTTTCCACTTCATCAAGTACTTGCCATGAAAATGATTGAGTATTACCACCAGTTATGCTAAAGTGTAATAATTTTATTAAAACTTTTCCAATACAAGGGTTGTGATTAATGTAACGTAATTTTAAAGGAATGAATTATTTTATAGTTTGTTCTTGATGATTCACTAAGATATTAGACTACATATTATATTATAAAGAATTTGCAAGTGACTCACAGAATTCAGATCCAAGATCCCTTCTTATGTGAATTTTTTAAAACTTCAAGGAGTATCTATTGTATTTAATTTAAAAGTTCTATATAATATTTCAGGATTTTTTAAAAAATTTAAATAATTTACTGTAGACATGAAAAACTGTTCAACATTGTTGAAGTGTAAGAACTTATTAAACTTCTCTTACTAAAAACCAGGGTGGAGTATGTGACCAGTCCTTCATCTTCTAGATATATTTAGCAAAAACGGGTTTGAGCAATAATCAAGTATTAATCCACAAATTCTCAATTTATTGATTGTATGTTCACTGTTACTAATTACAAACACACATTTTTTTTAAAAAAAATTGTTCAGACTTGCATAATCCAAAGTAGGAGTGTTATCAAAACTCAGTTGTGTTTTTTGGTGCTCTGGCCAACAAAGCACACTTTACTTTGTATGTTTTTTTGTACAAACCAAGCAGTAAAACTTGGAACACGGCTTATGAGAAGGTGACATAATTCTGTGACCCTCATCTTCTGTCTAAACCAGTGGTTCTCAACCTGTGGGTCGGGACCCCTTTGGGGGTCAAACGACTCTTTCAGAGGGGTTGCCTAAGACCACCCGAAAACACATATTTTCAGTGGTTTTAGGAATAATTTTATGGTTGGGGGGGTCACCACAACATGAGGAACTGTATTAAAGGGTCGCGGCATTAGGAAGGTTGAGACCCACTGGTAAACCCTCTTACAATCAAAAGTTTTAATAAACCTTTTATTAACTAGTTTTTATTGGAATTTAGGTTTATTATTATAGTAGCTTAACAGTATCACAAGATTTTAGAATTCTCTTCTATTGAAAATTCTTGCTTTAATCCTCTTAATTTCAATCCTATAAAGTTTACTGGCCTCCCTTGTGTTAGACATATGTATCAAGGAATTTAAAAGTTGGGTGATTTAGAATTTTGTCAACAGGAACGTAAAATAAAATAAAACTGGTGGCAGAGGGATATAGTTGTGGTGGTTGTTTTTATCTACAGTTATTTGAAAGATTTAAGATGATGGTATTTATTGAGATGGCTAAATTGCATCCTTTGATCAGAAAAAAGATAATACAGTACCTACATTTATTGTTGACTAGAAACCCCTTATGGGCTTCTGTGCAAAATAGAAAAAAAATGAACTTATGATTTATGGTTTTGATGATTAAACAGGATAGATTATAGAAAGAAGACAGTCTTTCTTTTTCTTTTTCTCCTATTTTGAGTGAAGATATTCTTTGGAGTTTAAGCAACAGCAAATATCCAGTTTCCAGTGTCCCATGCTGTCAGATCTTAATTCAAAATTGCCTCAATGACATAAGGAAACATGCATTTTAAACTCTAAAATCACACTTATATACACCAGATATTGATAAAGAGGAAAAAAATTATGTTGTTTAAAAATAAGTCTTTTGTGCACTGTATTGTAATATTTCTTGAGAGTTGTCTTAGAACTGAATCTTACTTTGAATGACTTAACTCATCCATGTTTTCTTTGCAATGTCATGGAACTTCTTTATCACTATCATCTTTTAGCATGAAGGACACACACACACACACACACACACACACCCAACCAACCAACCAACCAATCACAGAGTCAATTTTCCAGTGTAACCTACATGAAGGTACTACCAAGGGCCAGCCTTGCTTACATTTTTGAAATCAAGCAAATTAGGTTCTGCTTATCTGGAAAATAGTCTTAGGATAAGAAAAATATTAACAATAATGTAAATGAATATTTTTGGAGTGAGAAGAGAATATGTTAATTTGATATAAGAAACTAAAATACTGTATATTTGTATTATATGGTATAAACGTTTAAAAGGCAATTCTTTATTGGCAGATTGAATTAAGTTGGAGAACATAAATGTGAAGTTATTTCGGAGTAGTTTCCTAAAATATTTGAATTCGTTGAATGTTGGTACTTTAATTTTTACATACTAAATTGGATACCACATAATGATGGGTGAGTCCTGCTTTTAGCCAGCAGAAACCATCTCACTTCCCAATTTCACTTAGAGAAGAAACTGCTAATTTTCCATTGACTCCAAGGCTTGAAGTTGAACAATACTTTTCAGAGTTCAGTTTTTTTTTCTTGCCATGCTTTTAATGCAGAAACTGGACTTTCATTCTCAACAGCCTACATTTTTGTAAGGTGCTCTCCTCCTCCTCCTCCTCCTCCTCCTCCTCTATCATCATCATCATCATCCCTATACTGGGTTTAAGAATTTAGTTAGATATAATAACAAATATTAATATTTAGAATATTATCTGTTATTATAGACAGGTGGATCTAAGTATTCGTATATTACATCAGGTCTTGTTCTTTGGTTCAGAAATAACAGAATTTTTTTTGATCTTATGTTCCATAATAATGATGTTGATGGTGGTAGCAGAGCAGATGCACACGTTTGTGTATATGTTTGCACGCACGCGTAAGGTATTTGAAGGATGTTTGTTTTATGCTACATAGCAAAATAGTTGCACAGAGAAATAAAATAGGAAGGCAGTGTTGTAAATGCATGTTTAGCGTGTGGCCGATTTATCACATTTGATGTCAAGACTTATGCTGCATGATGGCGTTTTAGTTTTGAACTAAATGATTTAATAATTTCAGCAGTTGAAAGGAAGGTCAAAGGACTAAAACGTCAAAGGAAAAGCTGACTTGTCGCACTGTTATCAGAAAGGAAGTTGCATAATTTTTCCAATGAACTGAACACCCTCCAAATGAACTGGAGGTTAACTCAGCCTTCCGTCCTTCTGAGGTGGGTAAAATGAGGACCCAGATTGTTGGGGGCAATATGCTGACTCTGTAAACCGCTTAGAGAGGGATGTAAAGCAGTATATAAGTCTAAGTGCTATTGCTATAAGAGATGTAATGCGAAAGACTTCAGATTTTATATATACACTATATAACATTTGGTCCACTACGCAATACATAGCAGCCTGCGCCTCTGCTTTTTCTTTGAAACAGCCATCTGTTTCTCTGCTTGGAAGCATGTCAAATTCTTTTAGCATAGCTGTGTAAGGTTGGTCTTGTTACATCCTGGGCCTTGTATCTCAATGGATCAAAGAACGTATTTGTTTGGCTTATAAACAAAGACATTGTAATCAAGAAAAAATTAACCTCAATAAGCAGATTTTGCTTTTTCCTCCATGGTTTATTCATTGTGGGGTTTTTGCTTAAAGCAGGGAGTATCAATACAGCATTTTATACCCTGATTTTTTCCCCTCTTTATTGTAATTACAATTATGCAAATGTGTTGTGACAATTTGTTCTTAGGGTATTTTAAGACAGTGTAATGAAGCTTCATCTGTATCTGCTTATTGACGGGAGTCAGTATGATTACAATAATTGATATTTCATGTAAGTGTAATTTTTAGATTTAGATTAGATCTGGCCCACAGGGCCGCCCTGGAAACAGCGAACGACCGGCCTGCAGTGCCTCTGCCAGTGAAAGCAGAACTCGGGAGGGCGAGCTCCATTTTTGTTGGCAGAGGGCTGTAGGAGGCCGGCGCAGCCAAAAACAGAGAGGTTGTAAAAAAAATGCTTTAAAAAAAAGCCTCTGATGATTGCGTGGCTCAGCTGGGCATGGGGGGTGGGTAGGGATTTTTGTTAGCGGTTCTCCGAACCACCCGCCTCCATCCACCCGCTTCACCCCTGGTTCTTTTGGTTTGCAGTGTATTGAATCTTCCTTTTTTTTTAAAAAAAAACAAAACCTCTTGAGTTTCTGGGTTAAGTTTTCTGCATGTCTGTTCATTATATCTCCCTTTTTATGTCTTTGCTATTCTTTGCTAGACCATAAAAGTATATAACTGTTATCTGTTTATATATGGCTTATCTCATATATAATTTTTTTACACAGCTTCTATCTAGATAAGAAAGAATATTTAAAAAGTCCATACAGGAAGTCCTTGACTTACGACCAGTCTTTTAGCAAACCGTCAAAGCTATTGTGGACCTTCCCAGGGCGATTTATAACCTAGACTAGAAATTCCAATGGCTGCCCCTCCTCAATCGCATGATCTCATTTTGGGTGTTTGGCAATTGGCCAACATTTACAGCACTTTGCATGAAATATGTGATTCTGTATTTATGACTTTTTTGCTGGAAACCAATGTTTACTTCCACTTTCTGGCAAACAATACCCATTGATTTGCTTAATGATCGCAGCATATGCTTAACAAAACCCTCAAAAAAGATTGTAAAAACACAACTTAAAACCATAATTCTAGGCTCAATTACACTTGTAACTTAACAGCTGTGGTGATTGACAACAACTATGGCTAGAAAGGGCGTGAAATGGGGCAAAACTCACTTAACAGCTGATGATTGGAAATTTTGGGTTTAATTGTGGTCATAAATTGAGGATTACCTGTATTAACTTACTTGAAACTGCTATTTAGAAAAAAAAATTGGGAAAACAAAGTCTTGGAGACTTGACAACCTATTAGTTAGATTGTTATTTGTCATACTGGAATAATCAAGCTTCCTGGAATCTTACAGCCTCTTAGCTTTATTAAATCAGGAATTAAAAGTTCCTTGCTTATCTCTTGCTTAAAGGAACAATTCTTTTATTATTACTTATACAGTGGTTAGTTTCTACATATCGTACATTCTGACTGCAATAAAACAAAAAGTATGGTCTTTGCATATCTATCTTAACAATGGTAAGTATGCAATATAACATATTTAATTAATCCATGACCAGCAGACAAATGCCATCTCTCTGTCTCTCTCTCTCTTTCTCTCTCTCTCTTTCTTCCTTCCCTCCTTCCTTCCCTCCTTCCTTCCTTCCCTCCCTCCCTCCCTCCCTCCTTCTTTCCTTGCTTCCTTCCTTCTATACTGCCCTTCTCCCGAAGGACTCAGGGCGGTGTACAGCCATATTAAAACACATATAACTCACAAAATTTAAAAACAATTTAAAACAAATATATAAATTTGGCCCACAAGGTTAAAAGCTAACAAACACCCAATTTAAAATTCATATTAAACCAGCCCGGCCTCTTGGAACAAAAGAGTCTTAAGGGCGTGGCGGAAGGTACGCAAGTCTGGGATCATACGAACCTCTAGGGGCAGCTCATTCCAGAGGGCAGGTGCCCCCACAGAGAAGGCTCTCCCCCTGGGTGTCGCCAGTCGACATTGTTTGGCCAATGGCACCCTGAGGAGTCCCTCTCTATGGGAGCATATTGGCCGGTGAGAGGCTATCAGTGGCAGAAGGTGATCTCATATATACCCAGGTCCTAAGCCATGGAGCGCTTTAAAGGTGGTGACCAACATCTTGAATCGCACTTGGAAGACCACCGGGAGCCAGTGCAGCTCGCGCAGGAGAGGTGTTACATGCGTGCACCGTAATTGCCCCCATAATCACCCGCGCGACCGCATTCTGGACCAGTTGGAAACTCCAAGTGCTCTTGAAGGGGAGCCCTATGTAGAGAGCGTTACAGTAGTCCAGATGGGATGTGACGAGGGCATGAGTGACTGGGCGCAAGGCATCCCGGTCCAGAAAGGGACGCAACTGGCGTATCAGGTGAACCTGATAAAAAGCTCCCCTGGCCACGGCCATCATATGATCTTCGAAAGACAGCCGTGCATCCAGGAGAACACCCAAGTTGCAAGCCCTCTCTGAGGGGGCCAATATCTCACCCTCAATAGTCAGCGATGGAGCCAGCTGACTATACCGGGACGCCGGGAACCACAGCCACTCAGTCTTGGAAGGGTTGAGTCTGAGCTTTAAACATTTGTGTATACATTTCCAGAACTTGTTGTCCTGGATAGTACATCTTAATACAACTTTAATAACTGTCAAGCAGTAAATGGACATTAATGCTAAAGATTTACCTCAGAGAGAGATTGAGTTAGCTCTTTCTGTATTCAGAGTATTCCATGACAGAGTGTCACAGCTTTTATATGAGACACAGATTTAGGTATTGATTGACAATACTGTTTACCCACTTAGACATATACCATAAATAATATTTTTTAAAAAGGAAAACCTCCATCTTCCATAGTTCATCCAGGCACACAATCTCTGCCAGAGCCACCTAATACAGTGTTCCCCAACCTGTAGACCATGGTTCATTACCAGTCCATGGCCTATTCACAACCGGGCCACAGAATGGCTGGCTGGTGCACATGCGTGCACACTGTCCCACTGGCGCAAGTGTCACGGGCGATTCTGGCCTCATTCGCATGAGCATCTCAGGCGCTCTTGGCCCCATTCACCAAGCAACAGGTGAATGCATGCGCATGTGACTGCCCCTCCCACAAAACCATCCCCTCTTTCCCCTCCTCCCTCTGTTCAAACTAGAAAGGTTGGGGAACTCTGATCTAACAGTTCCAACGTATTTTAAGACAATTGCTAGCTTCCCATTATTTAATTTTGGTATAAGCTTCCCTAGGAAAGAAATCAGCTGGAAAACAACTATTTGCATTCTAGTCTCCAAACAATGCCCTTGCTTGAACTTTGAAGGCAGATTCCAGATACTGTCCAAAGCACAGGATCACTGCCATTGTGTCAGAAATAGAGGAGAACATTTAACATTCTCTCCGTCATGCTCCATTTATGCTGTGATTAGGAATAAAATACAAGTCCCATTTAACAGGTTCTCAGGCTGAATGTTTCAAAGTGTTTTGCTGACTGAATCGTTCCATTACATTAGATATCAAGTGGCCATTTCTATTTCATTGTCTATTAACATTTGGAGGAAATAGGTATCTAGCAGACCTTTTTGACTTTTAGCCAATTATAATTTTACAATTAGCCTCCCCTAATTTCTAGTCACATAAACGTTGTAACCCTGAGTAGATATCTAACGTTGTGTTATAATGTGCTTACTACAATAAACTTTTACCTAATGTTTAGTTAAGATAGCAGATAGGAAAAGCTCTCTACAAGTATACATTAATGTCATATAACAGCTCAGATAACATCGTTGTGTTGCATTTAATTTATTCTTCCAGCTGAAAACAGACTTCTCTAGCACCTGGAAAGTGAAATTGATACCAGTTTTATTTAAGTAAGAAATGGCTACTGTTAGCAGTTGGGGTAAAAGGGTCTGTGAAACTGGCTGGCTGCCCGGCCTGCAGCTCATCTTCCATGGCTCCAAATCTGTCACACGTCACTGGAAACCAATGTACATTATGAAGGAAAAGCTCATGGCAGTGACAGAATATATCCCACCAAAATCTCTGACTTCAGAGACCTGTATGAAGCCCCCTGTCATTCTTCCTAAGAAACAGACTGGCTATGAAAGACTTTTGTGGCGCCAAGTGAAACAAATATTTCTTGAGAATAAAATTATTATTGTGTGCCAATGCAATTATATTCCTGAAATGATATGGTAATATTGAGGCATTGACTGCGGAAGTATAATATCCATGTCAGATTTTTCCCCAATAAGATCATGATTCCTTTTCTTTTGGAATCTAACTACAAGAATCTCCTCCCTCTCGAAATGGAGTTGAATTTAGGGAATTTGAGCTGTATTTTATATTTTGTATTTGCTCTGGGAAGTCGGGGGGGTGGTTGGGGAGGGGGGAGAAAATGTATGTAAAACTTTTAAAACTTTTTCAATAAAAAAAAAAGAATCTCCTCCCTCTCTTTGTGAAACACAACCTTCTACTTGTCAGTATGGAAACAAGGGCCTGGGAAACATTACATATCTTGAAGTGTGTGCCATAGATTAACATGCTAGGACAGGGGTGTCAAACTCAAGGCCTGCGGGCTGAATTTGGCCCGTGGGATGCTTAAATGTGGCCCGCGGGGCTGGCCTGGAAATAGCAAAGGACCGGCCTGTGGTGCCTCTGGCAGCTAAAATGGGGCACAGGAGGTCTGCATGCGCCCCCCCCGCACCCCATTTTCAGCCTGGATGGCCTCCTGCAGCACACTGCCAGCCAAAACTTGCCCCTTTTGGGCCAGCAGGGTACTTCAGGAGGCATCCATCCTGTCTCCCCACCCCCCACCCCCCCACCCCCACCCCAGCCAGCCCACAGAGAACTACAATACTGATCTGGCTCTCGAAGAAATCCAGTTTGACACCCCTGTGCTAGGAGCTTGCTTCAACAATGTCATGCTAAGCCAACCAGGCTTTGTAAATTTTGCTAAGGTGCCATCCTTCTGCAACGCGGCTCTGTTCACCTCTGTTCTTTGCTGGACCAGTATGTTCAAAAAGGGAATGAAAAGGCTGAAAAAAAAGCAGATGGGAACATCAGCTAAACTGGAAGCAGTTTAATTCTTCTATGTAAAATCACGATGTTTACTTCGCTGCATGCTCTCTGGTTGATGGGAGGGGTTAGTTAGTGTAATAAATAAAAATTCTGGATATCAATTAAACTACATGGAGAAAAAAAATACTGTTCAAGTTTAGTTATCTGGATGGGGATTCTAATTATCAAGATCAATGAAACTGTACAGTGCAATTAGAATTAGAAAATAGAGTTAGGAAAACAAATTAAATGGTTGAAATGATAATGCTGGGTGAGGCAATCTTTTTGGTATCAATAGAACAGAATAGAATTCTTTATTGGCCAAGTGTGATTGGACACACAAGGAATTTGTCTTGGTGCATACGCTCTTGGTGTACATAAAAGAAAAGATACATTCGTCAAGAATCATAAGGTGCAACACTTAACGATAGACATAGGGAACAAATAAGCAATCAAATCATATTAGGAAACAGTCAATATAAATCTTAAGGATACCAGCAACAAGGTTACAGTCATACAGTCATAAGTGGGAGGAGATGGGTGATAGGAACGATGAGAAGATTAATAGTAATGCAGACTTAGTAACTAGTTTGACAGTGTTGAGGGAATTATTTATTCAGCAGAGCGATGGTAGAAATAGCAGAAACAATTCATGCCCTAATGCTGGAAAATAACAATACAGAAGTACAAACTAGATGAAATGATAATTGTGCGAAAGAAGTTATTAAATGGCTGGCGGTTCCAGAAAATTTAGAACAGTGTGTACACCTGCTAGATGAATAAAATAGTCTCCAAAACCGTACTTAGACATTTATGATCTGTTAATTTTTAATCTGAAGTTTGAAATGTTTTAAACTGTTTGAAAGAAAGCAACATTCCAGTAATGGGGGTATAAAAAGCATAAAAATGGTTTGATCAGGATTGTGCACTGCGGAAAAGGTCATTTCAAGCAGTGTATAACAAGAGTAAACATTCTTGTCCCAAAGGTGCTTTTCTAAAAGGCAACTGGACTTTCTTGATTTTTTTTTTCTTTGAAAACATTTTACTTTTCATTCCAGAAACTTCTTCAGTTCAGAACCGAAGAAATGTCCTGGTTGAAAAGTAAAAGGGTTTTCAATGAAAAAACCCAAGAAAAACCTTGGAAAAGCACCTTTGGAACAATCATGATCTGGATGATTTGAAATTTCCATAGGAAGTAAACATTCTCCTTCTGAGAACCAACTACTTTCTATATGGAATTTAAAGGCTTAAAACAAAGCCCTCCTAAAAAGAAAAGACTGGCAATGAAGGAGACCTGGTTGAAATTAATCCAATCCATCAGGAAGAGGGATTCGTCCCTCTGCTTGCAAATCACCCAAAGATTAGAGAAGCTGCTACCCTCTCTCCCCCACAAATTACCATTTCAGGATTGGGAGGAGTGTTTGAGAGAGTTTTACATGGACCTTGCTAATAATATAAATCAAGAGTCAAAACAACCTGGACAAAGTTCAAAATAGTCCCCCTGGCTTTGTCCACTTATTTCGTAAAGTGAACAAGGCTCTAGATGTTGATTGTGAATTATTGTGAAATAATTTCAAAGACTCCTAGCTGGTAGGCGCTTCTGTTATCATTCTTGTTTACATTCATAGTTAAGACTGGTTGTATATTTCAAAAGATTGGGGGGAGGGGGGAAGAGACCATAATAGTCCCATTTTATAAAAAGGGCAGTAGGAACGATCCATGCAATTATAGACCTATCAGCCTTTTGAGTGTTGTTAACAAATTATACACTATTATACAAATTATGCACTAAATATTTAAATTACAAGCCCTGAACCTCGATAGAGACAAGAGAACATAATTTGGGATGGCTAGGCTGGATTCAAAGACCGGAGGTCATAAGTAGAGCACATTTGGTGCCCCACCACTGTGCATAAAATACACTCGTAAAAAGAAATCCTCCCCCTTTAAGGCATTTCTAGATTTTAAACATGCCCTTGACTTGATTTCCAGAAATGCCCTTTTTGGGGGAAAAATCCACAATTATTAATGGACGCCTCCTTTCTAACACCACCTTAAGAGTGAATATAATCTCTAAAAGTTCTCTCTGGCACAATAAATGTTGTGAAAGCAATTCAACAAGGATGTATTTTTCCCTCTCTCTTTTTTAAATTTGTACCATCAATTCAGTGGTGGATCTTCTACATAATTTGGATTTAGTTTATACCTAAACTAGCAGGGAACAAAATCCCTATATGCCTGTATGATGATGGTACCATCATAATTTCACATACTGTTGGGTTAAAAAAAAAAGGGCAATAACAATATTATAAGTCCTGCAGACAAAACCATGCGATTCTTAATTTTGAAAAATCTAACATTCTGGATTTGGCTAAGAGAGCCAGCCAACAATGCTTGAGAGTAGAAGTGTACACTTTACAGCAATTTACTGCATTTAAATATTTTGGGAAGGTTTTCCACTCTAAAGGCAGCTGGAGCGCTCACCAGAATCACACAGTGCAGCTAGCTCTTAGGTCCACAAGTGCTATCAAGTGCTTTTTTTATACAAGCAGAGGCCAATTAATCCCCGCAGCATTATAACTTTTTGAGGCCAAATCACTGGCCCAAATCTTTTATGGTGCAGAAGTAGGAATTTATGCAAAGAAGTACCACAAACATTGTAAACAACATTTTTGAGATCAGTCTTCACTGTACCCGGTACACTGAACTGCAAACACCCACATAAGGTGAGTGTGAGGCAGGAACGCCCGCAATCCAGGTAACGGCCTTACTGGCTGAAAGTTCCGTTCTTCCCAGTTGGTGTGATCCCTCTAGTTTTAATAGACAATTTTACTTCTCTCTGGAAACAGGCCATAGAGCAGAGTTGCCCAGCCTTTCCGCTTTTGCGGACCGACAGGGAGGAAGCCCTAAAGATGCTTTTTCAGGAGGCAACTGGACTTTTTTGTTTTTTCTTTTGAAGACGTTTTGCTTCTCATCCAAGAAGCTTCTTCAGCTCTGACAGGATAGTGGGGAATGGAATGGAGTGGTGGGGGGAAGGGGATGATTCTGTGTGAGCAGCAGGTAAGCACACATACATGCGTTCATCTGCTTTTCGTGCAAGCGGGAATGCATGGACATGTACTTACTCACCCACCACTTCCATGACCTAGTTCCATATGGCTCAAGGCTTGGAAGTGGGCCGCGGCCTGAGGGTTGGGAACCCCTACCATAGTGCATAAGTTAGCAATTCATGCATTGCCTTTATTCCTACTTTTTTTACAATATAATCCCAAACCAAACCCAAAGAGTAAGGGATATGAATGTTCAGGTTGAAGTTAATAAGCTGACCCAATAGAGCAGAAATTGGATAAATAAGGGTACTTTGGAAACCAGCAAGGTATCTACAAAATCTAACTTTCTCCAAGCTGAAGATAGTTACCATCTACCTGACTGTGTGGCGGATATTTCAAACCCTATTAATCAAGTGTACCTGCTCCTCTGCACGTGGTGATGATGAGATTGAAACTATTTTGCATGTATTATTACTTTGTAAACTCTACAGGGATAGGGCTGCTTATATTCTATCTGTAATACATAAATTTCCAAAAAAGCAGACATTTATGTGAACCATCTTCTAGAACAGGGCTGTCAAACTCCCAGCGGGCCGGATGCATCACGCACTGGCTACGCCCACGCCCAGTTTAGCCAAGAGGAAAAATATGCGATATGTCACGTGATGATGGCGTGATGATGCGAATTTGACACCCCTGTTCTAGAAGATTCAAAACTCTTTTTATTATCACTTATATAATAGCCAAATTCTGGGTTGCTACAGTGGAAATAAGGTTTAACTGATCAAGAAATAGTCACAGAAATAACCACTTACTTTATTCATCATTTAGTACATGCTAGCTTTCTTGTAAGTTTGTAAGTGTGTGTACACATACATGTGTGTGTATGTTCATAGATTTATACTTGCGCAAATATAAATTAACACACCATTATATAGCTGTGTATGTTATATTTTTGTTTTTATCTTCATTACTCTAGTATTTTCTCATTTATTTGATTTTACTTTGACCTATATTTTTCCACATTTTGCTGGTCATTGATCAAATAAACAGGATTTCATTTCATTTCATCCATTTTTTTAACTTACACTTTTGCTGTTGAAAAGATAAAAATCAGTATTGTTGAAAGTTAGCATTTTTTAGAAGGACATAGATTGGTGACTGGGGAGTTGCCCACTCATGGTCTATTGCAGAGGTCTTCAAACTTGGCAGCTTGAAGACTTGTGGACTTCAACTCCCAG
>WNWU01000021.1:1403012-1417843 GCA_012654045.1 Ptyas mucosa
GTCAAGTTTGAAGACCTCTGGTCTATTGGCTAATCAGTGACATTTCATTGTAAACATTTTGTACGTGTATATACTTTTTACTTCTCAGCGCTGTTTATCCTTTAACTGAAAGGTTTTTGTTGACATCTAGAATATGCAAAACCACTGCTTTATTATATAGGTGAGGCAATAAAAGGCAGTTGTTAAATAATAATGATATAATTAGTTGCCTGCTAATGGAGGGTTTAAATACATCAAAACTAGTTACAAAGAGTTAATAAGAGGGTGAAATAAATTTGCTCACCTATGTTCAGATCCTATGACTAAGATCGATACTGGATACATACTTGCTCATATATAGACTTTGTTCTGCCCACACGCCATTTGCACACAGTCCACTATCAGCATATAGATAAGTTATTTGTCCAAGGGGGAAAAATCATATCAATCAAAATGTAAAAATTACCATTTCTTTGTATTCAGTTCTGCAGTTAATACTTTATTATTAGCGCCTTCAAGTCAGTTTTTGACTCTTAAGAAATCTGCCTGAACTAGTTCCCGTAGTTTTCTTGGCATGGTTTTGGCAGGCATGATTGTCATTGCCATCTTCCAAGGGCTGAGTGAGAGTGACTGGCTCAAACTTACCTAGCTAGCTTCATGCCTAAGTCATGACTAGGACGGTCAGTCTCCCAGTTGTGCCTTAACCACTACACCACACTGGCTCTCAGTTAATGCTTTATGGAAGGGGTGTCAAATACGATTTCATTGAGGGCCACATCAGGGTTGTGTTTGACCTTGCGAGGCCTCCTGCAACCCTCTGCGAGTGAAAATGGAGCTTGGGTGGGCTGCGTGGGGCACTCCTGAGCTCCGTTTTCGCTGGCAGAGGCACTGCAGGCCGGTCCTTCACTGTTTCCAGAGTGGCCCCGTAGGCCAGATCTAAGCACACCATGGACCAGATCGGTCCCCCTCCAGGCCTTGAGTTTGGCACCCCTGCTTTATGGTGTCAGTAACAATATTCACGGACAATTAATAATTACTGTTTTATATTCAGTGTATATATTTTATGGTGCATTTTAATAACATGTCTAGTGTGTCTCCAGTATTCCTGTAAGAATTACATTTGTTTTCCATGTAACACAAAGGAGACCTCACCTATGCACTTTGATTTGGAATCAAGCCCAGTGAACTTGGAAGGCTGATTAAATATATTTAAGATTGGATTTTGAAGGTGTGGTTTTTCCATGTTTATCTAGCAATAAATCTTAGAAGACTTACACCTTAGTAGACAAACACAGTTATGAAAGTCTAGGAAATTACCAGATTGAATTAGTTACAACCGGTGTGTGCTACTATTTGGGCGACGTTTCTGGCTGTTCTGGACTGTACAGATCAGGGAGAATAAATTACATTGTGTTCTGGCTTCAGTAGCAATTTAGATGTCAGATACCTACAGAGGATTTTTTTATGATGATGTAATTGTTTCCAGTGAAACCTCTGTAACTTTGCCCTTTAAAGTTATTCCTATGTATTTAGCAGAATAACAAAAGAGACATTGGAAGGGACCTTGGAAGTCTTCTATTCCAACCCCCTCAGGCAGGAAACCCTGAAACCATTTCAGACAAAGGGTTGTCCGATTTCTTCTTAAAAACCACCAGTAGTCAAGCACCCACAACTTCTGAAAGCCATTCTACTGATAAATTGTTCTCAGTGTTAGGAAATTTCTCCCTATTTCTAGGTTGGTTCTCTCCTTGATTAGTTTCCATCCATTGCTTCTTTTTCTGCTTTCAGTTAGATTTCTGTCAACATGATTGTTTATGTATCTTCCCATTGTTAAAGGTAAAGATGGGGAGAAACAGGCTTCGACTCAACCCTTCCAAGACCGAGTGGCTGTGGCTGCCGGCGTCTCGGTATAGCCAGCTGGTGCCATCGCTGGTTATTGGGGGTGAATCATTGGCCCCCACGGAAAGGGCTTGCAACTTGGGCGTCCTCCTGGACTCACGGCTGTCTTTAGAAGAGCATATGACGGCCGTGGCCAGGGGGGCTTTCTATCAGGTTCGCCTGATACGCCAGTTGCGTCCCTTTCTAGATCGGGACTCCTTACGCACGATCACTCAGGCTCTTGTCACTATTTGTCTGGACTATTGTAACGCTCTCTACATGGGGCTCCCCTCGGGGTGCACCCGGAGGTTCCAACTGGTGCAGAATGTGACCGCGCAGAGGATTATGGGAGCAACGGGACGTTCTCATGTGACTCCTCCGCGAGCTGCATTGGCTTCCAGCGGACTTCCGGGTGCGCTTCAAGGTGATCACCTTTAAAGGTGATCTACACCTACTACAGAGCCTGTAGTACAGTGGTTTAAAGCACCCTGTTATTAACATCTATTAACATCTGCTGCTTGCAATTACTGCAAGTTCGAATCCCACCAGGCTCAAGGTTGACTCAGCCTTCCATCCTTTCTAAGGTGGGTAAAATGAGGACCCAGATTGTGGGGGCAATAAGCTGACTTTGTATAAATATACAAAAGTATGAAGGCTATTGCTTAACGCACTGTAAGCCGCCCTGAGTCTCCGGAGAAGGGCGGCATATAAATCAAATTAAAAAAAAAATTAAATAAATAAAGCGCTCCATGGCCTAGGGCCGGGGTACTTACAGGACCACCTTCTGCCACCAATTGCCTCCCACCGGCCAGTTCGCTCCCACAGAGAGGGCCTCCCTCAGGGTGCTGTCAGCCAGACAATGCCGGCTGGCGACCCCCAGGGGGAGAGCCTTCTTTGTGGTGGCACCTACCCTCTGGAACGACCTACCCCCAGAGATACGAGTGATCCCAGACCTCTGGATTTTTCATCGGGCCCTGAAAACTCACCTTTTTCAGTTAGCTGGGCTGGCCTGATTTTATCTTGGTTTTAAATTGATATTGATCTTAAATTGGAATATTTTAAATTAATGGGCCAAATTTTATATAATTTATTTTAAACAACTATATAACTTTTATGTACAACTGTTTTATTCTGGCTGTTCATGCCCTGAGTCTGAAAGGGGAAGGGCGGTATAAAAGTTTAATAATGATAATAATAATAATAATAATAATAATAATAATAATAATAATAATATAAGATAAAGGTTCCCCTCGCACATATGTGCTAGTCGTTCCCGACTCTAGGGGGTGGTGCTCATCTCCGTTTCAAAGCCGAAGAGCCAGCATTGTCTGAAGATGTCTCCGTGGTCATGTGGCCGGCATGACTAAATGCCAAAGGTGCATGGAACGCTGTTACCTTCCCATCAAAGGTGGTCCCTATTTTTCTACTTGTAGTTTTTAATGTGCTTTCGAACTGCTAGGTTGGCAGAAGCTGGGAAAAGTAATGGGAGCTCACCGCGTTACGCGGCACTAGGGATTCAAACCGCTGAACTGCCGATCTTTCGATTGACAAGCTCAGCGTCTTAGCCACTGAGCCACCACGTCCCATTGTTAATTCTATATAAATTGATAACTGGTATGATAATGTTTCAAATCCTGATTTTACATCTAGATATAATTCAGATTTTGACTACGAGTTATACAAAAATTATACAATTATCTGTGAATTACACTGCATTACTACCTCTGGTCACGAACGCTTCTCACCACGACCAAATCATTCACATTCCTCCCCCCGCCCCCCCTGTGGCTGATTTCCCTTTCCGTGCCATTTTGTTTGTAAGTGCCAAATTTCCAAAATTAGGTTCGGGTCACGACCAAATCAGATTGCAACCAAAGTTATGGAACGAATTATGGTCGTGACCAGAGGTTCTACTGTACTTAGTTTAAGCCTAGCCTTGATTTCCTAGCCAGTACAATGCTTTCTAGAGACCAATTTTCCTTGTCTCAATGGTTCATAACAATCAGTTTTAAATTCCAAAGGGATCCAGCTTCAAGATACTGAATACTTATTGCTGGCCTGGACAGGCTCTTTGCTGAGGTATATTATGTGTTCATTGTAGCTCTCCTACTCGTATCTTGTATTTATTCAGCTATACTGCAGAAGTGTTGTACTATATATTTTGGGTCAAAAGGAATAAACATTTGCTCACTTCTGGTCTCCCTGTATGATCTTCATAGTATAGTCCACAAAGGTGGGTATCTGCTGTATAAATTTGTTAGTAATTTGCTATAAAGATTAGTATAGCAAAAATCTTGATTGTGAGATTTATAAGAAACATACGAGACCTATGTATAATTTCTCCTGCTAGCTTGCAAGCAGTTAAGAAAAAAAATACTAAATATACTAAAGAACTACAGAAAGCTTTTTCTCCCAGTTCTATTTTTTGTAATAATTATTAGCATAACGATAGAGGGATACAGTACATTTTATCGTTTGTCATATCATGTGGACAGTATGTGTACATTATGATGTGTATCTTACTTTAGCATGAACATGAATTATGTTTGGTTTAATAATTAACACATCAGGCTAGAAAACAGGAGGCTGTAAGTTCAAGTCCCGTCTTCCCCATGAAAGCCATCTGGGTGACCTTGGGCCAGTCATGCTCTCTCAGCCCAATTTACCTCATAGGGTTGTTCTTGTGGGGAAACTAGGAGAAAGAAGGTGTATTGGATATGTTTGCTGTCAAGTTATTTGTAAAAATAATAAAGGCGGGAGATGGAAGGATGGAAGGAAGGATGGATGGATGGAAGGAAGGAAGGAAGGAAGGATGGATGGATGGATGGATGGATAGATTCTTTGCTGAGTTTATGATTTTGTGTTTTGACCATTCAACATGATTCTAGATATTATATGGATAACAGCATGTTGAAATGTCAGAAAATAGGTTCTTTAGAGAATAGAGCTGGAAGGGACCTTGGAGATCTTCTAGTCCAGCCCCCTGCTCCTATACCATTTCAGACAGTAGAAAAGACTACTGTCTGATCTCTTCTTAAAAACCTCCAGTGATGGAGCACCCATGATTTCTGAAGGCAAACTGTTCTACTGGTTACTTGTTCTCACTGTTAGGAAGTTTCTCCTTAATTCCAGGATGCTTCTCTCTTTGATTAGTTCAATATAGAATATCTTAAGGTTGATTTACAGTTGCCCACAATTGCCCATAGCCATTGCAGCACATTTACCATGCCAAGGGTTTGACGGGCGATTGGAGGTTGCAGAAGGCTGATGCAGTAAGTGCCTCCCAAATCCCAGCTGTGGATTGTGTGGAGGTGTGTGCCCTGCATGCTGATTGGTTCCAGCTTCCTGCTGGGAGGTAGGGGAAGGGAAGGCACATTAAAGTGGGAAACATTAAAGAAAATGGCTTTGCAACCATCCCTGAACAATAGCCACATTCGTTCCATGCAATGCAGTGCAGAAATCTACTCTAGCCTTGAGTTTGCTTCAATCACAAGCAAGTACTTTATTAATCCATTAAGCAATTAACCATACCTATTCAGTAGTGTTCCACCTGATACTTCTAAGATAATTTTCTTAGATATATAAAAAAAATGTTTCAAATGAAAATTCCATTTAAAGTAGGTATTTATCGTGAATGTTTATATGATTTCAATGTAATTGCATTGACTCAGTTGCAAAAGGTAGAAAATGTGATGAATGATTAAAAAAAAAGAAAAAGTTACTTTGACTTGTCATATTTTTCAGAATTACCTTTTTACTTTGGAATTCTTAATTGAGGAGTGTATTGTAACCTCCTTAGAAATTAGCCAGAATTGCAAAACCTTATTTGTTACAGTAGATTTTAAGGAAAATCAGCAGCCCTGCAATCCAAATCTCTCTAAAGTTTATAGAGGAAAAGTTTAGTTTAATACAAACTTTAGTTTAGTTTGTACTTAGTTTAATACAAAGTTTAGTTTGTACTTCAGTTTAATACAAACAAAGATTTTATTAGTATTGTGTCCAAAGGCAAAAACACACACTAAAATAGGGTATCCTAATTCCTATAGATTAATTTAATTTCCTACTGAATTTACTAGAAAGCCTCAAAAGAGAAAATAGAGAAGAAAATGAAACAAATATGAAACACTGGTTTCTGAGTAAATAATAAAAGCTGTTCAATATAACAGTAGAACCCCAATAGAACTTTATTATTTTGTGGACAGTATTCCATAAAAATTAATTATTACTATGTTTCCCAATGAAAGTTTCACTTCTGTATTTGGGTGAAATTTCATATGATTTATGGTTATTTTACCTTTTTCCATGTATTTCCATAGTTTGGAAATAAAATGGAACTTCTTAGGTATATTGAACTACAATTTCTATTATTCCCATTAAATGGGAATATTTTGTAATTTTCCCAGTGATACATGCGTGTTTCTTCGATGTTGACATTTTCATCTGTTTAATTTTTTCTTCACAATCTCATTGTGATTTGAATTATTTATTTTTTATTTATTTATATTTTATTCTGGATTTATAATTCTATTTATAATTCTGGATAATGAGATGTCTTTCCTTCAATTTGGCTAGCTGCCTTTTTTTCCAAGGCCATTTTTTGCAAAATGGTTTTGTGCAAACTGAATAGGAAATAGAGACTATTGTTAGCAATTTAAGGTAATGTATTGTTCATCATGACATCTCTATTCTGCTATTCACTTCGTTGTCATTATCTTAAATAGGGTGACATATAATAGTCAACACACACTTTGTTATCTGATTTATATTACAGCTAAAAGGGCTTTTTGGTAGAAGATCTTTTCTGACAGCTTTGTCTAGATCTCTTTAAACATCCAACTTCATGTACTGAGGACCTCTAGTCTGGAAAAATAGAATAATCATATACTTCTTTGCTAAAACTAGAGCACATGGTTCAACAATTTACAAGAAAATAAAAGTTTTTAATAAATCAAGCTTTTACTCTACATTTCTCCCAATTTAATGCTCTGTAATCTCAGAATTAATATGATACCAGCTTTTTGTTACTAAATTTAGGGTAGTTCGAATGTTTAAATAACTTGGGGATAATTAATTTGAGTTTCATTTGAGCTAATTAGTGGATAGCAGCATCATTTAGGCATGTCAGTTTTTTTTCCCCACATCAAATTACTTTAGACTGATCATTTCTGAATATTCTACTTCGTTGCTCTGGAGTTTTGTAAATTGTTATTTCTTGGCTTGAACTTGGAAAATAAGCAGGGTCAGGCATAATTAGCACTTAGATTGGGAATATCACAGCTGTTTTGACATCTATCATGTTTTGATTATCAAAGCCTTTTTTAACGAAACCATCTTTAAAAGATATTTAAAAAGTAAATAAATTACAAATGAAGAATACAAACCAGGAAGAACAAAAGGGGAAATTATCTTACATTTTATACTTAGTAATAGTCACTGGTTTAGCAAAGAATTCACTACAATATGAACAATGCAAGATATTACGTATTGTAACATATCACAGAATCTCTTCTATATTGGATATTTGCTTCACTTTCAACAACTGAGTGAAACAGTGAAAGGGTAAAAAATAAAACCAATCCTGAAGTTGAGTCAACTGTATAAGAATGAAAGGAAAAATGTTATAACAGACCTCTTCAGTACTTGTGCACTTGGAGAAGTTATATACCATATTTTTCAGAGTATAAGATGCACCTTTCCCCCCCAAAAAAGAGGGTGAAAATCTGGGTGCATTTTATACTCTGAATGTAGCCCCGCCCAGCCTCCCAAACAGAGATTTCAGAGGTTGAAAGAAGCCTCTGAAAGAAGCTTCAGAAAAAAAGCCTCAGAAAATCTTTTATCTAAAATAACATGGCAGGCAACAAAAGAAGAATCAGTAAAGGTTCTAACCAAACTATGCTAACGAATCTGGAGAATGACACAATAACCAACAGATCAGAAGAGGTTAATCTACATACCAATACCAAAGAAAGGAGATTGAACAGAGTACAGATATCCTTCAGAATAAAAGCCTCTGAAAGAAGCTTCAGAAAATAAGCCTCCAAGCAGAGTTTCAGAAAAAAAGGCTTTTTTTCTGAAGCTGTTTTGGAGGCTTTCAGAGGCAGAAAAAAAGTTTTTTCTGAAAGAGTTTCAGAGGCAGAAAAAAAAAGCAAGGCAGAGAGCTCACAACCAACGAACTTGTACCTAAAATTCACCACTGGGAACAGCTGATTGGAGGTATTCCGGGAGGCCGATCCACCCACCAATCAGCTTTTTTCTTATTTTCCTCTCCAAAAACTAAGGTCTGTCTTATACTCCGAAAAATACAGTATTCTTGGGTCTTCCTAACTACAACTTTTATAGACTATTTTATGCTTTTTATGGTTTTAAGGATATACCTAAATTGCCAGGAATCCATCTGATTGGATGAATTCTTGGCAGTTTATATATTTTATATAGTGATATAAGCAAATATAATAAATAAATATCCTATTTATCATGTGCAAGCTGGAAATAATTGCAGCCTTGTTCCTTTAAATGTAGATTTGGGGAATCTAAATGCTCCTTAGTTCTAAGGTGAGAAATGGTATAGAGCAGGGCTGTCAAACTCACAGCCCGTGGGCTGGATGCGTCACACGCTGGCCACGCCCATGCCCAGTTTAGCGGAGGGCGAAAAAGTTGTGATATGTCACATCACAACACAAGTTTGACACCCCTGGTATAGAGTGTCTGCTGTATTGGAAGGATTGTTTTTAATCTAATTTTCTTTTAAATAGTAATTTGATTTTTTAGAAGTCCTGTTCCTCCAGTAGATTGGGTTTATGTACTTACAAAATCCATTCAGCTGCCAATGATATATAGTAATCCTAAATGGTTCACTTACAAAATCACTAAAACAAACCAAGCAAAACTTCATAATTTTTCTACCACACCAGTGGTGGGATCCAGCCAGTTCGTGCCTATTTGGGAGAACCGGTTGTTAACTTTCTAAGCAGTTCGGAGAACCGGTTGTTGGAAGAAATCTTATTTTGTTTTTTCCCACTTTACAGGGCTAATCCTGTAAGGAAGGCAGGAAGGAAACATTCTGGTGTTGTTTCTAACCTAATCTTTATTGCCCTGCTTACAGAAACTGCCTCTTTGGTTAACCCTTATTACATTGTAACAGCTAAGGCAAAGCGCCCATTGACGTGAGTGACATTGAGTTGGCCGTGCCCACACAGTCACATGACCACTGAATCATACCTACCCAGCTGTCATTAGGGCAGAGAACCAGTTGTTAAATTATTTGAATCCCACCACTATACCACACCCCAAAACAATCCATACTTCACATGTCATCCCCATCCTAGCCCAATGCTTAGAGCAGGGGTGTCAAACTCAGTCGTCACAGTGGCGTCATGTGACATATTGAGACTTCCTCCCCTTCACTAAATTGGGCATGGCTAGCATGTGATGCATCCGGACTGGGTGGGAGTTTGACAGCCCTGGCTTAGATAAACAACCAGTTCTTTATCTCCTTATGGAAGGCTAAAATCTCAGGCGGTCCAGATGGAGGCAGTTCTAAGCAGTCAAAATACAGTTTTATTTGCTCTTTTCCTTTGTCCCCTCTGATGGGTTTGTTTTTGAAATGATTACTGCCCATCCACTGAGAATAAAAAGGGGGCGATCTTTGCATAGTTTCAATTTTCACATTTGGCTGATGCTTTAAATAGATCTGTGAAAAAGGTCTGTGGCAGGCTAATTCTTTCCATGCAGGTTCGGTTTTAATCTTCCCCAGTGCATTTTTGCAACATCATAACTTTTAAGTTGGGCGTTCATTATGGAAAGCAGGCTTGGGCTAGAGTCAATTAATTCTCGAGGGCTTTTCTACTTGTTGGCTCGTGAGCACAGATGGGAACAAAGCCAGACATATGCAACTAACCAGGGGAATACGAAACTTTATTTCAATTCAACTTAGTGCAAAATATATTTACAATGATTCTAATAATAAGGATTCAGGTATGTATGAATGTTTAGTAATCAGACGTAAGTGTAAGTATGTAAACTAGCAACATCTAACTTACAAGTTATGCTAGCAGAATTTTAAACAATTCCAATCTCTATTCTTTTACTTTATAAGCTGAAACATTCAACTATTAGTTTCTTCCCTGTTCCTACACATAACTTATCTTTAGGAACGCTAACGATTTTGCCTACCTGTCTGTCTGCCTGAAACTACTACAGGTAGTCCTCAACATACAACAGTTCACTTAGTGACCATTCAAAGTTACAATGGCACTGAAAAAAAGTGACTTACAACCGTTTTTCACACTTACGACCATTGCAGCATCCCATGGTCAGGTGATTTACATTCGGATGCTTGACAACAGACTCACATTTATGACAGTTGCAGTGTCCCTGGGTCATATGATCACTTTTGCAACCTTCTGACAAGCAAAGTCAAGGGGGAAACCAGATTCACTTAACAACCATGTTACTAATTTAGCAACTGCAGCAATTCACTTAACAAATGTGGCAAGAAAAAAACGTAAAATGGGCCAAAACTCACTTAACAAATTTCTCACTTAGTAGCACAAGTTTTGGTCGTAGGTTGAGGACTACCTGTATAGCAAAATTTACTATTCTTCTTCCTTCTGAACTCACCCTTGCCTTGTTCTCCATCACCTGAATCACTGAGCATTTGTTCTGCCACCAAGAGCTCTGTTTTATCAGCTACCACATCTTTACAGATTCCTCCTCTGACTTCAGTACCTTCCTGGTTATTTCTTGGCTGTGAATGGTCTGGTTTCTAACTCATCCAGTTGCTGTCTCTTCTGTTCCACATCCTGTGGGATTACTTTTTATTCCAACAGCATCTCCTGCCAAACCTAGAAACCTCTCCCATCCTCCCCCACCCACCTGTTCCGGCTTTCTTTTTTTATTTCTTTCTTTGAAAACCTACTGCCAGCTTTCAAGTGATTCTAATGAGTTTAAATTTTCCCCTCACTTTTCTCTGAAACTGCCTACATCTGGACGATCCCCACAGAGGAGGAAAGAAACTTGAGAGTAGCACATAACAATTTTTTTTAAAGTTTTGGGACAGGTTGTTCCTCCACACAATTTTATTTCTTTTGTCTGTGTTTGGTCTTTCTGCCTGCACTGTGATTTCTCTCTCAGTTTGGGTTTTGGGATGATGTCTTTTCATTCTCACAGATTATGGTCATGCTAGCTATAGCAGTCTGAATGGCATTGAGTAGCATGTCCAGTGGGTGATTTGTTACTCAGTCAAGCTATTTGTCAATATATGTAATCGATGGGTGATTTGTAACATAAGTTTTTGAAATTTGTGCATGATTTCCCATCCTCCCATAGTCCAGTGCGCTCCCATAGAGAAGGCCTCCTCAAGGTGCCGTCAGCCAGACAGTGTCGGCTGGCGGCCCCAAGGGGGAGAGTGTTCTCTGTGGGAGCACCGACCCTCTGGAATGGGCTGCCCACCGGCCTTAGGACAGCCCCTGACCTCCTCTCCTTCCGCCATGAATTGAAGACAGGGGTGTCTTCAATTAAAATCACAGGGGTGATTTTAAATAATTTTAATTAATTTTTAATTGTATTTTTAATGTTTATGTAATATTTGTTCCGTTCTTTGTAAGCTGCCGAGTCCTTCTGGAGAAGGGCGGCACATAAACATAAACATAAACATAAACATAAACATATAACATAACATAACATAACATAACATAACATAACATAACATATTTGAAGCATTTAATCCAGTGCTTCACAACCGGTTTCCTTCAGTACCCCAAACTGTTAATCAGAAAGTTTTTTTAACCACCTACCTTATTTAAAGGTCCCTTTTGCATTTGGGTAATGAGTTCACATTACCCAAAGAAAAAACACTCTTATCCAATTTGGGGTAATTTAATTTGGGGTAATTTACCCAGGTTTGAAAAGCATTGATTTAACATAATACTTATCAGATGTTGAAATTTATATAGAGTGTTGTTTTTTGTTGTGTTTCTTTTTATACTCAAATGTTTCTGGAAACATGAATGAGAGATGTATATAGTGGTGAAATCCTCCCCAGTTTGCCACTGGTTTGCTGCCCGTGCATGCACGGTGTGTGCCAAATGCACGCTGCGCTTGCACAGTATGAGCCAAATGCGCGCTGTGCATGGAAAAAGGAGACTTGGGAAGATAAGTAGAACAGTGAGGGTCGGAATAGCTGTGCCACGCAATTTAGATTCACTAGAAAGCAGGATTTCAAATTTTAAATCATGTGGCACAGCTGATTGTCGGAAATACTGGTTCGGACCAACAGGTAGCTTTTTTTTTTACTACCGGTTTCGCTGAACCGGTAGCTTTTATCAACACCGGTTCGCCTGAATGGTGCAAACTGGTAAGATTTTACCACTGGACATATATGTTTATGGCACAAGGGAGCCCCACATTCTTTTCTGTGATAGGAACCTCAGAAGAGAATATCCTTAATGTGATATAAACATGGAGATAAAAAAGTCACCTCTAAATAACCCCAAAGCTGTATTAGATGAAATTTCTCATTAAAACCCTTAGTCTTTGAAGTAGCACATGACTTGTGATGGCTTTGTTGCAACAGACCAACAAAGTTATATATTTGTTTCTAAGTCAAGTCTGCATTATATTGGATATGTTTTAACGGCACGTTTTGTTCTAGGCTATATTAATAACTACAGAGCTTTGTGCGTGAGTGTTTATGTGTCCTTATATCCTTTAAGTTTTGTTTACTAGTTCTGATAAGTAGATTGTTGCTAAGGAAGCTTCTACCACACAATTAGCTCTCATGTTTACATTGCTTTTCCCCTGGTAGTTATAAGCAGTTCTGTAAGAATGAATAATTTCTTTTGTGCTAAAATCTTTAATTTCAAATGTTCATAAAATGGTTTGTTACTCATTCAGTGTTATGTCTAGGTTTTGGAGACCAGTATGGTGGTGTTCTAATGTAGAAAATAGAGGAAGGGGAAAAAAACCAGATTTGGCCAAAACAATGGTTGGAATTAGCAATTGGACCACCCTTTCACTTGGTTGAACTTACACTTGGTTCTTCCTTTTCAATTTCTCCTTTTTGAACTGAACATCATGTTTTGAAAAATCCAGGGGCAGTGGTGAAATCCTCCCCAGTTTGCCACCGGTTCGCTGCCCATGGAGGCGCAGTGCGTACCAAATGCACGCTGCGCACACATGCACAACATGCGCCAAATGCACGCTGTGCCTGCGCATGCACAGTATGCACCAAACACACGCTTCAGAGGCTTGGGAAGATAAGTAGAACAGCAAGGTGGGGAACAGTTGTGCCATGTGATTTAGATTCACTAGAAAGCAGGATTTCCTGCTTTCTAGCAATTTTAAATCACGCGGCACAGCTGATCGTCGGAAATACTGGTTTGGACCAACCGGTAGCTTTTTATTTATCACCTTTTTAAAGCTTTTATCACTACCAGTTTGCCGGAACCAGTGTGAACTGGTAGGATTTTATCACTGTCCAGGGGTTACTTGCTGGAATTCTGGTGATTTTTGTACTCTTTTGGTCCTTTCAATTCACATTTTAATATGGGTATTTTCTAAATGAGGAATGGTGATATCAGGAAACCGTGGTGGAGGGAGGAGTATTTTTAAGCATCTTCCTGCTCACCACACCTCCTTCCCAGTACGATGGCTCAGTATTAAAAGAAGTGAAAAATAAAGGAGAGTATTGTTGTGAGAAATGTATTCTTTATTATATCAAATTAGAAATGTATTTTTATCATGCCAAAAATGCTAACACATCCTTTTTTTGAAGAAATACCTTTTTGTTGGGAATTGAAAAAAAAAAAGAAATGTGGAGTTAGGGTAGTGATAACCAGAAAGAAGGAATGCAAGGACAAGTTGCATAAACATCAATTTAGCTCTGAATGAAAGGAGTGAGTGAGAGAGATAGAAACTGAAGATTGCCCCACCTTAATTCTCAGCAGAGAAAATCTCCAGTAAACTTTCAAGAGTCTGTTATTATACTTTGCAACAATAGAGTTTCAATAGTCCTTGTAGAGTCTTATTTCCTGACCTGGCCTACCTCAACAGACTGGCATGAAATGACATGTTTACAATTTGTGAAACCAATTTCAAATATATGTAATTATATCTCTTCATACTGTTGCTCTCTTTCTTTGGAGATACATGAAAATGTGTGTCGTGTGTGTGTGTGTGTGTGTGTGTGTGTGTGGTTGGTTGGTTGGTTGGTTGGTTGGTTCCTGGCTATTTTACTCTCTGTGTTATGTATTTGAAAGGACACGTTGTTTCTCAAACTAACGTTTCCCTTATTTTCCACCTCTGGCCGGTGTGTTTCCACTTGCAGCTCAATATACAAATAACCTTTCATCGGGTATTTCCATATTTTAAACAGGGTTTCCTGCTCCCATTTTTTTCATAGTTTTCTTGTGGTATGTAGCTTGCTGTGATTGTGGGAATGTAGGATATGCTCCATATAAAACAAGATAGAGAAGCAGGGAGACTTTGTCTTCTGAAATTCCTTCCAACCATTTTCCCGACTAGGGCTGCTAGGGGTGGCATCTTTGATGGAATGAAGTAATATATTTGCAGAGAAGGTATGTTTGATGTGCATGTGTCTGCGTACTTTCTTCTCAGGGGCTAATCAGGATGGGTGCAGATCTGTTGCTTACTTATGTCTGTGAAGGTTTAATCAGAGTGAGTGCAAAATACATTACCTGTTTTTGGGTGCTTCCGCTGTGGGTGCTTCCGCTGTGCTTTCTTGTTTTCTGTTTTCTATTCCTGTTTGTGTGAATGTGATAAACACAGGAAGGATTTTATATGCTCTCCTCTGAGTCACATGGTTGGGTGAGTTTAGAAGTGACCAGCCACTACTTAACTTCCCTTCTCATAGGGATTGATCTGCCTGCCTGCCTGCCTGCCTGCCTGCCTGCCTGCCTGCCTGCCTGCCTATCTATCTATCTATCTATCTATCTATCTATCTATCTATCTATCTA
>WNWU01000021.1:1418179-1464663 GCA_012654045.1 Ptyas mucosa
AGATAGATAGATAGATAGATAGATAGATAGATAGATAGATAGATAGAGTCTGAAACTGGCTGGCAGTGATGGTAGTTACGGTATGCTTAGGTGGAGGGTGTCTGGTTTAAATTATCAGAGCATCCATGTTGTCAATGTTGATGGCAATCATTTCGCACTGCTTCCAATAATGAATGACTCATCCAACATAAATAAAGTATCACAGGAAGAGAAATACAACCTCTGGGAGTAGCTCTGGTGATAAAATAAAAGCAGTCATCTCAAATATGTTGGGTGTGGATGCTTAGTGGTTTTTTTAAAAAGAAAATCTATTTTAACTTCATATGGGAAACACACTCAGGGCCGTTAGCTGTACAGTTAGCAAATTGTAGATTGCAAATACAGCAGTTATAAAGGGAAGCACAAAAGATTTGTTCTTTTTGGTGGCTTCCCATATTTGTGCAATTTCCTCCACCAGAACATGCAAACAAATTCTGCTTGTAATGTTTTGAATAAGCAATTAACTTGTGTGCTTTTGGTGCCTGCCTTATGGAACATTACCCCCTTCCCCCAAGTGAGGTTAGCTTACTTCCCTGTTGATATTTAGGAAGGTCCCTCAAGATCTGGTTATGCCAGCAGGCTTGGGGGTCCTAGGGGACCAGTGACATTTTAACGTGCTCCCCTTTTTATGGCTAATATAGTTACTCTCTCCATTTGTGGTTTGTATACTTTACTTTTTAATACTACTTTAATTTTAATAATGATTGTCATATTTTTGTAATGGTTGTTTTTATATTATTTCATTTGACTGTTGTATGCTGCCCAGAGTCACTTCTGTTTGATGGTGTTAAAAAGATATAATCGCAGGATATAAGCTGTTCGAGTAAAGCAGTTTCTTGCAAGTGAGTAATAGTGATTTTGTCAGTGCTGAGGGTATTCAAGTGGTGATCCAGTTGTTTTGGGGCCACACCCCAGATGCTTATTACTGTTGATATTATCTTTGCTTGCTTTTGTCACAATCATTCTATTCCTGTTTGCAGGTCTTAGTACTTTGTTACTGTCTTCAGCTTTTTCTCTTCTACTCTGCTATCTCCCAAGTACTGCTACATCCAGTATCCAGGCTTCTTTTTGCCTTATTGACAATTGTTAAATCTGAGCTGTTACGTGGCAGGTGATTGAGAGTTTAAATTCTAAAGCCCCAGAGCACTTTACCTTCTTCATTTTCCATTACTTTGTCTATTTTATGGTCCCACCTATCCCACTCTGCAGGCAGGTGGTATTTCTTACAGATCTTCCAATACACCATTGTTGCTACTTTGTCATGCCGTTGTTTATAGTTAGTCTGTGTGATCTTGCAGCACATACCAGGTGGTCTAAGGTTAAAATTTTGGGGATTTTGGGATGAAACCACAGGTTCAGGTAGTGCATTCCAGGCATTGACCACTCTGTTGCTAAGGTCATATTTTCCAGAGCACTGCGGCTCCACTCCATCTGTGGGTTGATCCTCATATCTGACAGCAACTGAGAGAACTTAAAATCGATTAGCTCCC
The DNA here is from genome assembly GCA_012654045.1 of Ptyas mucosa. Classification (NCBI taxonomy): domain Eukaryota; kingdom Metazoa; phylum Chordata; class Lepidosauria; order Squamata; family Colubridae; genus Ptyas; species Ptyas mucosa. Next base: position 1,419,709 of record WNWU01000021.1, read on the forward strand.
CACTCCGTGCTCTAGCCACGCCTCCCTTTAATCCCCAGTCTTTCTCTCAGTTGCTGACAGACTGAGGTGGAAAAATTTTTGCTCCGTGCTCTGGTTTGTGTTGGTGGCGTTTAGATTTCTTTCTTTTATTTTTGAGTTGTTTTTCTTTTCGTGTGGAGCTCGGAGGCTTGAGGATTTTAGCGACCTGCCAGCTGGTAGCCAGTTTCGTGCCTGGTGTGGCCAGGTCGGGCTGTGCTTCGGCGCCGCGAGCGCTTCCAGCTCCCGGATTCCGACCCCTTGGGGCGGATCCAGTTGATTGCTGTTGTCGGGGGGAGTAGGCACTCTGGTTGCCTTCCCTTCTTGCCCCAGCCGCCTGTTATTTCCTGGAGGCTTCCTTTGGCGGCGGCTGGGAGGGGCGCACGTGGCCAGCGCGTTCGATCAGGCAGGCTTACAGTGGCCGTCCCGTCAGGGCTCTGCGGGCGGCGCTGTTTGGAGTGACTGGTGAGTTCGCGGGCAGGCTGTGCGGCTGCTGGGCTCGCAGTTCTGCTCCGACGACGTTCCGGAGAGCCGCATGGGCTGCGGGCGCCATCTTGGATCGCGTTTTGGCGCCCACTGAATTGCTCCGTCATCGGCCTTGCCAGGGAGACCGGTCTGCGTACTCTGCGCATAAAGCGCCAATTTGGCTCACCCCCACCACCGCTGCGTGGGGAAGCTGACTGCGGGGGCCTTCTTGTTCTCCCGTTTGGTGCCTGGCTAGCTGTGGGGCGGATTTGGAGGTTGTGCGGGCTCTGGTGGTCCAGCCCCTCCTTCCCCCGAGTCTTGCTTGTTTTTTACTGTTTTTGCCACTAGCAACGGCTGCCTATTAACGCCTGCCACTTGGGTGCTCTGTTTGTGGGCTCCTTCCTTGTACCTTGCCTTGCAAGTTGGGGTGTGTGTGGCCCTATCGGCCTTCCTACCTCTTCATATAGTTCTTTGTCTTATTTGGTGATTTGCATTAATTATTCAATAATTGCATAAATTAATATTTTTGCATAAATTAATATTTTTGCATAAATTATTGAAAATTTGCATAAATTAATATTTTTGCATAAATTTGCATTTTTAAAAAAATTCACCCACACGAGCTCCTTTCTGGTGGCAGTGAGTTGGTGCTTGGACACAATGGCGGACTCCTCATTCCCCTCTGATTTGGAGCAGGAGGCCAGTCCTGTGCGTTCTGCAAAATCTACAAAAAAGCATTCTGGCAAGCGGAGTCGTAAATCCCGCCATACTAAGTCATCCTCCTCGGCTGAGAAGGACGCCCTTCGGAGGCACAAGGCTTTGGAGAGACAATGGGAGAAGGCTAAGACAGCCGCGGCCACGCCAGTTGCCCAGGTCGTGGGGGCTTCTCCAGTTCAAACTGTTCCTGGACAGGTCGGGCCGGGGTCGGTCCCGCCTGTTCGTTCATCTCTCTCCAGGGGCATTTCCCAGTCCCTGCCGGATGTATCCCTGGCGGGTTTGGACATGGGCCTTCATCCGAGACGTCAGCCTCCCTCGGCTACGTTCACGCCCACGGCTGCGGGTTTGAGGTCGGTGGCTCAGCCCGACTCGGGACCTCAATTTGACCTTCAGACGGTGTTGTCTACGGCCTTGGCGTCTATCATGGCTGCGAGCGCGCAGACGGCGGCTCAGGCTTCTTCTTCGGCGGCTTCCTTAGTGGCTCCGGTGGTTCCCGTTTCACGCAAGTCGCGGGCGCGGGTGCATCACGAGACAGAGTCTTCAGAGGAGTCTGACCAGGAGGATGATTTTCCCGAGGATGAGTTCTCTGAGGATGAGGGTCTGCTGCCTGACTCACCCGCCTTTATGGGCTTGTTCCGCCCGGAACTGTTTAAATCGCTGCTGCACAAGGCACGCCTGACTACTAATTTAGGTTCCGTGGGCGCTCAGCCTCCGCCTTCCCAGTCTGAAGTGGGCCCTCATGACGCCTTGTTCAAGCAGGCCAAACGTGAGAAGGAGTTTGTACCATGTCCTCAACTTTTCACCGACGTGTTACAAGCACCGTGGGGGCAGCCGGGTTCGTCAACTGCGCCCACTAATTTGGATAAGTTGTTTTGTTCGGCTCCTGAGTTGGACGCTTTGCTGGAGTTGCCTGCGGTGGATGCCCCCGTGGCTGCGCTGATTTCGCAGTCGATGATTTCGGGAGACCCTCTGGAAGGCTTGAAGTCGGAAGAGAGGCGCACTGAGATGGCCTTCCGCAAGGCGCACCAGGCGGTGGCTTGGGCCGTCCGTTCGGCTACGGCGACGTCATTCTTCAACAGGGCCTCGCTGATTTGGCTGTGGCAGCTGCAGGAACGCCTTCCACCGGAGGAAACCCGTTTGCACCACGATATTAATAAGGTCATCGCGGCCACAGAGTATTCAGCTGATGCTTCGCTGAGCTCGGTCAAGTTCGCTTTGAGGGCCCTCGCAGCGTCTGTGACTTCTCGGCGTTTGTTTTGGTTGAGGCCATGGAAGGCGGATGTCAAGACGAAGTGGAAGTTGGCGGCGGCTCCATATAAGGCGCTGGCTCTCTTTGGGGCGGCGTTGGATCCGGTCCTTGTGGAGGACAAGGACAAGCGGAAGGTCCTTCCATCGTCTTCCCGCAAGCAGGATAGATGTTTCACGCCCTACTCCTTTCGCCAGCCCTTTCGCCAATATTCCGGGACCGGCGGGTCCCCCAGCTACCGTCGGCCGTTCCAGCCAACGGACTGTTTTTCTGAGCGGCGAGGTTTCCGGGACAGAGGCAGGGGGCAGTCGGCCTCGACTCGTCCGTTTCGTGGGTCCGGAGCCAAGCCTTTTAGGCGGGGCAAGTGACTCACCGCCAGTGGGTCCGGTAGGCGGTCATCTCCGGGCCTTCACCGCTCAGTGGGAGCTGTCGACCCAGGACCTGTGGGTACGTCGCACCGTAGCAGAGGGTTTGTCGATCGAGTTCGTGGATTGCCCTCCGAAGCGTTTCATCAGGTGTCCTGTCCCACCGTCGAGTGAGCGTCGCCAACTGATGTTGGTGGAAATCTCCCACCTCTTGGAGATAGAGGCGATAGAACCAGTACCGCGGAATCAGTGGGGGACCGGATTTTATTCTGTTCTCTTCCTGGTTCCCAAAAGTTCGGGTGGAGTCCGGGGAATCCTCAACTTGAAACAGTTGAACCTGACGGTGCGTTATCGACGCTTCAAGATGCATTCCCTGCGTTCCATACTTGCATCGGTCCGTCAAGGGGATCTTCTGCAGTCTGTGGACCTCAGAGAGGCGTATCTGCATGTGCCGGTCCACCCTTCACATCGGCGGTTTCTACGCGTCGAGTTTGCGGGCGGGCATTACCAGTATTGTGCAATGCCGTTCGGACTCTCCTCCGCGCCGCGGACCTTCACCAAGTTGGTGGCGGTGGTGTCCGCTTCGCTCGGCGCGGTTCCAGTGAGGACGCTGTGTTATCTGGACGATGTGCTGGTGCTGTCGTCGTCTCGGGACAAGGCGGTTCGGGATATGGACCGGGTTCTGACGGTGTTTCAGGCGCATGGGTTCATCATAAACATGGAGAAGAGTCACCTCGTCCCGTCCACGTCGATCTTACACCTGGGCTGCACGATAGACTCGGTGGAGGGGCAGGTTTTCTTGTCCCCGGACAGAGTGCGGGACATTTCTCGGTTGCTGGACGAGGTACTGTCCCGGCGGTCGGTGCCTCTGTTGAGTTTGTCGAGGCTTCTGGGGAAGTTTGTTTCCTGTTACCAGGTTGTTCCTTGGGCCCGCCGTCATTCCCATCCGCTGCAATGGCTTCTCCTCCCGTTTCAACGGCGCCGGTGTGCCAACTCCTCGAGAAGAGTTCCAGTGCCCCCTCAGGTCTGACTGTCCCTGCGTTGGTGGAGATCGGCGGCCGTTCGGAGAGGTTGTCACTTTCTGGGCCTGGACCGGGTGGTGTTGACCACAGATGCCAGCCTTCACGGTTGGGGAGCCCACTTGTCCAATCGGGTGGCACAGGGTCTCTGGACCCCGGTCGAGAGTTCCTTGAGCATCAATCTCCTAGAACTGCGGGCAATCCGGCTGGCTCTCCTTCACTTCAGGGCGGAGATTCGGGGACGCCATGTTTTGGTCCTCACGGACAACACGTCGGCCAAGGCGCACGTGAACCGGGAAGGCGGTACCCGGTCCCGCAGCCTGATGTTCGAGTCGGAGAGACTGTTCAGCTGGGCGGAGCGAAACCTGGCATCGATTCGGGCGGACCACATTTCCGGTGCAGCGAATGCCCGGGCGGATTGGCTGAGCAGAGAGGTGATCGACCAGGCGGAGTGGCAATTACATCCTCGTCTGTTTCGAGAACTGACTCTTCGTTTCGGAGATCCGGTGGTAGATCTTTTCGCCACTCACGCCAACGCCCAGCTTCCCCATTTCATCTCCCGTTATCCCTCGTCACTGGCAGAAGACACAGACGCCCTGCGTTGCCGGTGGCCTGCGGGACTGCTGTACGCATTTCCTCCGATCACGCTAATCCAGCAGGTCATCCGGAAGATCATAGCAGAGTGGGCGAGGGTGCTGCTTGTGGCCCCTTACTGGCCCCGCAGGCCCTGGTTTCCGGACTTAGTGGAACTGTCGATAGCCGACCCGTGGGTGATTCCTTCCCACAGGATTGTCCTGCGCCAAGGGGCCATCTCTCACCCCGAGCCTCAGTGGCTCCAGTTGGCCGTCTGGGATTTGAGCGGCTCATCCTGAGGAAGGGTAGGATTCCGGATCCCGTCATCAGCGTTATCCAGGCGGCTCGTCGGCCATCCACGACGTGGATCTACGAGGCGACTTGGCGGGCTTTTTGTTGTTGGGTTGCAGGGGGTCATGTGGATCCCACTTCGGCGTCGGTGCAGGATGTGCTCGGGTTTCTTCAGGCCGGGTTCGAGCAGGGACTTGCCCCGGCTACGCTGCGTCGCCAGGTGGCGGCTCTGTCTACAGTGGTTTCTGCCCCTCCTTACCAGTCGCTATCGCATCACCCCTGGATCCGTGGTTTTCTTCATGGCGCTCGGAATTTACGTCCGGTGGTGGTCCACCGGTATCCCACTTGGGATTTGCAGTTGGTTTTGCAGGCGCTTACTGTTGCACCATTTGAACCGTTGGGGTCGGTGTCACTTAAGTTCCTGTCCTTTAAGGTGGCTTTTCTCCTGGCGGTCACGTCGGCGCGGAGGATTTCGGAGCTCGCCGCGTTGTCGGTCAGGGAGGACTTGTGCATCTTTCGTCCTAATACTGTTGTTCTTCGTTTGGATCCGGCATTTATGCCCAAGGTGAACTCGTGGTTTCATCGTGCACAGGAGATCGTGTTGCCGGATTTTTCTCCTTCGCCTCGACGTCAGCGCGAGATTCTTTGGCATACACTGGACGTTCGCAGGGCCTTGCGTCGGTATATTCGCCGGACGGCTGCATTTCGGAAGTCAGAGGCGCTGCTTGTGTCTTTTCACCCGGCCTCCATGGGACAGAAGGTTTCGTCGGCCACGGTGGGTCGGTGGATTAAGGCGTGTATAGCGTCCGCCTACGAACGTCAGGCGAGGGCCCCTCCGTCTAAGATTTTGCCTCACTCGACGCGGAGTGCGGCCACTTCAGCGGCTTGGTCGACGCAGGCGTTGGTGCTGGACATTTGCAGGGCGGCGACCTGGATTTCGTTGTCGCCGTTTATACGGCACTATCGGATTGACGCTTACGCTTCGGCGGATGCTTCGTTTGGTAGGAGGGTCTTGCAGAGTGTTGTTACAGGGTCTTCATGGGGGAGCAGTCCGCCTCCTGGCCCTGTGGTTTGAGCTTGGGTATGTCCCACAGATGGAGTGGAGCCGCAGTGCTCTGGAAAATGGACGTTGTCTTACCTGAACGTCCTTTTTCGGGGCACTGCGGCTCCACTCCATACCCTCCCTGTTGTTCTATTGTTGGCGTTCTGCTCCTTTTGTTTGTTGGTTGCGTTTCTTTGGTTTTAATAAAGTGGTTATTTACTGTTGTGCTGTGCCTTCGTTCAAGACTGGGGATTAAAGGGAGGCGTGGCTAGAGCACGGAGTGGGGAGCTAATCGATTTTAAGTTCTCTCAGTTGCTGTCAGATATGAGGATCAACCCACAGATGGAGTGGAGCCGCAGTGCCCCGAAAAAGGACGTTCAGGTAAGACAACGTCCATTTTCTGCAATCAGGTTTGGAGCAGTTTACTTTTAAGTTTGTATCTATTGTGTGATCATGTATTATTGTGGTTGAAGCTGAAGTAGTCATTGACAGGTAGGACATTGTAGCAGATAATTTTATGAGCTACACTTAGGTCATAATTTCTGGAATTTATCCCTTCATACATTTTTGGAATTTATGCCTTCATACTATAGACTAGTATAATATAGACTAGTATAATATCCAGTGTTTCTTCAGCTTCTTTGCAAAGGTGGTATTTGCTATCTGTTGTTGTCTTCTCAGTTTTGGCTTTGTATGGATTTGTTCTTAAGACTTGGTCTTGTGCAGTCAGAATTAGCTCCTCTGTTTCTTCCTTCAGTTTTCCCATTGCTAAGTCCTGTTGTTATCTACTTCATCTGCTACTTTTTTTGGTATTGACCCAAGGGTGAAATGCTACTGGTTTGGGGCAATAGTGAAAATGCTACCGGTTCACCAGAACCGGTAGTAAAAAAATGCTTTAAAAAGTTAAAAAAAAAAGTTCCTACAATCACTCAGCACAGCTGATCGTCTGAACTTTTTACTTCTTTAAAGCATTTTTTTACTACCGGTTCGGGCAAATAGGCAGTAAAAAAATGCTTTAAAAAAGTAAAATAAAAGGTTCCGACAATCAACTGTGCCGTGCGATCGTCGGAACTTTTTTTTAAAGCATTTTTCTTACTACCTATTGCCTGAACCAGTATTTTTGAGTAAAGTGTGATGGTTTGTTTTTGAGCTCTCTGTGAGCTTCCTGCTTGTTGCAGGGGCCATTTTGTGTGAAGTCCAGCTGCTTTTGCATTGTGTGTGAGTCAGTTGTGTAGCTTTTGTGTTATTTTTTTGTAAAGTGCGATAGTTGGTTTTCCTGGTCACATGACCACCAAGCCACGCTCACCCAGTCACATGACCACCAAGCCATGACCACCAAGCCACACCCACAGAACCGGTAGGGAAAATTTTTGAATTTCACCACTGTATTGACCAGGTAATACTTTGCCTTGCCACGCCTCTTTCCTATTCTTCATTTGGTCTTGTAAGTCAGTTTGATCTCTCTACAACTCAGTAAGCACACATGATATACTATCTTCAGTGCATCTTCATTGTCATTCAGACAATTCAGTCCTTTTTTCTTCAACTGTCTGGTGTACTTGCAACATTCCATGTCCATATTACTATTATTATTATTATTATTAATCCTCTTATGTTTATACACCTAGTTTCAGTTTAAACACTTAAGGTAGTTCAGCTGATGGGGGAAAAAAGAGAATAATAGTCCAGTAACAAGGGAAATTACAGTATTTAAAATCCGTAGTTAGCAGACTGGGTAGAATACATAATGACAGAGGTAACTCACTAAATTAAGTCCAAATCTCTAAATCTATTTGATTTGTGGCAAAACTGGAAATAATCATTTTTCTATGAACTCCAATTTCTTCATTGGGCATTCTAATTTTTCTTTGTTTAGGAAACTTTTGAAAAAGCAGTCTCAAAAAGACTATTTTTTCCTTTAAAGAGCTACTTGTTTCCTTTATCTGTTCTTTCTGGGTGAAAAGAAGAATATCAGCATGAGCTAATCTTCCTCAGCATTCAGACCTACTAAATGAGTTTTGTTTACTCAGAAATTAGCTGCACAGTCACTTAAACTAAAAGTCATGTGATAAACCAAGCAAACCCCATCTGTGCCCTAGGAGTAATTGCTATATAAAGAATTTAATTGTCTTTTTCACAAGTGTAATCACTACTAGCTTTTTTCCCCAAGGTTGTATGTAGGCTGTTTTAGCATATCTGAAAAGATAGATTTAAGGCTGTCTTATCCTTCTAAAAGGGAAGCAGTGGCTCAGTAGCTAAGACCCTGAGTTTGTCGATTGAAACATCGGCAGTTCAGCAGTTCGAATCCCTAGTGTTGCATAATGGAGTGAGCTCTCGTTACTTGTCACAGTTTCTGTCAACCTAGCAATTCGAAAGCACATAAAAAATGCAAGTAGAAAAATAGGGACCAAGGTGTGCCTTTGGTGTTTAGTCATGCCGGCCACATGACCATAGAGACATCTTCGGACAATGCTGGCTCTTCGGCTTAGAAACAGAGATGAGCACCGCCCCCTAGAGTCGGGAACGGAGTTATAAATATAAAATAGAAATACATTTGCTCCCCTATGGACTGTATTTCTTGATCACCACTGTGGATCAGTGATTTTCTCTTCTTAGAACAATACCAGGGATAGGAGCTCATTGGGGACAATATAAGTCTTCATACTTGCAACACTGAAAGGCATGCAATGGAGTAAATATTAACTTTTAAAGCTTCATTTAATTTCAGGGTTTCTCTTCTCCTTTTTAAGAAATTGCTCTCAGGAATTAACCTATGCCAGGAAGAAAGAAAACAGCATTCTTTGTATTGTAGAAATTCACATAGCGAGAGAGACAACTCTATGCATTGTTGTTCTCCTGTTTCAGGCACATTAGAGCAAAAGATCATCTCACAGAATTTACCTCAGGCTACAGTGCACTGATGGCAAACCTATGACGTACATGTGAAAGGTTACATGCCATGATATTTTCTTTGATATACCAGAGTTCACTAACTGTTGTCCCTGTTTGGGCTACTGAAGAAACTGAATTGAGCTTGAATACCAGAATTTGGTATATGAATATGTAGCCCTGTGTCTTCCAAAGCTTAAAATTTCATCCATATCAGTACATGATCTGTTATCTTCAGAATTATGATTTGTGGTGACGAGAGAGACCAACTTGTAAAATGCGAACATGGCAGCTGCATAGTTCAGTTGTTTTCCAACCACTGCACGGAGTCGGAGTGCAACTTAGTTCTGTGCAACTAAGCTTAATTTCCCTGTGCAAGCACAGAGGTTATCTGCAACCACAATTTCCAACATGAACACATCATCAATGATTCTATGAAACATAAAGAGCATTGAATTATAACTGACTATGTAAAGAATTCTTTCTCTTTTATTTGGGGTTAAGGAATTTTTTGCTAACTTACTTGAAAAATATATTCTCTTCCAGCTTATATTACTTTCATATTCTTTCTTTATCTGTACTCACTTTTCCAGGGATGTCAACTTTTTATTACAATATTTTGGCAACATAATGCTTTAGGAAGAAAATTAATGTTTCTGTTTTCATTGTGTCATATTACTTTAACAGGAATGGTAAACACATGAATTTAATCATACTCAAGAAATCTGATTTTTGGTTATTTCTTCAAATAATAACCTGACTAAAGATCACGCATTAACTTCATTTTCTCAACAATTGTCCTTCCAATCATGAAGGACTTTTAATCATTTTTAAATTAGCTATTGAAAGAACATACGCAATACGTTTAGCTTGAAATGTGTCTTAGTGGAACTTGCCTTTAAGTTAATACACACTTTATAGCAGGGGTGTCAAACTCGTGTAATCATAGCGTCATCACGTGATGTATTGCGACTTTCCCCCCTTTGCTAAACCGGGAAAGGGCGTGGGCAGCGTGTGATGCATCTAGCCCGTGAACCACAAGTTTGACACCACCACCACCCCGCTTTATAGCATTCAGAAATATCACACTTGTCTCTGTGTTGTTTATGGTTCAGAGGAGGAAGAGGAGAAAAATCCTTCATCACTAACTCTGAGTTTCAGCTCCTTACTTGTATTTAATTAGAAATCCAATTTGGTTGGAAATCCAAACAAATTTATATACTCAAAATCATTTTTTTCAAAATTTTACAAAAACGGGCATTTTTGCCCTCCCCCAGATCCCAGGAGCATTCTGCAGTCCTCCCAAACCCTCTGTGCACCCCATTTTTTGCAAAAACGGGGATGTTTTCGCCCTCTCCCAGCCCCCAGGAGCAGTCTGCAGGCCTCCCAAACCCTCTGCATTCCCCATTTTTCACAAAAACGGGCAAAAAAACAGAGCACGCACAGGGTTTGGGAGGCCTGCAGACTACTCCTGGGGACCGGGGAGGGCAAAAACCTTTTTTTTCTTCCTTACCTTTTCGAAATCTTGGTGCATCTTATACACCAGTGCATCTTATAGTCCGAAAAATATGATAGCTATTCCAGACAGCATATTCTCTCAGAGATAGACTTGTAAGCAGATCAAGGTATGAGTAATGGTGAAGTTTTGCTTGCCCTGTCCTATCTCACCCACTAATTTAAATGCAACGAAGGATCGTCAGGATAAAAATAAAATCTGATTGCTTTATCACTCAAGATTAAAATGAGGGTATTATCTTGTCCATCAGATCAGGTAGTAAAATACATGGATTAGCCCTGATTCAGATGGCATGGAATCAAGCTATTGATTAGCACTGATCGATAAATGGGCTGGGCATAAAAAAAGAGAGAGAAGCAAAACGCCGTTGGTTATATTCCAGTACAAATTGTCTAAACAGAGGATGTTTGAGTACAACGTAATTGCTCTCCTAATCTTTTTCTTCATTCCCTAAATTACCAGGAAAACGGCAACTGCAGATGCAGAAGGAAGATACCCCATTTTCAAGCAATTTGAGGCTGCTTTGCATCAGCCTGCAGAACTGGTTTCTGCTGTGGCTTAAGCAGGATGAACAAACCAAAGAGGGATTTTCTCTTCTGCAAAAATAGTGACAGTTGTCCTCCTTAAAGTAATTGAGAAGACTACATGCAAGCATTCTGAAGAAATGAAAGAAGTCGAGCTCTGGTCACGCAAGGAAGTGGCAGATTGGTTGTTGGAGAATGCAGTGCCCGAATACTGTGAACCGCTGAAGCATTTATCTGGGCGTGATTTGATCAACCTAACCAAGGCCGATTTTGAGAAACCCCCTTTGTCACGAGTAACTTCTGACAGTGGGCAGCAGCTCTTAAACATGATAGAGACTTTGAAAATAGAACACCACATCGAGGCACACAAAAATGGGCATGCCAATGGCCACCTCAGCATCAGCACAGAAGCCCCAACCAGCGAAAATGGCTTCAGCAAAGCCCCCAAACCAAATGGGGTGCCGAATGGCTACAGGAAAGAAATGATAAAAATCTCCATGCCAGATCTGGAACGTTCTCAGTATCCTGTGGAATGGGAGAAGACGTTTCTGGCTTTCCTTTATGCACTCTGCTGTTTCTTCCTGACCACGGTGACAATCTCACTTGTCCACGAACGAGTGCCTCCCAAAGAGGAGGAGCCCCCCCTTCCAGATGCTTTCTTTGATTACTTTAACCGGGTTCAATGGGCCTTTTCTATCTGTGAAATTAATGGTTTGATCCTTGTAGGACTTTGGTTAGTTCAGTGGCTGCTTTTAAAATACAAGTAAGTGAGTGGAGGTTGCTCCTGATTTTATTTTTATAGATGCTTGCTTTAAATTGTGATTTTTCTGTGTTGGGGACTCTACTTAATGGTAAATCTGGGTCAAAAAAAGTATTAAAGTATACATGAAGGAAACTTGTGAGTAAAAATTAGAGCAACAGCTGAAAAAAATACCCTGCAGAATAGTTATTTACACAATACAATGTGAACAATGCAATAATATTTATTTGATCAATAAATAAGCAAAATTTAGAAGAACAAAAATGAAGTGAAGGAAATACATTCAATGCCACACTAGCAACTAGCAAAATAAATCACTTATTATAATATTCACTCCTCTATTACTATGTTGATATATTTGTTATCCAGATCATATGAATAGAAAACATTAATAGGTGTAAAATAAAAACTATATATCCCCTAACAGTTTATTAAGTTAAGATGTATTAAATGGAAAGTAAAGTTTAAAACCAAGGTGAGTATGTCTTTAATCAAAGATATACTTGTCTTACTTTTATTGTGGCAACCCAAAATTTAGCTATTGCACATGTAATGAATGGTTTCAGATCCTAAAGGAGAAGGTTCATATAAAATCCATTTGGATTTCCTGGAAATTTATTTGTTAGGGGCAAAATATAGATTTGCCTAATATCTCTGTAAGATTGACAGCATAATTACTTTTGTGAGATCGTTTCAACTTCCTTGTCATCACATAGGCACTTTACTATTACTACTAAAATAGTAAAGTTTACTATTTACTTTTACCATTTTATTATACATGCTTTGAAGAAGTGCAGATTGAAAAATATTGAATCTAGCTTTAAAGGATGCAATTCTCAGTTTAGGGAGGGTTAGATTTAGCAAGTAACTTCTGCAAATCTTGGATTCCCTAAAACAGGGGTGTTAAACTCACATGCCTTCAAGTGTGTGAAGAAGAAAATAAAATGGAGATCCAATTAGATTCTCCTGCATGATGGAGAAATGTGTTGTCCAGAGAAACATTATGACTCTTTTGTATACTCCCTGCAATTCACGAGTTTTGAGGAAACTTTTGTAGTGTGGCATTTCTGAGATGTGGGGTGAGGATAGGATATATAAACTGGGGGAGAGAGAAGATTATCGTTATACAAGAATATTTCTTGACCTCATCATAAGATTAGGACTTGGGCTTTAAAAGAAGCAAAATACATACAGACTGTCCAGCCTCCGTAATGTTACATCGGGATTTTTTCCTTGTTGAAAGCTTTCTCGGGACAGTTGTGATAAAATATGAGATATTTGGCAGTTTCATATAAGTGATAAATGTGCCCTGAATGGGACAGGGCAGGTGATTTTACACTAGTTAAAAGCCTATAAAGTTGAGTAAAAGTGTTCTCAAAACTGGTTATATCCAGATGAAGACTTTCACAATCTTCTTGTATTTATGTTGAAATTTGGAGTTTCATTCGTAAATAGAAATCAGTGGAGTTCATGATTTCAAAGACCCAAAATGAAGATTTCAAAGATCCAAAATTAAGCCAGCAAACACATCTATGGAAGAAATATTGAAAGCAACATAAAGTTGTTAATACCATTATTTTCAATTTCCTTCAGTTTGTCTTATGCTGAAAAATATTTTTCCTGGTTCTAAAAGAGAAATTTTGACAAAATGATTGAGAACAACATTGGATTACTGCCTTCACTCTGACATAATGTTGTATAATAAAAGTTGCATTATGTGATTTGTGAAAAAGCCAAATATTTGTTATGCAATCTCCAACTCGAAAAACATTTTGGAGTGCTTGCTTTTGAAATATGGCAATGTTTTGAGGGAGAGCATCCATTAATATTTCATATAATGGTCTGGATCCAAGAAAACTGTATTAGTAGTTTTGTACACTAAATGGGGGATTGGATAATAGCTTCCCTACATATTAGAGCCAAGCATTTTAGAATCTTGCACAAAAAGTTTGTAAAATAACATTAGTGGTGATTTGTACATTGGCCTTTCAGTGGAAAGAATCCAAAAAGCTTTCCCAAAATAAATCTTCACAATCTGTTCAGCTTGATATTTATACTTGATATTTATTTTATATAGTTATATATATAGTTATATATATTTATATGAATATAAATATATATAACTACATTCAATTGGCTGTTTTTGTATGTTGTCATTAACTGAAACCCCATTGATTTCAATGATTGTGCTATACAAGTATGCTAAATCTGGAAATTATATCTGATTGAAAACATTTTGCTCTCAACAGTAAAACTAAAGTCTCTCTGAGTTGAGTTCAACTCTCTCCAATTTTATTTTTTGATAACGATATGAAAGTGGATTATAGTTGTTTCCTTCGCAGATTTTTAAAAAACTTTCCAATTTAACTTTCTGCCCTGGTATTTTTGGGTGGTCACCATCCAAGTTCTAGGCACATTTTAAGCCTAATTGGGCTGCTTCAGAACATCTAAGATCAGTTAGGTACTGCTACAAGTTGGACTTGTTACCCATACTGGAATGTTGTCTTCTAAAGCTGTTAACAAAATTCAGAATAGCTTTACATGAAGTAGTTACTGAGATTAAATCGAAGAATCTGAGGAAATGTCTTCTATGTCTTGTAATAGTTAAGAATGTCTGAAGTTTTAAGTAATCCAGAGGAACTAGAAAGAGGCCTTACAACTAAGTATTACATATTTATAAAAGCAATAGAGAGTTTATTTAAAACTAAATAAACATATTTAGTTTTAAGAAAATCATTTTTGATGTGAATTTAAAAACATGGCAAAAGGTCTCTAAACGAGGACTAAAGGCAGAATAACTAACAGTTAGGAAGAAAAATCTCTTTTTTTTCTTAGTGTAATTTGTTTTTTCAGTTCAGTTTTTTTCAGCCTCTTGCTATCCTAAAAATAAATGCACCACCATTAACTTGCATTGAAAAAATGAGCAAATCTGCACAGTGAATTTACAAGCCCATAAAAACTTAAAAACCCATGAATGGGGGATAAATACATTTATTTGATTAGAGAAGACAGTGAATATGCATACAGCCCCTCTACACCAGGGGTGTCAAAGTTGCGGCCCATGGGCTGGATGTATCACACGCTGGCCACGCCCACACCCGGTTTAGCAAAGGGGGGGGGGGGAAAGTCACAATATGTCACGTGATGCTGCCATGATGATGTGAGATTGACACCTGTGCTCTACACCATTTTATTCCAGATTACATCCCATACTGCATTCAGTAATTTTTGCAGCTCTTTGGGAAAACTTCCAATAGTTCTGGGTTTTTTTTGGTCATGTAGAAAAGAAACCTAAGAACCAGATTTAATGTTAGAAACAGTTTGCAGAATCTTCTTATGCTTTTGCCTACATTACGATCTTCTTGCATCTATCCTGGTTCTGTGAAGTTGGAATATTTCATTTGATTTTGTTTTTAGTAGTTTTTGGCCTAAACAGAATAGTGCCTTATGGAGAGCACGCTTTTTACAGTATTCTGAAGCAGTTCAAATGATATATTACAATTCTCTTTATCTTTTCTTTCCCCCTTCAGGTCTATTATTGGCAGAAGATTTCTTTGTATAGTTGGCACATTGTATTTATACCGGTGTATTACAATGTATGTAACGACACTTCCAGTACCTGGCATGCATTTCAACTGTTCACCAAAGGTAACCTCTTTTTGGTTTTGCTATCCTCATCTAACATCATTTCCCCCCATTTCCTTAGACATTCTGGAAGAGCTGGCTCAGAGTGACCAATGAATTTCTTACCAGGGGAAATTGGCTGAATTTTTTTCACAGATAGTCAGTATTGCTTATTGCTTAATTTTCTGTTGCTCAACCAGATGAACAAGTACTGTCAGGATTCAGTTATATATTTCTGTTATCCTGTCATGGCTTTTCGTTCAAAAGCAATCATTTGGTTATCACATTGAAATACACCCATGAAATATCCAGCTTCAAAGGCAAGAAAGACTGTCAAGAATTGATCTCGTTCCTTAGGAAGGCCAGAGCAGTACGGCATGTGAATTTTGAAGGAATTTATAATCTCTCCAGTTACAATATTTGAATGTAGTGTGATAGAAATAACTCTAATCGATTTAGTGTAACATCCTTAATATCGTTCCACAATTTATCATCCAGAAAAATTGCTTGATGGTTAGGAGAAGCACAAGACAGGTGGATACCTCCTTTGGATACACAGATGTAGAGCTATACAGAGCCATTTAATAATTGTGTTTTCTGTCTAGACAAAAATTTTAAATAGACAAGGTAGAAGAGGTTTTCACAGCCCTCCAGAAGGTTAATTGGACGGGGCCCTCTGAATCTCCCAGGATAAATTGTTCCAAAGAATCTAGCAACCATGGAAAAGATGCTTCTTAGACATTCTGTACTATTTAGCAACATTTAAGGGAAGAGGCCTGGACTGTGCCCATCCTATCTAACCTGATAGTGTAATTGGCATACCAGTAGTGTCACATGAGTCAAAGATGAAGCCTTGAGAACTGCCAAGTGCCACTGCATGCTGGGTCAGGTGCAACTTCTGAGTGGTCTTCAACAGCAGCTCCATGCAAAGTACATTACAGTAACTAAGACTACTAAGGTTTGAGCACTGATGAGCAAGGCCTCCCAGTCCAGGAAGGGGCACAATTGGTGACAACCCAAAGCTGTGCAATGGCTGCCATAGTGACTGGAGACTCTGGGGTTGTAAACATGTGAGCAACTTCATCCACATTTTTCTTTGAGATGTCAGCTAAATGGCATTGTTGCTTAGAATTTTCAAAGAAACATGATAAGTGAGTTAGTGATGTTTTAACCTTGAAAATTTAGATACCTGTATAGGACTTCTTTGGGTTTAAAGCAGTATTTTCTTTCTGGATCATTGTAGTCCCTATTTTTCTTGATATCATACAATGCCAATATATAGAAAAAGTACACATACCAATGAGGAGTGAATCTATTAAACTTGGCCCTAACTTTGTGAGATTGGATTTGCCATACTTGGAGGATTTGTTTATTTCTATCCAAAAAGAGTAATATTCATTTCAATCATTTCTTGTTAATCAACATCCTTCTGCAAAAAAGATAGGTCAGTTCTCCCCACCTAAACAATGATTCAGACTTGTTGTTATTTGACTGATTATAGTAGAGAAAGAATGAAAATGATTGTGCTTCTCTGATATTTTAACCTATCTATGTTAAACAATGAAAGTGATTTTAGGTTCCTAATTTCTGTTTGGATGAAACAATCACGACTAGAAAAAAAAAGTGGAAAGTCTATGGTTATGCAAAGAAAAGTTCCCTGTGCAATTTTCATAAAGGGTATCTGTGTTATAATTTTGAAACCTGTGAAGTAATTTGTGGTTCTGGAAAAGATTAGCAAACACATTCTTGTAAAAGCTTTTGTATAGTGAACGTACCTCCCTCAAGCTTATGCTATAATCCATGAGCCTTTGTATTGGGACAAAATTCTTTATTGCTATGTATTCCCTCTGCTGCTTTGATTCATTCAGTGGCCTGGAAATTTAATTACTTGCAGTGCAATGTTTTACAGTTAGGCGCATTTGAACCTAACATGTTGATTTATCCCTTCCTCCTTTATGAAGCTTTTTGGCGACTGGGAGTCACATATGAGAAGGATCATGAAGCTGCTTGCTGGGGGTGGTCTGTCAATCACAGGAGCACATGACATGTGTGGTGACTACCTATACAGCGGCCATACGGTGATGTTAACTCTGACATACCTATTTATCAAAGAGTGTAAGTACCTCCATCATTCTATAGAACAATATATGTTATTTGATTAATTGAGATGACCCTGCCAAGGTGCTGCCATTCACAAAGCTTTATAACTTTATTATATGTTTTTAAAAGAAATATCTTTTAGGATATAACTCTCCCCAAAATAAAGCAACTCAGAGAAGATTTGTTAAGGATATTGACTTTTCAATGATCTAAAAATATACAGTATAGATCAGTGGCAGTCAACCTGGTCCCTACCACCCACTAGTGGGCATTCCGGCTTTCATGGTGGGCGGTAGGGGTTTTGTCCCTACTTTATAAATCACCATTACTGTGGAACTGGTGGGCGGTTAGAAAATTTTACTACTAACAGAGATACAAAAGTGGGCGGCAGGTATAAAAAGGTTGACTACCCCTGGTATAGATTGATGCAACAATGTTTTGTAATTGCTCTATATTATATTTGCTACATTCAGTTTCAGTTTATTTAATTTGTATACCGCCCTCCTCCCGAAGGACTCAGGGCGGTGAACAGCCATAAATAAAACATACAAGTATAACATTTAAAACCCAATTAAAATCCAATTAAATAAATTTGGCCGTAAAAATATTAAAACCCCAATTTTTATTTTTATTTTTTTTTTATCTTAGATTTCTATACCGCCCTTCTCCCTGGGGACTCAGGGCGGTGTACAGCCACGTAAAAACACATCATATGAACATTAAAAACAAATTAAAAAGAATATCTAAATTTGGCTCAAAAATTTAAAAACACCCCAATTTAAAATCATTTAAAAGGCTTCGCTTAGGCCAGCCCGGCTTGTTGGAAGAAAAATGTTTTAAGGGCCCGGCGGAAGGCACGGAGGTCATGGATTCTTCTTATCTCAGGGGGCAGCTGATTCCAGAGGGTAGGAGCCCCCACAGAGAAGGCCCTCCCCCTGGGGGTCACCAGCCTACATTGCTTGGCTGATGGCACCCCGAGGAGACCCTCTCTGTGGGAGCGCACGGGTCGATGGGAGGTTGTCGGTGGCAGAAGGCGGTCTCGTAGATAACTGGGCCCTATGCCATGGAGCGCTTTAAAGGTGGTAACCAACACCTTGAAGTGCACCCGGAAGACCACTGGGAGCCAGTGCAGCTCGCGCAGGAGCGGTGTTATGCGGGAGCGCCATGTAGCCCCCGTAATTACCTGCGCGGCCGCATTCTGGACCAGTTGGAGCCTCCGGGTGCTCCTCAAGGGGAGCCCCATGTAGAGAGCATTACAGTAGTCCAGGCGAGAGGTGACGAGGGCGTGAGTGACCGTGCACACGGAATCCCGATCAAGAAAGGGGCGCAACTGGCGAATCAGGCGTACCTGATAAAAGGTCCCCCTGGCCACAGCTGTCAGATGTTCCTCTAAGGACAGCTGCGTATCCAGGAGGACTCCCAGATTGCGCGCCCTCTCCACGGGGGCCAAAGACTTGCCCCCGATAGCGATGGCGTCAGCTGGCTATATCGGGAAACCGGGAACCACAGCCACTCAGTCTTGGAGGGGTTGAGCTTGAGCTTGTTCCTCCCCATCCAGATCCGTACAGCTTCCAGGCACTGGGACATCACTTCAAGGGCATCGTTGGGCTGGTCTGGGGTGGAGATGTACAGCTGGGTGTTGTCAGCGTACTGATGGTATCTCACCCCAAAACCACGGATGATTCACCCAGCGGCTTCACATAAATGTTGAACAGAAGGGGCGAGAGGACCGACCCTTGTGGCACTCCACAAATGAGAGGCCTCGAGGTCGACCTCTGCCCCCCTGTCAACACAAACTGCGACCGGTCGGAGAGAAAGGAGGAGAAACGGTGCCCCCCATCCCCAGCTCTTCCAACCGGTGCAGCATGATATCATGGTCGATGGTATCAAAAGCCACTGAGAGATCTAATAGGACCAGAACAGAGGAACAACCTCTGTCCCGGGCCCTCCAGAGATCATCAACCAACGCGACCAATGCCGTTTCCGTGCTGTGACCAGGCCTGAAACCCGACTGGAACGGATCTAGATAGGACGTTTCCTCCAGGAATTGTGGGAACTGTCGTGCAACCACACTCTCAACAACCTTCGCCACAAAACGAAGGTTGGAGACAGGACGATAATTAGCCAATATTGCCGGGTCCAGGGAGGGCTTCTTGAGGAGAGGCCTCACCACCGCCTCCTTCAAGGCGGCGGGGAAGTAACCCTCACTCAACGAAACGTTAATAATTCCCTGGAGCCAGCCTCGTGTAACCTCCCGGGAAGCCAGTACTAACCAGGAGGGACACGGGTCCAATAAACATGTGGTCGCATTAAGTCTCCCCAAAATCCTGTCCACGTCATCCAGAGTCACAAGGTCAAACTCCTCCCAGATAACGCTCTCAAGACTATTCCTCGTCATCCTGCCCGGATCTACCCAGTCAGAGTCCAAATCCCGTCGGATCTGAGCGATTTTGTCATACAGATATCGTCCAATAATTTAAAATGAATTAAAATTTATAACATTTTTTAAAAAGGGGAATCAGGCCAGGCCTATTGCACCTATTCTATCAGTAAAAGACTGTAGAGATTTTGAGTCATCCAGGTCATGATTGTCCTAAAGGTGCTAAATCCTTCCATTCCTCACTATCCTGTCAGAGCTGAAGAAGCTTCTTGGATGAGAAGTGAAATGTCTTCAAAAGGAAAAAAAACTCCTTTTTTCAGTTGCCTCCTGAAAAAGCACCTTTGGGATGTTCTATCAGTATTTACTAAACTTTATTTTAGTAAATTTAACTGTACAATACTTGTTTCACAGGAGTGACATACAGGACTTCTTAATTTTCAGTAATTGCAAACAGTCCCGAATAAGATTTTTTCAAAGCTTCATACCAAGTTAGCCAACTTATAACTGAAGCAAATGAAAATTAGAATAATGTTGAAGCAACTGGAGTAACACAACAACATTTTAGTTCTTACCGTTATGCGAATAATATCCTTGTTGAATAACCACTTGTTTAGCAACCAATCAAAGTTATGGTGCTGAACAAGGGGGACTTAAGAACTGTTCCTTGTAGTGGCAGCCATCATAATGGTTCCCAAGTTCCCAAGATCATGATCCAGGTGCTTGTCAACTAGTTCACAGTTATGACATCACTGCATCCCACAATTTGCTGGTGGTGCAGTGGTTAGAGTGCAGTATTGCAGGATAATTCTGCCGATTGTCAGCAGTTCAATCCTGACCGGCTCAAGGATGACTCAACCTTCCATTCTTCTGAGGTCGGTAAAATGAGGACCGAGATTGTTGGGGGCAATATACTGACTCTGTAAACCACTTAGAGAGGGCTGTAAAGCACTATGAAACTGTGTGTAAGTCTAAGTGCTATTGCAATGTGATTTCCATTTACGACCTTCCCAATTGGCTTCTGACGAGCAAAGTCAATGCAGAAGCCAGTGGAAGGTTGCAAATGGTGATCATGTGGTCCTTGTGACTATGTGGTCTGAAGTTTGCCTGAAGTTTGAATGACAGCAACTGGGACTGCCAGAACTGCTGTTGTAAGTTGGCATAGTCACATAAAATCATGCTTCACCACTCTACTGCATTGCTTAGCGATGTAATAGCGGGTTTCAATTATCACTCTTAACTGAGGACAACCTATAATGTTTTCTGTTCTACTTAATCAAGAAGTGGCACTTATAAACTAGTTATCCTCTCATAAGACACTGAGTGGAATCCACTGGTCTTCCTTCACCGATAAAAACCTCCCACCAGCAGAATGTGGAGAGGAAAATTTATTTCTTGTATGCTCCCTCCAAATCTACTCTACAAGGTTGGAAAGGCCTCTGTGGATTACATTCTGAAGAATTTGAAGATCAGGAGGAATAAATAAAATAATAAAATCACCATTCCTGTTTTGCTGATCGAAGCTTTCTATTGATTCCATCCAGTCATTTTTAGAATATGCACAGAGAAATTAATTCAGGGGCAGAACGTGCAGAAATGAGATTAATTTAACCACAAAAATCAAGCTGTGCTATAGATTGAACATTTATATTTAAATTACATAAATTAGCAATCCAATTATTGCTGTATCTAGCTGACTTGTTAAAATGTCAGTCACAATAGTACTCTACAGGGTGAGCCATGCTTGCATTTAAAATGGAATGCTTATAAATTAAATATCTATTATTAGGTGTAATAAAATATTATTCGTAATAAATGAACCATTAATACTGAAAACATTCAGTTCATCCTTATGGGGTTTTTTACATCAAAAATTACATCAATTGGTAATCATATTCCAGTAAGAGGGGATTTTAATATTTCTCAAGGGGTAATAGGAATGAGAGATTAATCTTTTCTTTTACCCTTAGAAAGTCCATTTCATCCACTTGCTTTGATCCTGATCCTGTTCCAAACTTTTCAAACTTCAATTTGAAATGCTATGGAGATTCAACTCTTGGAAAAGTTTTTTAGACAAAAGTTATACCTCATTCTTTTTGACCTTTGTCAGTAATACAGCATGGCAGGGCCTTAGAAGCTATGATCCTTGATACGAGAGCATAAATTGCCAGAGAATAGAAGGAAGCACAAATACCTTAGTTACTCTTTTCTCTCCAAAAATATGTGGTTACTTGTATGCTAAAGTTAATCATACACCAGCCCTCTCAACTTGGTTGGGGAAATATGTGGGTTTGGAAATAGAGAATTTGTAATCCAATACTTGGATTATGAAAAAGCAAGATAACACTGTAATGACATTAACAATACATATTTTCAGTTGAGATCTCATTTGAACGGTGACAGTTTTCTCCAAAACGCTTCATGTTTATCAAAGTGGATTTAGGATCATTTCAGGTTGTGGAAATCATAGATTCATAGGATTGGAAGATGCCTTGGACTGGGCCTTTTAGTCTAATCCTATGCATATGGCAGAATCTCATACTAGCTTGAATTAATGGTTCTCCAATTTTTGCTTAAAACACCTCCCACAATGGAGCACTTATGGTTCCAGATGGCAAGTATTTCTGCTTAATACAGAGGTGGGGAACTGTGGCCCCTTTATGACTTGTGGACTTCAATTCCCAGAATTCCTGAGCCAGAGTGAATTCTCCACTCCTTGCTTAATAACTCTCAGAGTCAGCAAATTCTTCCTTCATTTGATTTTGAATCTCCCTCTACAAAACACCTACCCATCGGAGCTACAAAGAATTAGTCCAGACCATCTTCCTTATGATAGCCCCTCAAGTATATGAAGACTGCTGTTATGTCCCTTGCTTTTCTGCATATCACTTGCAATAAGCACTTAGACTTATATACCACTTCATAGTGCTTTACAGCCCTTTCTAAGTGGTTTACAGAGTCAGCATATGGCCCCAACTATCTGGGTCCTCATTTTACTGTCCTCGGAAGGATGGAAGGCTGAGTCAACCTTGAGCTGGTCAGGATTGAACTCCTGGCAGTGGAATGCAGCGTTAGCCTGCAATACTACATTCTAACCACTGCACCACCATGGCTCACCCCGTTCTACTTGGGAATGATCTTGTTTTCAGAATAGCAAACACTTTAATTTCTGTGCATGAAGATATTTTGTGTTTAAAGAATTCATGAATCAAGGCCCCTATGTTTTTCCTTATTTTCAGATTCACCTCGGCGATTCTGGTGGTATCATTGGATTTGCTGGGCTCTCAGCATAGTCGGGATGTTCTGTATTCTTTTAGCTCATGATCACTACACTGTGGATGTGGTGGTGGCTTACTACATCACTACAAGACTTTTCTGGTGGTATCATACCATGGCCAATCAACAAGTGAGTTTCTTTTCTTTCCCCTGTAAAAATGTATCATTATCTGGGTCTAGCTTGCTCAAGCCCAGTCCAATATAATGGTCATTTCACCACAAGCTTATTTTCTGGCTGCATCCCTCCTTCCTACAGTACCCCGTGTATAATTTAATCTCTTACTTGAAGGATTAGGGTTTTTTTAAGTTAAGATTAAAATGTAGGTAGTCCTTGATTTACAACACTGTATTTAGTGACAGTTCAAAATTACAACGGCATGAAAAGAGTGACTTATGATCATTTTTCACACGACCATTGCAGCATCCTCATAGTCATGTGCTCAAAATTCAGATGCTTGGCAATTGACTCATATTTAGGATGGTTGCAGTGTCCAGCCGTCCTGTGACCACCAAAGTCAATGGAGAAGCCAGATTCACTTAACAACCATGTTACTAAATTAACAATTTCAGTGATTTACTTCACAGCTGGGGCAAGAAAGGTTGTAGAATGGGACAAAATTCACTAAACAACAGTCTCGCTTAGCAACAGAAAGTTTGGTCTCAGTCATGGTCCTAACTCAAGGACTATGTGTAAAGGACTGGACAAGAATTGGGACAGTAGATAAGGCCATGATATTGGACTGTGCATAAACCTTTTTTTGCAGAAACTGGAGCCCTTGTGGCCATTCCCTCTTCCCAAATTATTTGGGGGATTGATCCACTGGATATTGGGTAACAAATCAATGTTGCCTCATGCCTCAGTCATTCTAAGGTAGCTGGGAGGAAGAATAAGCTGAAAGACCCATTTCAGAAAGTTGGAAAGCCACGAGTTTTAACCCATCACACAGCTGGTGACTGAAGGCCTCACATGAGTCACCCACAAATAACATTTCTGTAAGAATTGTGGAAGAAAGGGGAAAGATTGTTCCTAAAGTAGAAAAGTGCTATGCTGTTAAATAAACAACACGCACAGTGAACCTGTCTATTTTATAACTTTGAGTTTTATAATTAGACTCATTTTTGTTCATAGGAAAAAGAAATCTTAAGTAAGTGTTATATGTGTCATAAGACTAAGTCCATTATTGTTTCCTTGATAATAGTCTCTGTTTGAAGTAACAGATAATTTGACAAGTTAGCTTTTGATGCCAGTATCATCATCTCAAATTTAGTCATAAGACTAAATCCCATAATAACATGATGCAAGTGATAAAATATGTTCTGAAAAATGTGCTTACTGAATGAATATTGATCTGCTTCCTGTTACTTATGAAGTTTTTTTTTTTTTAATTTGATTTATATGCCAGAGATTCAGGGCGGCTTACAAGGCGTTAAGCAATAGCCTTCATACTTTTGTATATTTATACAAAGTCAGCTTATTGCCCCCACAATCTGGGTCCTCATTTTACCTACCTTAGAAAGGATGGAAGGCTGAGTCAACCTTGAGCCTGGTGAGAGTTGAACTTGCAGTAATTGCAGGCAGCTGAATGTTAATTACAGTGCTTAATCTGCCACGCCACCAGGCTCAAGTTATGTACTTCAGTGTAACTTTAAAGGTAATTGAACTTCCTCAAGCTTATTTAGAACCTCTTTCTATGTAACAGAAAAACTAGGAGGCAAGGGTAAACAAGACAGTTGAAGATCATCCTTCAGGGCTTCTGATGTATTATCTGCAAGAAGAACTAGGATCTCTTTTTGGAAAGTAAATGTGTTAGGTAGACATAATATAGGAGCCCAAGAATGGCATTTTCCCACTTTGCAGAATAGTCCTCTATTGAGCGTTAGGCTGAGCTATATGGTCTTGGCAGTATGTAAAAGTGCAGTGACAGTTGCTTAATAGCAATAGCACTTAGACTTAGATATACTTCACAGTGCTTCCCCCGTGGAGCTGTGGAATAGTCCAGAAATGGGTTGCTACAGTTGGATCTGCCTGGAGACTGAGTCATATTTTTTCAGCCACGCCTTCTGTCTTCCCCCCTCAGGCCCAGTTTCGACTCAGTCGGCATGAGAGAGACATTTCCTTGCAGATCGTCTGATCGCAATCCATTTCTGTACTATTACAGCATTCAGGGTTTTTTTTTCAATTTCTTGATTTTTCAGCCTAATTTCTTATTCTTCACGGAGCAGCCCCACGAGAACAGCTAAGTCCATGCTGGCTAGTCCAGCTTAGCTGGCAACGCCATCAGGGCCTGAGCCGTGGGCCAGCTGTCACGCGGCCCCACGCCTTGCCATTCTTCCGAACATGGCTGAGGCAACCTTGAGCCGGTCAGAATTGATCTGCTGGCAATTGGTAGAGTTAGCCTGCAGTACTGCATTCTAACCACCACGGCTCTTAAGGTCTGCAGTTACTCATGTCTTAAGTAACTCTTACAGTATCTGATCACATGGCCTACTCCAAATCAGTCTGAACCACAATTAATAGAATGTTTTTTTAAAATCTCCTTGCAGAGATGTTTTGTCATCTCTTCTGACTCTGAAATCAAATCAATAGGTCACAGTTTATTCATCTCTGCTGCATTTAGCATGCAGAATTCAGCCCTACTTCTTACTCATTTTTCAGGCTAGTCTGAAATCAGAGTTACTTGCTTTCTATCTATCTATTCACTTCTGTTGAAAACTTCAGGATTTTGCTTAAATGCATTTGCTATTGAAAGAAAGAAACTGGCTTAAGGGTACTTGGTTGACCTAATGTCTAAGGCAAGATTAGAATTCATAGTTTCTTATGGTTTCTAGCCTGGTGCTTTTAACCACTGGCTCTCTTATGTTGGTTAAGGCCCCTGAAATTCCAGACATGCAAAGATACACACAGGCATTATGTATATACAGATGTAGATGTTTAGATGCCTGTACATTTTTGTATTTATTAATAAAATTTATAAGACTTCCAAACTCGTACAACCTTTCCTTCTTTCCTTCATTAGTTTTACTGTATTCTATTCCATTCTATTTTTACAATAAGAGTTATTAGAATATTAGCATTAACCACCTTTTGTAACCTGCTTCCTCTTGTGCCTTGTATAAATTGTGGAGGTTTTTTTTTGGGGGGGGGAGGGAGGTGTTTAGAAGTAATAAATAAAAGTAAGAAACACTGCTGTTTATGGAGGGAGCTCCCATCCACAATCTCTTTTCACCTCCTCTAATAATCCTATTTTTTAAAAAAAGGACAACAGTAGTTCTATATTGGAAGGGCCAGATGAGAAGATCTTTACCTAACAACAGTGTGAATTTCACTAGAAAGGTTCATGGGTTTCCTGAAGAACAAATTCATTATTCTGAGTGCTGTTAACTAAACAGATTATTTATAATATATATATTTTCCCCCCAGGTGCTAAAAGAAGCTTCTCAGACTAATCTTCTTGCACGGGTGTGGTGGTACAGACCCTTCCAGTACTTTGAAAAAAATGTCCAAGGCATTGTACCACGTTCCTATCATTGGCCTTTTTCCTGGCAGGCTTTGCATCTGGGCCGGTCAGCAAAATACAGCAAACTGGTGAATGATACATAACAAATAACAATAAGGAGATGGCGAGAGAACTGTCCAAAAGTGCTCGGAACTCCCCTTGATGTGACGCCATAGCAATTGAACTGGTCCCTTAATTCTACCTTTTAACCCTTACCTTGACTTTAATCTCTTACCTGGTAAGCACTGTGATAACTTTTTTTTCTCCAAAGGATCTGCGATGGACAACAATAAAGTTACGGTAACTTATCATGCACTGTATACATTTCTTGTTAATAGATTATGGATTTGCATTGCTCATCACCATGTTTCTTTGTATATGATGCAGCAACATAACAAAAAAAATGCTTTTATATCATAAGTTCTGGTCTTTCCAGTCAAATCTGGGAATGAAGCATATTATTTTCTTGGGAAAACATAATTTTCATATCTCTTGCCCCAAAGATTGGGCTGTAAGCCATTTTCTAGCAAATGTCTATATGAAGGTTTC
The DNA here is from genome assembly GCA_012654045.1 of Ptyas mucosa. Classification (NCBI taxonomy): domain Eukaryota; kingdom Metazoa; phylum Chordata; class Lepidosauria; order Squamata; family Colubridae; genus Ptyas; species Ptyas mucosa. Next base: position 1,446,554 of record WNWU01000021.1, read on the forward strand.
TAAATACCTGACTGGGATAAATATACAGAAATCTTTCTATCTGTTTCACTGAAGCTACAAATGATAGACACAGAAAGGTTTGGTAATCATTGATTTTGTAAATCTGCAGTGACGGTGTCAAAACGGTGCAAAAAAAATTATCCTGTTGTAAAGTGATTTTCTAAGTATTTCCTAACTTTATTTTTCAAAAGATAATGCATTCAAATGAATTCTAAAAAGGTTTTTACATGATAGAGAAAAGAGTTAAACTTTAAAAAAAATGCTTCTTGGGAGAAAGATTTGTCTGTTCTTAGTGCCTTTCTTGTCTTGATAGTATGGTCAGTAGGCAGTCTTTACAAACTTTTGTTTAAAATAAAGTATTCCACAAAACCAAGATTATACGTATTGTACACATTATCAAATTTTATATCTAAATTAAACTGGAAATCTGTTTGCAATATTCAGATGACTGAATTGGGCGGGTGGGGGGGGGGGGAGAAATCTAATGTGATAATCATGTCTTCACACTTTGTGAGCAGGTTAGAATGAAATATACTATTTAAATTATTTTATTGTCTACTCCATACATGGATTTTTAACTATAGCAAGAAAACAGCCATGACTTCCTTATTATGAGTTTATTTTTCAAAGTATAAACAAATAAAAAGTATAAACAAATAAAAATAAATTCAAATTATAAACAATGTCTGATCCCTAAATGAAAATATTGTTGAAAAACAATTGATTTATTTAAAAACAGGTTTGTGCAGAAACTGCATGTAACTCTAAAATTTTAAATCCTGCCATACATACTTTGTTTGGGGGAAGTATTCTATCCTATACTTGCCAATGTGCAGAACAAAAATAGTTTTTTAAGAATGAAGAAGCATATATATATCTATATCTATATAAATATATATATATATTCATTCTGTATTTTACGTGAAGCAGAATTATCTTCTGTAGGGTTTTTGTGTGTTCAAAAAGGTGAAATTTGTATTGTAAAACAATAATGGTGAAGGAAAATAAAAGGCTTTTAAAGAAGCAGTGTCCTTAGTTTGTTAAATGCAGCAAGCAAAAAAACCAAAGCAAAGCTCAGAAAAGCACACATCTGATTCATATTAAAAGGAGCTCTATATATTATATATTATTATTGTCTACTTAACATTGGAAAAAATGGAGAAGGAACCATAGAAGGTATGTATCTGTATATGGACACACCTGTGCTTCCAAGGCACTGTTAACTCTCGCAACTGTATGGACAAGATCCTGGAGTTTTCTTGGCAAGATTTTGGAAGTGATTTGTCCTTGCCTCCTCTTTCCTGTGGCAGAGAGAGAGAGAGAGAGCAATGGCCATCCAGCTGGTGTTATGTCCAAGATGAAACTAGAACTCCCAGTCTCCCAATTTTTCACCCCTTGCCTTAACTACTACACCAAAGTGGCTCTCCCAGATGCTGCTACACATTGTCAAATTTTGGTGACAATATTTTAAGCGATAAAAAGCTTGTCAAACTATAGAGAGCTCTTCAAATCATGCTATAAATGATGGAGAATAGGTGTCTTTCAAGCTTTTTAATATCTTATCTTTTTTTACAATCTGTAAAACCCAGCATGTTCTCTAGGACAAAATAATAGTATTTTATAAATAGCTAAAAAAAAATCTAGTCACATTCTGCGAAATAAAATCACCACCAGACAGGAACAACTGTAAATAACATGGATCTGGGTAGATTGGAATTCTGGCTAAATGAGTTATTAGCTATAACCAGGCATTTTTATAAGGGCAAAATGTGAATTAATGTTGCAGGGGTTTCTTTACCACAGGGACAAAAGTCTTTGTTCAAATGAAATGCTCTACAGTTTCCTTGCAAAAATGGATGTTGGAAGGACATTACAGCTTGTTAGAGTTAGGATTTCTCTGAATTTTTGGAACAATTATTTCACTTAAACACCTATAGTTTAAAATGCTATAATTATTCAGTTCATAATTATGCCATCAAGAATGATTATACAATGTCTCTGCCCACCTTTTGCATATTGTCAAGTTAGAAAAGAGATTTTAATTATGTAGTTAAGTTATTCTGAGGTGTCTATGGAGATTCTCGGTCATCCAAGTCATGGTTGTCCCAAAAGTGCTTTTTCAAGAGGCAACTGTACTTTCTTTGTTTTTCCTTGAAGATGTTTCGCTTCTCATCCAAGAAGCTTCTTTAGTTCTGAACTGAACTGAACAGAACTGAAGAAGCTTCTTGGATGAGAAGCAAAATGTCTTCAAGGGGGGAAAAAAGCTATTCTGAGATCTTTCCCAATTTTAACTCTAAACTTATTTTGCACCTCTCTTAAAAATACACCTAAGGGAAAGAGAGAAAAAATTATGGAAGTAAAAAATGTATGGAAGAGATAAATATGCACAGGCAAATCTTACCAATAAAATGCATCATGTTGCATTTGAGCTCATTAAAAAAGAAGTTACTTCTAGTTACTTCTTGTGATTCTTTCATTTCTTCTTCTACTTGTGTCATATCCATTATTGGACGTTGGCGATCATGTTGGCAATCCTATTTTTGTCAACAACCGTATGAAAAAGTGCTGCTGAGTTTTGTCCAAACCAGGCCCTTAGATTTTGAAGCCATGATGTTGTTCTTCTGCCTGGACCTCATTTGCCTTCAATCTTTCCCTGGAGGATTAAGTGAAGGATGCTGTATTTTTCTGGGTGTCACATCACATGTCCAAAATATTCTAACTTTTGCTTTTTAATGGCTTTGATTATTTCCCTTTGCTTTCCCAGGCAGCTTATCACCTCCTCAATTGTGATTTTGTTAACCCAGCTTATACATAACAGTTGTCTGTAAATCCACATTTCAAATGCTTCTAGTTTCTTCAAGTGGTTTTCTGTCAGAGACCAACTCTCTACTCCGTAGAGCAGGATAGAAAAGATGTAACATCTGACAAACCTGATTTTCAGTCTTAGGCTTATGTCGTGACTGCAGAAGACCTTCTTCCACCAACACAGTCTAGGGCAGAGAAATGATTGACTCAAAGTTGCCTAGTCAGCAGCCATGCCTAAGGGAGAATTAGAACCTGGGCCTCACTGTTTCTAGTCCAGCACAGCACTACTTAAATCACTACATAACACTAACTCTCTTTTTCTGTGTGTATATGTACACACACACACACACTATCTGCACCCCCAGGCGCTCACATATGTACACATTAGACCATATTATTTCTTATGTTGGTATAGACTCTTAGGGAATATATAATAGATTTCATCCATGACAATCTGTCCCTAACCCTGGTCCTTCAAGTCTCTCAACAGTGCACTCATTACCATTATAACTGAATCCATTCATCACACTACCCATCTTCCTCTTCTCCTTGTTTTCACTTTTCCCAACATTAAAGTCTTCTCCAGAGAGCTAGGCTTTTGCATAATGTGTCTGAAGTAGGATAATTTGAGTCTGATCTCAGTGATGTGAAGAAGAGCTCTATGTTCATCAAGAATTCAGCCAAAGGTAATTGAAATGGTTTTACAATGCAGGCAAACATATAAGTAGCTGGTTCCCGCTAGCTACCAAACATTAAATGTGGCTTGAGTTTTGAAAGCAACTTAAGTAAGTTGATAATCTTGAAGAGAGCCAGTATGGTGTGTAGCGAAGGTGCTTGACAATGAGCATGGAGAACCAAGTTCTAATCCTCTTTTAGGTACAGAAGCCATCTGGGTTAGTTTGAGCCAGGCACTTCCTCTCAGCCCTAACTAGCATCAGGCTCTGTAAAAAGTTGGGAATATGACCTACTTTCATTCCAGGTAAGTTTCGGTTAACTATGGTAATTGGGATCAGAATTTCTGTTGCTAAGCGATATGATCAGAAAGCTTGACATCACACGATCATCCCTGGCAACAATTGCAGCAGTGCTTGATTACCATCGTTAAGCCAGGACTTCGTAATTAATATGGACCTCATATGACCATGACTCTCAACTTCCTGCCAGCTTCCCCTTAACTTTGCTTGTTGGATGCTGCAGAGTTGCCAGGAAAGAGCAACGAATGCTTGAAAGGGACAAGTTACCTGAAATTGGCTTTAAATTGTTCCTTGTGTGTGTACTTTTGTGCTTAAATCTTTTATTGTAAGTCTAGGGCATCTGGTACACTCTAGATCAGTGATGGCTAACCTTTTTGCCATCACGTACCAAAAGCGGGGGGAGCACGGTGCGGTCACACGTACGCATGCCCACATCCATAATTCTATGTGCCCCCCATGCTCCCCCCACTTGGCACGCAATGGCACAGTGGGCCCGGTAGGCCTGTTTTTCGCTCTCCGCCTTTCTAGGAGCCTGGGGAGGGTGAAAACGGCCTTCCCCACCCCCCCAGAGGCCCTCTGGAGGCCAGAAACAGTGTGTTTCCTGACTTCTGGTGGGCCCAGACGGCCCAAAAATCAGCTGGCCGGTGCATGCGTGCGGGCCGAAGCTGAGCTCGCGTGCCCACCGATAAGGCTCCACGTGCCACTTGTGGCACTCGTGCCATAGGTTCGCCATCACGGCTCTAGATGTACTGGGTTTCACTTCCTATTAATCCCATTCAGCAGAGCTACTGGTTATTAAAGTACTATTACTATTCTGGGAAACAGAATCAAAGATCTTAGAACAGTGTTTCTCAATCTCAACAATTTTTAAGATGAGTTGACTTCAACTCACAGAAGTTATCATATATAATATATCAGTGATCGCATGACTTCTGTAGATGCCTTATGCTAAATAAATAAATAAATAAATAAATAAACTTCCCAGAATTCCCCAGCCAACATGCTAGCTGGGGAATTCTGGGTGGTGAAGTTCACCCATCTAAAGTTGCTGACATGGAGAGCCACTGATTTAGAGGATGTTACGTTGCCCAGTTCTTGTTTATTGTTTGCTACGCAGTATTCAGTATTTTGTTACGGAGCACCTGCTTTTTAAAGATTGTATTTTATCTCCCAAAAATCATTTGCAAACAAGACATATGAAAAAAAGAAGCAAGGGTTCAAGAGCAGAGCCACAGACGCCATCTTGTCCCCCACCTCAGAACCTCCATCCATAAACCCAAATAATAATTAAAAAAACATAAAAATGTGAAGAAAAGAAAAAATGCTAGAATTAAAAGCCAAGGTCTAAAGCTCAGGGAAAGCTGCATAATGCAAAAAAGATCAGCATGTTATTGCAGTATCCCACTTCGGTTGTGCTTTCTGAGCATCTCAAGAGAACCTTCTCTGAAACCTGGCAGTTCATTTCTAAAATAATACATCCATCCTTTCATTGAGGTAAAACGTTTAGAAAAAGAACTTGGGTTGAATCAATTACACTGTATAATCAGATACACAGCTAGAGGATTGCATAAACTAAGAAAGGATTCAAAACTATGCATTTCCATGCTTCCTTAACTCAGCTGCAGGTGCAAGGGCACCTGCTTACCTCTTGGCTCAGGTGAGTATCAAAGCTGCTCGATTTCCTTTCTAGGAATGTGTCTGTAGTGATTAAGGATATCCATGTCTCTTTTTGTAGCTATTTTATTTCTTTAATAATTGCATTTCCCCCCCCTTCATTGGAGATCATCTCCCTATGCGTGTCCCATGTTTGAACAGGGACTCAGTGTGACTTTCTGGCTTTGGAACTGATAAACCATCATTGCTAGTGTTGTGGAGCGAGCTTTCCCATCACAGTGGTCAATGTAAATTAATTTTAAAAACTAAAAAATACAATACTACATTGCAATAGTTTAAAAGTAGTTTTAAACATGATCATTTGTCAGTGGAAAAGTAAAAAGCAGCATGGAAGAAAGCTCCAGATTTGCCTTTCTGGAAAGGACATTTTATTAAAGATGTCACCCACTGAAAGAGGTTTCTTTTTAGCCACTTCTTTACTTCTGAACTCTGGATGAAAACCTACCAAGCTGCTCTCAGACTTTGGCCAGATTGCTGGATTTAGCAGCTATGTAGATGCAAGACCAGAGAGGCATTGCCATTCAGCTTATACACAAACAGGGAATTAACTTATGAGATTGTTTCTAGAAATTTGTTGTTTCCATTGCATGATCCTGTACCATGTTTCATCTGCTGCTTTCTGAATGCTGTAGTAAAATAGTGATCTCTTTTGTCGTTTAATTTCTGTCTGGTTGTGTGTGTTTGAATTCCAAGCCTTGAAGTACCCAGGGCGAACAATTCCTTCTCGGTTTCTCCCCTGGGATATTAAGGCAGCCTGACTGTGCAATCTTAAAAGGGAAAACATTGATAGCACCAGATTGTGTATGTGCAGGAAGAAGATTCATATAGTGTGGTGGAGTTGAGAATTTGCAGCTCTTAGAAGTGTTTATCAGAAGTCCTTATGGAGAGAATAACTGTCCCAAGGTTATCCAGATAGTGCTTAAGGTGGAACCAGAACTTGGTTTTTTGGTTTCTAGCCTCGTGCCTTAAAAACTATACTAAGCTGGCTCCTTAAGTGCTAAGGTAGAAATTAGGAAATAAATTAAGTTTGTTAAAATGTTACATAATAAAAGTCTCTGTGGAAACCCAAAGAATATAATAGCATTCTCATTGCTAGTAGCCCATATCCTTTTGAACCATGGTGGCACGCAGTGGTTAGAATGTAGTATTGCATGCTGACTCACTGCCAGAAGTTAGATTCTGAACAGCTCAAGGTTGACTTGGCCTTCCATCCTTCCAAGGTTGGTAAAATGACAACCCAAATTGTTCAGGGAAATATGCTGACTCTGTAAACTGCTTAGAGAAGGTTGTAAAGCATTACAAAGTGGTATATAAGTCTAAGTGCTTATTGCAAGTGATATGCAGAAAAGCAAGGGACATAACAGCAGTCTTCATATACTTGAGCGGCTATCATAAAGAAATTGGTCGGTACTAATTCTTTGTGGGTAGAAGCTTTGTAGAGGGAGATTCAGAATCAAATGAAGGAAGAATTTGCTGAGTTTGAGAGCTATTAAGCCAGGGGTGGGGAACTATGCCTTTTTTATGACTTATAGACTTCAACTCTCAGAATTCCCGAGCCAGCCGTTCTGATCCACAAGTCATAAAGGGGCCATAGTTTCCCACCTCTGTATTAAACATCTTCAACTGAAGATGTGTATTTTTTATGTCATTACAGTGCTATATCCTTTCCTAAACAAATCTCTTCATGGGCATGTCATATTTTGATTATAGCTTGGAAATGCATTTCCACTCCAGGAAATCAGCAGCAAATTATAATGATGCCTGAAATGAGACTAGATTAGCAACCCTATGTGAAGTCTACTCTATTGACAACTTTTTCTTTGAGCGGGATGCCAAAATGAGATTTAGGGTAGAATTTCAGGCTTAGAAATGGTCCTGGCTTCTCTTTTTAAAAATTTTAAAAATTTCAGGTCCCTGGGAAGAAAATCCCTGATACCTTCCATAGGCGCACACACAATAGGAAGAGGAAAGAAAATTTCAACGAGAAAGCAAAAATTCACACCAGGATGAGATTTTGAATGGAATGATCCTGGATGACTTAATAGCAATCTTCCAATATTTAAAGCAGAGGTGAAATGCTCCTGGTTCGGACCAGATCGCTGATCCAGTAGTGATGGCGGCGGGTGGTTCGAAGAATCGGTAGCAAAAATCCCTGCCCCCCCCCATGCCCAGCTGAGCTGCACAATCATCAGAGCCTTTTTTTATTTTTAAAAGCATTTTTTTCTACAACCTCTTTGGCCGAAAAAATGCTTTTAAAAGTTAAAAAAAACCCGCCTCTGATGATTGCGTGGCTCAGCTGGGATCATCAGAGGCTTTTAAAAGCATTTTTTCTACAACCTCTTTGGCAGAAAAGGTTGTAGAAAAAATGCTTTTAAAAGGTTCTTACAATCCCAGCTGAGTTGCCTGATCGTCAGAGGTTTTTAAAAGCATTTTTTAACAACCTCTTTGGCAAAAGAGGGTGTAGAAAAAATGGTTTTAAAAGTTAAAAAAAAAAGTTGGCCATGCCCACCCAGTCACATTACCCCCCCCCCCCCCCCCAAGCCATGCCCACAGAACTGGTAGTAACAAATTTTACATTTCACCACTGATTTAAAGGACTGTCGCAGAGAAGAGAAGGTGAACCTATTCTCCAAAGCACCTAAGGGCAGGACAAAAAGTAACCGGCAGAAGGTCTTTAAAGAGGATCCAAGCTAGAACTAAGGAGACATTTCCTGACAACTTGCCTTCAGATGTTGTAAGTGTTTCATCGCTGGAGTTTTTAAAGAAGAGATTGGACAGCCATTTGTCTGAAATGATATAGGGTTTCTTGCTTGAGCAGGGGGTTGGACTAGAAGACCTCCAAGGCTTCTTCTAACTGTTATTCTGTTACTCTCTTTTTAAAAGTCAAAAATTTCGGGTCCCCAGGAAGAAAATTCCTGATGCCGGCAGTTCAAAAACGTGGAAAAATTCTAGAATCATTCCAAATACCATCCTGATTTGGAAAGGAGAGGTATTTCAATGTTCAATGCTATGTTGAACCTGAATGGCCAGCAGATGTCACTAGTCTTCTATGGAATGTCAAATCTCAGCCAGCAGTACAGTCCACCAAGATTCCAGATAATCAGCCTTTCAGTCTCCAAACCCTTTGAACCCATTTTAAAACGTATTCACATTTACTTAGGTTATGATGACTGTTTGTAGGTCTGTTCTTTCCCTCCCACCCCCTCCCTTCTGCCCACTTTTCTTATGTGTGTAGAAGCCCAGGAGAAGCAAAGGGAGGCAAAATTTCCCAGCATTAGCTAACTAAAGTTGAAAATGTCTTTTTTACTCTTGTTTATTGCTGATAATTTCAGAGAAATATAACTATTTTGTCCATGGAAGCAATAGGACCAGGTGTGAAATGCTACCAGTTCCCACCGGTTTGGGCGAACCGGTAGTAATAAAAGCTATTATTGGAACCGGTATTTCCAACGGTCAGCTGTGCCGCGCAATTTAGATTTGGTAGAAAGCAGGAAATCCTGCTTTCTAGCGAATTTAAATTCTGTGGCACAACTGTTCCCCCCCATCGCTGTTCTACTTACCTTCTTAAGTGTGCGTTTGGCATGCAATGTGGAGCGTGCATTTGGCGTGCACGTGCAGCGTACATTTGGCGTGCACTGTGTATGTGCATGCACAGTACATGTTTGGTGCGCACCGCATATGCATGTGCACTGTGTGTGTGGCATGCACCGTGCATGCGTAGGCAGCGAACCGGTGGCAAACCGTGGAGGATTTCACCACTGAATAAGAGAATCCCAAGAGCTGGAACTTTTGACTATCTGACAACAACCAATAGAATACATGTTCTTGCACAGGAACAGGAAGCTCAAATATAAAACCCACTCACTCTCAACTCCATTTTGTCAGCTGCCCAGAATCTCATGTGGTTCTGCTTCATCAATAAACCATCTTTCCAATCAGCCTCCAAGTTTGCAGTGTCTCTCCCAGTTTGGAACTGAACCAGATGGATATTTCTTCCCACGTCTAAATACCTCCAGTTTTCTACAGGATACCATTGCAACACCATTCTTATAGTCCCTGTGTGGGAAATCAATGAAAACTGTAGTCTTATTTGAACACCAGAAATTTAGAATATAAAGTTTAGGAAGGAAAGGCTGTTGTACCCATCCAAAGGATTGAACTACTACTTTTAGCACTCTCATGGATTCATATACATGCAGTATATCTGAGTTGGTCAAAAAATATTGGGCACATTCTGCCCAAAAGGATTTCATTCCACTTCTCTAAGATTAGCTAACCAAAAAGGTACCTGTTATTTTTACAATTAATTTTTCAAATCATACAAAGGCTAGTCCTCACTAAATAAGAAAAGTAAAGCTTGTAAAAAGCCATTTCTCTTTGGTCTTATTCATGCAAATTCCTGAAAATCACTGGTATATTATAAGAATCCAGAGTCTGATGGGTGTAGGGATTGTTGCTTTTCTCTCTAGTTGTCAACAAATGCTAAATTAGCATTTTTTGCTAAATTAGCAGGAAATTAGGCTAAAATATCTTGTTGGCTTTTGGTAGGCTGTGAATGTGCGTGTATGAAATGTGTGAAATGCACAAGGCCCTATAATTAGTGTTATATTAGTAAATCTACAACCTGGCATAACAAAGATTAGGAAAAATAACATTGAAGTCAAATTCTTTAAAGTGTTTATCCTGGATCTTGCCTCAGAAAAACACTTCCAGTTGATGTCACACTGCCATTTATTCCCAAGATATATCCCTGAAGTAACTTTTGTGCCTAGTATTAATTTGTCTTTAAAATGAAACTCAGAAGCATCAATGTGATATTTATTTTTAAAGTTTCTGCTTGTTTTACCCAAAACCCTAAAGATAAACAGAACTCTGCACAGATGAAAACTCTTATCAATAAAACAGCAATTAACCTCACAAGAAGGGCAGTGATGCTCTTCGTGGTCATATCACAATGTCCAAAACACATCACCTACATTATAAAACAAATCTAATGTTTCTATACCAGTTATCAGGTTATTTCAGTCAGAAAATCCCCCAAGAACCCAATTCCATCTGACAAAATACAGTCAAAATAAATTAAATAATAACTTCATAGTTTCTAGCTGCTGAGGCAGGAATATTTAGGTTGGAATGCACCCAGAATTTGGCTTTAAGATATGTGCCTGTACCAGGGTCGGCAACCTTAAACACTCAAAGAGCCACAAAAGTCCTAACCGGAAGCCCCTATTCAATTCTGGAGTCGATCAGAAATCTGGTTCCCCCATCATAGTCTCCTCCTAGCGCGGCATCCTTTTTCCTCTACCTGTCCTAACCGAAAGCCCTATCAATTGTGGAGCCGACTAGCAACAAGGAGCCACAGCAGAGGATGAAAGAGTCACATGTGGCTCCAGAGCCGCAGGTTGCTGACCCCTGTCCTATATGTACATTTTAAATAAACAGACACATTTAATTCTGCCTGTTGGAAATAGTTGGTCCTTGCTTGTTTTCCTCCTCAATTTTTCTGCTTTTAAAAATCCCCCAATCAGAGAATCGGTAGAGTCTCCCTATTTGATAGAGAACAATATATCTACTATAAATAAAGATACCTCATTAGGGAGGCAGCCAAAACCTACATTTTCATGATATATTTTCCTCCCTCTGGAGAGATAAAAGTACAACATGGGTCTCTGTAGAATTCGGAATTAAGGCAAGATGGGAAATTATAAATATTCAGGTAGGTTAGGTGAGTCTTTGTCCTATTTTCTTCAATTAGGGAATATCAGTAAAATTGTTGCATTAGGACACCTGCATGTTCAAAAGGGGTACAAATTGGATTGTATTGATTACACCTCAGGTGCTCTGTGAATGCCTCTGCACTTTCTAAAGGACAGAGAGAGTAGTAGAACTAGGAGTTGTTTTGCAGTTTTCTTGATTCCCCAGGGTGCATCTAAAACTACTCCCTGGGCCTTTTATCCTCATTGAGAACAAAATGCACCAGAGTTGTTCTTTTCTGCAGAGCTCCTATCTGCACATTGTCCCATCGACTAAGTACCCTAAATGGGCTCTCTTTGCTAGCAATTTATCATGTGAATGTCTCCCACAGAACTTTCCTTGGTCTCCTGTGCATTCCCTTGCAAATCCTGTGCACAGCCGAGTTCTGTAACAAACAACATTATTTAGGGTGAGGTTTGGAGTCCCAATCAATTTGCTCCTTCAGCTCATGGAGTATCATTAAGGGCAGTTGAAAAGCACTTTATAGAGTTGGAAGTTACTGGCTATACAAAAATTGATAGATCAATTAGAGATTGCCTTTATTAACTATTTAATCAGCCATAATGTTTTCTTTCCCATCAGACACATGGACAATCAGCAAAATAGATCTTGATGGATACTGTTCAAAACTGAATACTATGCTTAGTAAGACATATAACAGAATAAATGGTGCACTGGATGTGTTTGCTTCCAAGTAGAAGTTATTAACATATTCCTGACATGCTCACTGGGCTGTGGTGGGCCTAATTAAGTCCAAACATCACACACATACACACATACACACTCTCTCTCTCTCACACACACACACCAGTGGTGGGTTTTAACCAGTGTTACCACCGGTTCGCATCATGCATGCGCTCCGCGCAAGCACATGTATTACAGACCAGCTGAAATGCGGCAGTCCACTCTGCCGGGCCTTTCAGCTAGACTAAAAACGACCAAATATAAGGTATGTATAACGCACGGGCGGGTGGGAGGGCAACCTAACCATCAGAGAGAACCAGTTCGCTGTCAGCTCACCATCCTTGGTGAGCTCACCCAAACCGCTCACCCAAACCGGGCTGAACCGGTAGAAACCCACCACTGACACACACACACACACCCCTCCACAGTGTGTATGGTTGCACATTAAGCAAACATGGCATGATCTGAAAAAACACACTGCTAATAAACCAGTCATCTGCTAAGCAGCAAAACATGTGAACTAGGCCAAAGGATGAGATTGTGTTTCTACAATTCCCAGTTGTTCTGTATCTCCTAATGACAAAAACTTTTAACCTGTATATTCTTCTATACTGGAGCAGCTCAAAATGACCGTTCTGTGGAATTTACTTGTGAGTCAGGTTCATAAATGTTAGTCATTGATTATTTGCAGATATGTTGCTGTTCAGAAATTCACCTAGTTGACTAGAAGTGGATATAAGTCAAGACAGGAATAATCTCTTAGTCTCTCTCCCAAGAGACAAATCTGTGTCAAATCTGTTTCAGCTTGCTTTTGAGATGGCAGCTGGAGTTGGGCGGGTTAAATGGAGTGAGCGAGAAACGTTATTATCTGTTCCATTTGTCTGAATTTCTGACAGTTTGGGAATTAATTTTTTTGGTCTGTACTAGGAAATTCAGTTATAGACCATTATAATAATATGATTTGGAGATTATAGGAGTACCTAATTAATACAAATGAAAACACCAGACAATTGCATCTGCATAGATTTAAATAAAAGAGCTGCTACCTCAGAACTCTGTGATTGCTTCAAAGGAAATTATTAGCTCCCGCAAAGCTTTTAAAGTCAGTGGTTGTCGTTCCCCCAGAACTCCTAAAAATGAAAAGAACATATATGTCTTCCAAAGTTTGTAAAGAGAGATGAACACATTAGCCATAAATTAGTTAAGACCAACGTCTCAGCCTTTATATTATCTCTGCACACCCAGGGTTGACTTGTTGTGTAGCAGGTTTGCCTGCTGTCACACAAAATCCCTTTTCTAATCATTTCATAGCTTCCAAATTGTAAAACCAAAGTTTCAGAGATAATGCTTCTATGATGCTCAGGGGTGTACAGGTAGTCCTCCACTTACAACAGTTCATTTAGTGACTGTTCAAAGTTACAACGGCATTGAAAAAAGTGATTTATGACTGTTTTTCACACTTTACAACCGTTGCAACATCCACATAGTCACATGATCAGAATTCAGACACTTGGCAACTGACTTATATTTATGACGGTTGCAATGTCCTGGGGTCATGTGATTACCTTTTATGACCACCTCACAAGCAATGTAAATAGGGAAGCCAGATTCACTTAACAACCATATTAGAATACAATAGAATAACAGCGTTGGAAGGCACCTTGGAGATCTTCTAGTCCAACCACTTGCTCAGGCAGGAAACCCTATGCCATTTCAGACAAATAATTATCCAATCCCTTCTTAAAAACTTCCAGTGTTGGAGCATTCACAAGTTCTGGAAGCAAGTTGTACCGCTAATTAATTGTTCTAACTGTCAGGAAATTTCTCCTTAGTTCTAGGTTGCTTCTCTCCTTGATTAGTTTCCATCCTTTGCTTCTTGTCCTGTCTTCAGGTGCTTTGGAGAATAGCTTGACTCCCTCTTCTTTTTGGCAACCCCTGAAGTATTAGAACATTGCTATCATGTCCACCCTAGTCCTTCTTTTCATTAAACTAGACATTCCCAATTCTAGCAATATTACTAATTTGATTAGCCTCGGTGATTCACTTAACAACTGTGGGACTAAAAGTCATAAAATGGGGTAAAACTGTTTCACCTAGCAACAAAAATTGGAGGCTCAATTGTGGTCATAAGTCGAAGACTACCTATAACTCTAAGGAGAACCCAAGCTTAGAAACAATTCAATCAAACATCCTAAAAACAATAAATGTATTCCTCACTCAGTGTCTATTGGTTCAATATGATAAGAGTTAGGATGCAATTAAGCAGAGTCAATTAAGATTCCTCTAACTTTAATTCTAGCTGAGGCAAATCTTTGAGGAACCTCCTTGGTCCATCTGTTTACCTTGGCATTAATTGGGGCATTACCCATTAGGAGACAACCAACAGATACTCTAACTACCTGCATGAGAGCTCACTTTTCTGTGCTCGGATACAGAAATTAAATCTGCAGTATAAGTGCTGTTAAGATGCCTATTATATACCCAATAGCATCCAAAGCTCCTTGTTCCAATTGTCGATATTTTTAATTGCTCCTGCAATTCTGAGGTTATTGCTCTTCTTTGTTGTGATCATTGTGAAGAATCTCTAAGAAGGTTGCCCAGTGCCTATCTATCACAACAGGTTTTTGAAACGGCCAGGGTATCTCTTCACTATGAGTTGTTTCAGGATTTTCATGTAATTTTATCCTTTTTATTCACTATGCTAGCCATATTTCTTTTCTTCTTTTTTTTAGGATGGTTTTGGTCCATAAATAAATAAATGCTACCTAAATGAGTCCCTGGTGACTGCAAAAGTATTTAAGGGTCATTTGTTTGAATGCCAAGTTGTTTCACTTGCCAAGCTTCAAACCCAAATAAATTAGCTGGCAAAACACCCTATTTTTATATTTCAGCTATGCTAATTAAGGCAAAAATTGGGTTTGCTTTTCACCTCCACCTGTAAAATGGTGCTCATTAGCAGTTATCCCCATTTTCCAAAGGCAAATAAGGTGGATTCTGCTAATTATTGCCTCATAAAACTCTTGAGTACAATAAGTGAATGATGTTTAGCATCTGTTTTAGAAACTTTGGGATGGGCTGGAACAGAAGAGCTTTCTGGCTGAGAATCAAGAGGTCTTCAGAGCTGGACGTTCTACCTTGGCCTGCCCAGCTTTATAACATATGGTTGAAAATTGCAGTAATCCCTAATGAGTGCTGTAGATAGCACTTATCCAATTTATCTAAAACATAGCTTTGATTGAAACGCCAGAGAAATCTTGTGTGAAATGCTCTAGGGTTCCTCAGATAGGTATACACCTGCTCCCGTCCATATGTATAAGATATATGCAAACGTTGCCCAGGTAAGATGCAACCCAACAGAATAATGTACAAATAGTACGAACTCAGAAAGGTATTAGGCAGAGCTATTGATAAGGTCTTTCGCTTTTCAACTTTTATTATATATGGTTTGAGCCAGTGGTGGGATTCAGCTGCTTCGCACCAGTTCAGGCAAACCAGTTGTTAAATCCACCCCCACTCCCCGCTATCAAAGTGGATCCTGGGTGCTGCTGAGCTGCAATGGAGAAACAGGCAACGGAGCGACTGGGAAGGAGAAGGCCTCTTTCCTTCTTTCTTCTCCAAGCTCCTCCTCCTCTCCTCGTGCCAGCCGTTCCATTTCCCATTTCTCCATTGGAGTGCAGTGCCCAGGATCCACTTTGATAGCACGTGGGTGGGGGTTTAATTTAACAACTGGTTCGCCCAGGGTCAGGTTGACCAGGGCGGGAGGATCGTCACGCATGTGTGGGCCACAGCTCCCACAACAGCCAATTTGACCCTGGGCAAACCGGTTGTTAAATTATTTGAATCCCACCTCACTGATCTCAAATAGCTGGAAAAAGCTAAGGTGTTGAAGCAGGTGGGATCAAGGAGAAGAGCCTTTTCTGCTGTGGCCCCATCTCTATGGAATATTCTACTATCGGAGGTGAGAATTGCCCCCTCACTTTTGGCCTTCAAAACCTGGCTTTGCTGGTTGGCCTGAGGCCCTGGGGTGGGGGGGAATTCACTGATGGAAGTAGCTGACAGGGTAGAAGATATCCTCATCCCATCAGTGGCATAGCTGGCTAATGCCTCCTACTAAGGCAGCATTTAACATCCAGCTGCCTGCAATTACTGCGAGTTCTAATCTCACCAGGCTCAAGGTTGACTCAGCCTTCCATCCTTTCTAAGGCGGGTAAAATGAGGATCTGGTTTGTGGGGGCAATAAGCTGACATTGTATAAATATACAAAAGTATGAAGGCTATTGCTTAACGCATTGTAAGTCGCCCTGAGTCGCCAGAGAAGGGCGGCATATAAATATAAATAAATAAAATAAATAAAAAATAAATCAGTCTCTTAGCTCTTGTAGGTGTGGTTTTAGCACAGCTTTTAATAATATCTTAATGTTGGTTAGTTTTAATCTTTTAATTATTTTTCACCTGTCTCTATAATTTGTAAGCCAGCCAGAGTCACCTTGTAGGGGAGACAGGCAGCATAGAAAATAAATAAATAATAAATATATAAACAAACAAATAAATAGTTCATTAATTGTAGCTAATATAGATGAGCTGTTAGCCTCAGGAGAACAGTGAAGACCCCTTGCTCTATAGTGCAGTGATCACAATTGTCCGACTAATGATCAGAAGACAAACATCCTTTGCCTGAAGTCCCAAATAACTGGGAGATCCAGGGCGATACCCAATAGTTAGAGATTGCAGCACTCCGTGTCTGAAATGTAGAAACTGCAGTGCAGATTGCATGGAGATAGCTGGTAGGTATTTTAATGTTATTTTGCTTTTGTGTGCTTCCTGTCATCAAACTATTTGTAATGGTAAGTGGGAATGACCTTGGGGAGCAGAAGGAAATCACAGAGATAATTCAAAGAAGACGCACAACCAGGTTTACTAGCTCTTTATTGTAAAGATATATCAACACATACTTGCAAAACTGAGAGTATTTCTCCCCCCTCTTTCCTTTTACTTCCTGTAAAACTAGGGAGGGTCCTTTCTGAATCGTTTCCCATAGCTTCCCTTCTTCTGCGAATGGAGATACTTTTTCAAAAGAAATGTGTGGCATAGAGAGTTATAATCTGAGGCTGTTAGCAAAAGTGTTACACCATCTCTTTCTCAAGTTGTAGTGTAAAATCTCTTACTGATTTCATGTTAAGATTAAGACCGGGACTTTATTATGTATTCTATTCCTAAATATTCATTTTTATTTGCTGGTCTAGGCTATAATAAACAAATTCATTCTTAAAAAAGGTAAAAGTTTCCCCTGTTCAGTTGTGTCATCTGACTCTAGGGGGCGGTGCTCATCTCCATTTCCTAGTCGAGGGAGCCAGTGTTGTCCGATAATGCTTCTGTGGTCATGTGGCTGGCATGACTGTATGTCAAAGCACACGGAATGCAGTTATCTTCACACCAAAGTGGTACCTATTTATCTTCTTACATTTGCATGCTTTCAAACTGCGAGATTGGCAGGAGCTGGGGCAAGAATGGAAGCTCACCCTGTCATATGGTACTTGGGTCTCGAACTACCAACTCTTCAGGTTGACAAGCCCAGCTTCTTAACTGCCAGGCCACCATGCATGAAACCTGAAATCCTGTAATGAATCACACCTTAGCACTGTAGAACTTTCTCTATGAATGGTGCTTGATTTGAACTGGATTGCCTGATTGGTAGGAACCATATAGCTAACTCTATTTGGGATAACTAAAAATGCAGGCGGAATCCAAATTTATAGCAAAATTTTATTTATTAAATTTATATGCCGCCCATGTCATCTCTAAAGTGATTTTAGGTGTCTTATAAAGTAGTAGTGTCTTATAAAGTAGTAAATATATAAAGTTAAAATTAGTAAGACTTATAAGAACGAAAAACCAAAGGAATGAATGACACAGGGATGGGATCTTCTCTATTATCCTGATAACCTCCTTCACCAAAGAGCACCCCCATCGGAGCCCCAATCTGGCCAGCAAAACCAGGTTTTAAGCCCCTTTTGGAAGGCCAAGGCCAAAAAAGATGGGGGCAGATCTTACCTCTGGTGGCAGAACGTTCCAAAGGGTGGGGGCCATAGCAGAAAAGGCTCTTCTCCTCAACCCTGCCAGCTGAAGTTCCTTGACAGGTAAGTCCTTAGCAAGCCTCATCCACTGGAATGAGAGAATAGAATAGAATAGAATAGAATAGAATAGAATAGAATAGAATAG